>CAJNOP010000044.1:307973-358113 GCA_905250075.1 Rotaria sp. Silwood1
TGGAGCCCATAGCTACGGATACAATATTAAACGTCACAATAACAATGGATACTACTATTCCTATTACAACAACATCAAACGGTGTAACAACAACGGCCAGTACAATCACTAGTGCAACCCCATCAACTGACATAATTAGTGCTACAGCATTTTATGACACAACAATAAGTGAAACTGTACCGATGTCATCTGCAACAATATCAAGTTCCTCGACAAGTATCAGTAGTTTCATTAGAAAAAATGTTATAAAAAAAAAGAATATATATGTTTAGATAGTGAAACATTGACTATGAATTATGATTCAAGCATTCATATGGTCATGAATACAGACGAAACTCTAAGTTCAACTTCTTTTGTTTCAAGTATATCTGTGTTTACAACATCAGGTATACACTATTAGCTTTCAAAATCATGATAGAATTTCGGATTAGTATAGAAATGAAATTTAAAAGTAAAGTTAGACACGCATCGTAATTCTGGAAAAAGGAAATAGTATACATTCTCGATCGATAAAATTTTACAAGTCAAAGTTCTAATATTTGTAGTATGCTACAGAGGATGTCTGGAAATCAGTTTTGGTGATTTTTTACTTTTGAAGTTTCATAATAGCTCAAACTATGTGAGTAAGTTTTTTTCACATATGGTATTTTCTATCTTCTAAACATGTCAAGCTAAAACCTTTCAAGACGAATCAATCGTGCTTCCAAAAGAAAAAATAAACTATTATAATCTATTTCTATGACTCAATTATTTCGACTTTTTTGTTCAAATATGGAATCTCAAATGATGAAATTCTGCATGTCTAATAGTCTTTTTGATGCAAGAAATACTTGACAGTTTTCTATCCCAACTTAATATCATTATAGGTACATGTAATATTGTTTTTGATTTCGTATTATAGCTTCAATAATATCATCAGTGAGTGTGCCATCCGAAACTCTTTCAACAACTGCAATGACAATCAGTGATCCTTGTCTAAGTAAATGATATTAATAATTATGAAACATACATCGAATTTCTATGTATATTTATCTATATGTATAATAATAGGTACAATGATGGATTTAGCATATATATCAACTTTTTCTTTTGACCCAAATACTGAAAGTAGGTTTATGGTTCTCTGTTTTAAAGAAATACATATCTAATTCGACTCTCTAATGTATTAAGACCCAATATCTACTTCTTCTATGACTAATGACTTAATGATGGATAGTACCGGTTCAACTTCAACGAATTTCGATGTTACGGATTCATCTGACCCATGTAAATATGTTTTGATTGTATTTATTTTTAGAAATAAAATTTTTCTTCTCTTTGTTATTCAGGTGCAATATATTGGACAAGTTCGACAATTCATACAATAACTGAAACTACGACATTCTAAACATGCACAACTGTACGTAGAATCAACCGAACTCAAATGTAACATTGACAATTAACCATTTATTAAATAAACTTCATACAGCATTAAAAAAAAGTAACTTATATTATTGTCTAAATTTTTCTAAAGAACGAAAATCTAATGCATTCAACATAGTTGACAGATGGTGTTTCATTATTTTTCCACTTTTTTTTTTATATCAAATCACTGCTTCTTCTCGTCTTTCCTCCTGTGATATAATTGTGCCCATACACATTTATTATTAATCAAGTATTCATGCTTATATTATGTCTATGTAATTGTGTTGTATTCGTTAAATAAATTTATATGTTGCCAGAAAAAAAAAATACCGATAGCCAGTTATATGGCTGTTATGTTTTCTTTCTCATTGAACAGATGTTGTCGCCAACTTGTTCATTGCACGTTCTCACATCGCAACTCCGGAAGAAGAGATATATGTTGGATGACCTCTCTGTGTCTAAGCATAAAAAAAAGAATAAGAGAGGAAAGAAATTTGAGCATACATTTTCTCTCTTTCTCTGATGCATATGTGTTCGAACTGATGACGGATGTCTGCACAGTGAATGAACAATAGATTTTTGAGTGAGGAAAAAAAAAAACTCGAAACCAAGAACGATAGATGGAAGCTATTCAAAGTTAAGACTATATGCGTAAGTGTTCTCATTCGATTTTGTTGATCTTCTTTAAAATCACAATGTTTGTATTATTTCAATAGTCAAATTCGATTGTTCGTGTTAAGAGTTGAAGAAGGTAAGAAACTTCACAAATGCTATATATGGGTACATGTACGCTGATGAATAAAATTTGTCCTCATCTCATACTTCGATAAAATAGAATATTCACATATACGTAGATAAAAAAAGCCTTGATTCTTTCACCGATCGAGTTAATTAGCTTTCTGTTACTTAGTTAGTTAGTTAGTTAGTTGGACGACCTCATGTAAATGTGTACTCGTTAACAATGAACGATGATGGTTGAAAGGAAGAGTCGCACAAGAGGGGGCAATACATATATTCATACATATATGAACGGAAGAGGACGCGCGTGTGTTTCAAAGACAAACACATGAGTTAGTTGTTCAATTGTGGAATGAACGAAAGGCATTTGTACAGATGTCTGATGATGCTTGCTCGTTACTCTAATGATTATAACTCTCTTTACTCTGTGTTCATCGCCTCTGGCTTCTAAATAAACGACAACATCATCCATTTTCTGAGTATGAATGAAAATAAAAATAAAAAAGGTACCATTCTAGACTTTGACAATAAAGTTCATATCTATACCTAGCAGCAGTAATAACTAATCAACCAATGTCCAAATATAATCCGTCCCTGATCACATGCATGGACGATGTATACTGTATATTAATCCTCTGTCTGTCGTCTGTTAAAGCCGAATGAGATTGTCTGTTTTTTTTCTAATTGTACACAGCAGTAGAGCTCAACTTTAGAAATTTCCAATAAATGATGGTAAGACACTTATTGTATGAATATGTCAGTGAAGCGTAGAGAATTCTTTTTTTTTTAATTCACATATAACTACATGTTAGTAACAATCAAATCTATTCTATTAAGGTAATGAAAATAATGTCTATCCTTAGAGGATGAATGTATGAAAGTAAAATCTGAATAGCAGAAAAAAGTAATCTTGTACTCTCTTTATCAACAGACTCTTTATATTATAAATATAAATATACATATTATTACTGATAAGGTAAAATAAATTTTAAGCGATGTTCATTTGTTTACAAAACGAATATTGAATGAATGATGTTCTCATATATCTTTACTAAAAGATAATCAATCCACTTGAGTGATGATTCATTCAATAATTAGGAAAAGGTCATCAGTTGATTGTTTTTCCTTGAGATCATATATATCGTTCATTCATTATTTTATATATATATATATGCATGACTGTCTGTCTATTCCTCACGTTCTAATTGCATGTGACGATGCGCTTTGTTCATAAGGTGTATGCATGTCCATTCATTGTATATGTATATTAGCCATGCGAACTTTTTTTTTTTTAATCAACCAACTAAGTATCGTCGTCAGAGTGGTGCTCGTCGATCAACGACGGTGAGAACAATCGTCATCATCATCGTTCTCTATCACTCGAGTTACCCACTTGAGCACCCTCTCTTCTTTCTCGTACTCTTCGTTTGTAGATGGCCTAATAATACTCGATATATGTGTACGTACAGTCTATTCACTATAAAAGCAACAGCTGACCCCTTTGGGCCATCTCTTTCTTCTTTTTTATTCTTCCTTGTCGTGCATTCACACGTCAAAATTCGGCTCATGAACATTCTAATTTGTAACAATACATACGAGTCTCAATAGACAATATAATCGAAAAGTAGTTGACCGTAAATCCGAGAGACAGATGAAACCATAATCATCAAAATGAGAAGTAAATGTCATCTGCCATTGCGTTTTCTATGACTTTAAAAAAAAAGAAAAGGAAAACCATCTTTTTTGTTTTGTTTCTTAACACGTATATTGCATTGCATTCGGGTGCAGTGAACACATGTGTCAGTCTTTACAACTAGAAAAAAAAAAGACGATGCATTGTTACATCACTGCATGTATATCAATAAAAAAAGAAAGAGACAGATAGATATATATATATATGGTCGATGTCTTCTCATCGACGTCAATTTCAATAAGACTACTAATCAACGAAACTCTATAATGTGACGCAAATAAAATGCATTTGCTTTTACTATTCTAATTATTAGCACTCAATAGTGCAACTATTATAGTTAACTAATAGAAAAAGAAAAACTTTATTCAATAAAATAACATTTCTTCGTTTCTCTTTTCTTTGCTTACTAACGATCTTTGATCGTGTCAAGGTCTGTTTGTTCCGGTTTGAATAATCCGCCTTCTCTATCGCTCTCGTTGATTTTTTCTTCATTGACAAAAATTCAATTTATTTGCTAAACACATGCTTGTGTCGGTCATCATGGGAAAGCTTCGAGCTGCTATTCTTTACATATAAAAGGTTATTCTCTCAGTTAGTATCACTGCTACTTCTTCGTCTTCTTTTTCTATGTTCATGTGCTACAAGTCATTCTTTTCCGGTTGGTCTTGATGGTAGTTGTTATTATCCTCCTTCTATGCTTCTTGTTCTTCTTCTTTTTTTTTTATCTCCGCCGTTTCTGATGACGATTATCGACGACTAATTGTATATGGATGTGAGCGTGAAGCAGAGGGAGAGAGAGAGAGGAAGAGAAAAAAGAAAAAAGCACACCCAACATAGCTGTTCATCGACTAAAAGAAGAAGAAGAAGAAAGCTGCGTGCGTCCACTACTATCACCGACCGTGTCGGGGTGTTGTTCACACGCAAAGTACGGTAAAGATTTTCTCTTCTTTCTAGTTAGTCATTGTCGTTTTTTTCATTCATCTCATTCATACACCTTTTCAAATATACATGTTCATCTAATTATAAAGTTGCACACATAATATGACAATGATGTAATGCTTATCATGAAAAAGTTTGTCTATTGACTTTGAAATATAGACTACTGCATTTCACTAATCAAGCATGACGATGTGTCTGTCTATCTCGTCATTTTTTTTCTCTCATCATCTATCGTCATAAAATTGACTTTTTATATTTCCTTCTCTTTTTTGTTAGATGTCGACTCGAGTTCATCTCAACACGCATGAAAGCAACTTATAGTACATCTATCATCTGACCAGTCAGCGGCATTCTGCTATACGAAATAAAAATCTATGACGATAATCAACCATCCATCATATTTTAGTTTAGACAACCCCCTATACACACGCCATGCATAGAACTATGTAGTCATCAATCTGTGAGTGATGAAGATGTCGACTTAATAACGAGTTTCGTGCTTGATCGAACACTCTCTACCTATAATGATGCACTCTCATCGTTTTCTTTTTCATTTTTTTCTCTTTATACTATTTCTTCTTCATCATCGTTTTTCTCTAAACATAGAAGCAGTGTGTAAGTATCTATGAACTATGAAATGAAACAGATAAATTCCGGTGTGTGTGTGTTTGAAAGAACAAGAAAATAACTTTCTGTTTGTTAGTGTCAAGGTATCGTATTTATTCACATCGTTGTCATTGAAACATCAAAAAAAAAATATAAACATAACTTATATAAATAGAACTTGTTCTCATATTTTTCTTTCTTGTTTTTTTGTATCGATCAATTGTCATTTCTTTTTTCTTCTTTCTGTGTACATCATGTAAATATTATTTATTTGAGAAATACATAATACTATTGCTTTCGATCGTGGTGATGAAATGAACGTGACTTTCCAATTGATCAACGAGTTTTCTTTCTTTCGCTTGTCTATTCATACGAGTTTGTGCGTCTTATTGACAAGCGAGAAAGCTTCAACAACATCGGCATCAGTTCAATCATAAGCATGTTGCATGTCTTGACGTGTGTGTGTGTGTACGCGTACATTTTTGCGATAACGCTTATTGTTATTACCCCTGTTGATATATATATATATATACGCTTGCGCGGACATTCTTCATCTTTCTTTTTTTCTCTTTTTTTGCTTTTTCATGTTTTCTAATTAAAAAACCGTTGTTTTATTGCTTGAGATGGAGTAGTAATAGTTCTTATGATTTAGTGTATGAAGAAAAGAAAAAAAAAGCAGATAAAAGAAGAAGAAGAAGAAGCAACAAATAAACCCTAAAGCAATCGACAATGTCTGTATGTGTGTGTTGAGCGCTCATGCTATATTCAACATGTTATCGCATCAAGACATTCCCATCTTTCTTTTTTGTTCTTGTTCGACATTATGCAAGTAACCTTTTCCCTACTGATGGTTAAATGGAGCCATACATATCATGCACCCCTACATATCCATCCCGTTGCTTTAACTAATGGCTCATCGATTTCTGTCTTCTTACACGATCATAATAATCAATCTGCTCTTTTCTAGATATGTCAGCATTGTAATATGAACAAAAAACCATAATGAAAATACGGCTTGTTATTGTTTTTCTATGTGTTCATATAATCTATTCTCTCGAACTAAGTACATATATTTATTTTGAAAAAAAAAATCGCATTATTCTATTTGTTTTTTTTGTGATTAATAGAAAAACTATCAAGTTGTCAAACAGCATTAGGTATGCAATCAGGTTCTATACTTGATTCATCTATATCAGCATCAAGTAGTTACGATTCAAATAGTGTTGGTCCAAAAGCTAGTCGGTAAGTCATTTATATATATATATATATATATATATCAAGCAACATATATAATTACATAATTCATTGACATATGTTCTTTTCTATCATTGAGTACATCAACAATGAGACATTGATGGCTCATGATTCATTTGTCATTTGACATAAAGAGAGTCTTATTTTTACATCCATGATTAGTATATTACATGTAACTGGAAAAGAAGGAAGGAAGAATAACATTCGAAATGTATCCCTTAGGCATCCTATTGCATGACAATGAGATATATCTACATCTTTTTTTTCCAATGGTTCTTATAGTGCTCGAACTGAACAGTATGGTGGTGCATGGTGTCCATTGAACCCAATAACACCAGTACCAAATGAATGGTTAGAAATTGATTTCGGAAATTTAACTTATTTAACACAAGTTGAAACACAAGGTAGATTTGATAATGGACGTGGAAAAGAATATGCTGATTATTATATATTAATGTATACTCGTTCAAATAATATACATAATGATGATGATGATTATGATGGTGATGATTTAACATCATGGATTGAATATAAACCTAAAATAATACATAATGATGATAATAATAATAATAATAATAATAACAGTTCATCATGGATACGAGCTAATCAAAATACTTATATGGGTGAAATTCGTCAATTAAGTAAGCAATAATTATTAACTTATAAACTTTTAAACTAATATATATATATATATTGATCTTTATTCAGATCCACCTATTGTTGCTAAACGTCTTCGTTTTTATCCTGTTAGTAAACAAACTCGAACTGTTTGCATGCGTGTTGAAGTGTATGTATAAAATCTTAAGTTAAATTAAATCAACATTGATTTCTTTTGTTTTTGTTTTTTTTATTCTATAGTTATGGTTGTTTATTTTCCGATGGTATTGTTTCTTATACAATGCCACAAGGACGAAATGATATAAATTCATTAGGTGATGATACATATGATGGAAAATATATATCAGAAACAAATATGTTAATTGATGGTCTAGGACAATTATCTGATGGTATAACTGGTTCAGAAGATATGTCATTTGTTGATGGTCGTCAACCATGGATTGGTTGGTCAAATGAATCGAATACACATGTAACAATAATATTTCAATTTGATTATATACGTCAAATGAATCGTGTAACAATTCATACAAATAATGTTTTTTCAAAACAAATATCAATATTTAAAACAGCTGTTGTTACATTTTCATTAAATGGTGAACGTACAAGTTATTCAAATGCAATTATTTCTGAACAAAATCGTGATGAATTATTTGATATAGCTCGTCCAATATTAATACAATTAAATAATCATATTGCTAAATATGTACGTTTAGATTTATATTTTGATTCAAAATGGTTATTAATTAGTGAAATAACATTTGATTCACAAATATATAATGAAAAATTAGATAATAAAAATGATGATTATTTTTTAAATATTAATCGACAATTGTCTGCACCTTCTTCTTCATTATCTTCTTTTTCTGATCAAATGAAGATGGTTACAGATATACGTAAACGTCATCGTGATGTATTACAAGCAACAACATTAATACATCCAACATCAAAATCTTTTCAATCAACACATTTTTCAAATTTTATTACAACTGAATTGTCATTAGCATTTTTTATTGGAGCATCTTTAGCTATTGGTCTTTTATTAATTGTTTCACTTGTATGGTTAATACGACGAAAGAAAAAACTTCAATTTCAAAAGTAAGAAAAAAAAAGAATTTGTTTTTATCGAATTCATTAAAACATTTTTTTCTATTATTATTTAGATTAACAGAAAAACCATGTAATAATTCTTCATGTTATACATATCCAACATTACCTATACGTGAATTTCATGATTTAAATGCTCCTGTAACAAGTGCTGTTGATGATCGTGAATATGCTGTACCAGATGTTAATTTCTATTCAACCTTTGCTCATAGTCCACATATAAATCTTCATAAAACACATATACCACCAATATCATCTACATCATCTTATACATGTAGTCCTCGATTAATTCGAACATCAAATATAAATCGTTATCCAACATTAAAACCACTTCCAACACATTGTTGTATACATCAACAATATTTAACAATGCAACATCGTCAACCATCAATAAAATCAAATTCAAATATGATTTTATATTGTCAAACAGAAGAATTTCCATCAATTGAAACACTTTGTGGAAATAGTTTAATGATCAAAATAAATTCAATTAATGATAATCAACATATATCAATAAAAGAAATTCATTCTGATAATCTAAATATAATTGAAAAAATTGGTGATGGATTATTTGGTAGTATACATTTAGCTGAAATGAAATTAAGTAATAATGAAAAACAATGTGTTATTGTTAAGTCATTAAATGATAATGTTGATGAAAAACAAAAGTAAGTTTTTCAATATTACACTAATCATCAAAAGTTCCAATATCAATTATAAAGTACTTAAATTTGAATCCTTTTCGCTTGAGATTTTATCTACAAACTGTGTTTGACAAATCCTGATCGTAAGCATCAATCCAAGATCGATTAGTCTTAAATCATTAGATTTAGAAAGAAAAATCACTGTTGTTTTTCTTGAATCTCAATCAAGGCTTTTTTTGACAATTATCTGTGCGTAGTAACGTTTTCCGCATAGATCTCCGCTTCATTAAAGGCTCTATAACCATGAGATTTTCAGAGAATACTTGATTAGAGCAGACAATTCATCACTAGAGAAAATCTCAAAGCAAGTGCTTGAAACTAATCGAAATAAAAGGTTATCTTTTGACGAATCTCATCAACTTTCATAGAAAGAACAGTCAAAGATAACTTCATCAATCAAGCAAACTCTAATCGTTTGATATGAAAGTTTTAGTGATGATGGATGCAGCATTGATCTTTCGAATGAGACGTCAAAAGCTGTGAGAATCTTTTTTTCTAACCAATGCTGAAGTATCTTCGTCTAAATAAAAGCATAACATCTATATTGACCTTCGTGCGCCTTCGTACAAAAATTGATCATGTTCTATTAGCTGTTTACAATTAGAATTTATTACACTCGAGTTGTCACCAAAATGGAATACCAAAGTATTTACGTTTAGATACTTTTTAACTGGTAGCGGAACTGTTAACGACTATTTTTTTTTTTTGTTAATCAAGCAAAAAACAGAATTAAAACAAGAAATTATTTGTTTTAAATTCAATTATTTAGAGTATTATTTTGGAAAGAAATTGAATTATTATCAACATTAAATGATTTTCATATATGTTCATTATTGGGTACATTAAATAATCAACGAACAGTGGCTATATTTGAATATTATACACTTGATTTGTATCAATATCTTCGTCAACAATCTATACCAATGGATAATTGTTCAGCATCAAGTTTTTTATTATCATTAGCATGTCAAATTGCATCTGGAATGAAATATTTATCAACAAATCAAATAATTCATCGAGATTTAGCAGCAAGAAATTGTTTAATATCATCAACAAATAATCAATTACATATAAGTGATATAGCTATGGTAAAACCTGAATATGCAAATGATTATGCACGTGTTGGACGTTTACAATCACGTATTGCTTTACGATGGGCTGCATGGGAATCTATATTTCTTAATCAATATTCTCTTAAATCAGATGTTTGGTCATTTGGTGTAACACTTTATGAATTATTTACATATGCACGTCAACGTCCTTATCATGCATTAACAAATGAACAACTTGTACAACAATATGCTTGTCTTTCACAAGAACAATTACCAACACTACCATTAAATACTTTCGTTACATTACCAAAACCAGAATTATGTTCAAAAGAAATTTATGATATGATGTGTGAATGCTGGCAAAGAGATTCTATACAACGACCATCATTTGCTGATATATATACATTTTTGCTTGGTCGAGCATCAGGTTCAGCACCATTAGTAACAGCAGAACAATTATGAAGAAAAAAGATTCTCTTTTCTTTTTGTTTTTGATTGTTTTGAATCAAAATTAATAACAAAACAATTAGTATTCTTTATATGTGCAGATTTTTTGGCAATTATGCTTTGTTTTTTATTTTTCATTTTGTATGCGTATGTGTGTGTATTTGCTTCAGTCAGATTTCTTATTCGAGTTTATGTATGCCTGTGTACATATATATATAGAGAAAGAAAGATTATTATAATGATGACGTGAAAGTAATAAAAATCTTGACAATGATTAAACATTTTATATGTATAAAGATATATTTGATGGATTGAGATATGAGCGATTTAAATTATGATATTCGATGAAGACGTTATGTGATTATATTGTTTTAAGGCAGGATGACAGAGAAATAAGATCAGACGACAATCACGTCATAATTCTTTTTTTTCAAAGAGAGTTTAACTTATCATATGTTATTTCAAATCAGTATGTGTTGCTTTTACTGAAATATGTAAGAAAATAATCAAAATAAAATCACTGAGTTTTTCATAATCGAATTTTTATATTTGAGGACGTAGCTAAAATGTGTTCTGAAAACAACATCTCGGAATGAGGCTAAAAAATAGACTATTAGTTTTGCAGTTGAATATAGATTACAGTGATATTATAATGCAGTCATGAAAGAATATCATAGATGTCATATTTCGGTTTAAAAACACAATGAATGATGATGGTTTCATTTAACTTTATTTGAAAAAAAAACAAATCTTGCTAAGGATAACAGCCATTTAAGTTTACTTGTATTGGCTTCGTATAATACTAAACTCTCAATTGAGAAGAAAGAAAAAACCCTTGTTGAAGTAAAAAACTCGCTATCCGTTTTCATGCAAAAATGTGCTTTGCTCGATTTCTCTTCGCAATACCGTTTCTCAAGAAAGCCTGCAAGAGCCTGTGAGAATCTTAGCTCCCATGGATTTTGTCAAGTTTTATTCAGGATCCTATGTCGAATTCCACTAGTTCCTATTTTCACGGTTCCTTATCATTAAACAGTATCCTTGTTAAGATTGATTCAAATTCCTGCTGAGATTATTTTTTCGAAATGAAAATGCACAATTCTACTACTATTCACTCTCAAATTCTACTCAGAATCTTGACAAGAATAGCAGAGAGGACTCTGCCAAGAGTTTATCAACTTTTAGTCAAGATTTGTTCCACATCCTGTTACGAGCATTCAGTCAAGAGGTGAGGCTATATCAAGGGGAAACATTAACAAGAATAAAACACAATTATTCGGAATCTTAAGAGAATAAGTCCTGTCTAGCTTTGATCGGCATCCCACTCCGAATTTTTTAGAAACAAGTGCTTTCGGATCCGTACAAAACAATATCAACCATGATGAAAATCGTGATAGGAAAATATAAGGATCTAGCTTAGATCTTTGCAGGTTTGTGTTTCACGTCTTTTCTGTAAAATTTACATGCAATGTAATTTTTTGTGTCTATGATAGTAAAACTTACCTTGTTCATATTTGTTCGAAACTAAATATGTTAGATTAAAGTTGTAGATTACGAAGAAGGGGTGATTTTGTGATTATTTTAGTGCAAGCTTCTATGTTCCTTTTACCAGGAGTACTCAATATCTATTGGGCCGTATTTAATTTTGTGTAAAATACGGCCTATGATACAAAGCGAAAAAGAGCAAATCAAGAAGACTCATTAATGTATCATTTTTGTGAAATATTAATGCTGATGAGTGTTGAAGTATACATCGAGAGGCATGAATCCTACAGGCAATGATGAACATATCGACATGCAGCTCTGTTCACATCGCTATTAATTGAAATAAATGTAGTGAGAATTTTCATACGATTAAAACGGCTCCATTCTTTAATAACTATTACAAAGTGACAATTTTTTCGTTTGTTGAAAATACGTAACTTTCAAAAGAATAGTAATTTATACTCAATTTTGAGCTAGAAAACGGTAAGTATATTCATTAAAAATCCTGTTCAATTGTGTAATGAAAGTAAGAGTATTGATTGCAGTATTGTATAGGGTGTCGGTGAGAGTATGCGGCTGGAGGTGTGGATGTTAGTCTTCTCCTTACTTACACACGCTCCACACACGTACTCACCAGTCTTCAAACCGACAATCTTACGATACATTTTCTTGTAGAACTCGTTGAGCTCTATTTAACTAAAAAAAAGTATTCCAGAATTAGATTTACTTGATTTTTGAATTACGCGCATCTTCTCTTTTTTCTAGAGACATTGGATAAACGTAAAGTACTTAGGGTAATCCAAAAGTAGTGAGAGTGGTACTTTAGTTCCTTATAACAAGCTCAAAGAAACTTTCTCTCAATATAGTCTGATAGAGAAAAGAATGCTCTATTTTACTATGCTATTTGATGATATTTCAACTAATATCATAATAATGAAATTTCGATTAGATCTGTTTTGTTCACATGTGTCACAGTTCTATAAATGTTAGTGACTATTTTTTGAATAATGTTTGATAAAAACGAGATAGAGAACTGTGATTTTCACCGTTGGAAAGAGGAGATGAAGATGCATCGATCCAGGTCAATGATGCCCGGTCGTGAACGGTCGTACACAGTCAAATACGGTGGAATACGACGGCTGTAAACGGTTCGATGAACGTTCATCGTTTTTTAACATATTTTGTCGTAAACGGTCGTTGTCGTCGACGACCTACTCTTTTTAAACGTAACAATGGTTTAATTAATTCGATTCTAACAGACCTCAGTTTCCAAATAATGTTTTTCTAATCTATCGAAATTAGAAGAACGGTATGGGTGTGAGTGTGCTTGTCAACAAAGAGTATATCCATACCAACACCGACACCCCATCCACACCCATGGATTCATATTGGAAAGGGACTCAAAGGCTTTATTCTAGCTTAGCCTCTTCTCTCAGATGATTTCTACAGCAGTGTGCGACATGAGGTCGCAACAATCAACGTGAATTAACCCGAGCCGGGTCAAACTCGTGTTGATAGCTGCGACCTCATGTCGAACACTGTTCTACAGAGAACTCACACGATTTCTTCAGTAGGTCAATGAGTTGATTTTGTTGATTAGCCGCCTGAACTAAGATAGAAAAAAACGAATCAAAGGCATTTTTTACCTGCTCGCCTTGGTTAACCACTTTTCACGCGAAAATCAGAGTTTTTGTGAAAGAAGGCCTTTAAAGATGTTCCATGGTCTTATTTGAAATTTCGCGAATGAGTTCGTTTTTCCATCGAAAAGCATGGATTCATATTGGAATATGGCTGCAAAGGCGTTTGCCTAGCTTAGTATTTTCTTTCAGATGATTTCCACAGAGAAGTAAGATAATCACTGGAGAATGTCAATGAGTTAATTTCCCAACCAATTCAATGTGACTATATAGAAAAAAGCAATTAAAGGCCTGTTTCAGGTGATCTTCTTGTTTTAGGGAATCTAAATGGGGAAATCCGTTTTTTCCTGCACAAAGACTCTATTAGTATTGCAACAGTTTTTTTTTCAGATTTCGGAAATTTTTTCAGTTTGCCATGAGAATGCACGGATTTATATTGTAGAAGGGATTCAAACACAGTATCCTAGCTTTGCGTTTTCTTTTCGATCGCTTCTACAGAGAGGTGTTAGGATTTCTGAAAAGTGACAATGATTTTCTTCTCGCAACGAATTGCATGGACTTAAGTAGAAAAAAATCAACTAAGCACAATGTTTAGGTGACCACTTTGTTTCACCAAACTTTGACGCGGAAATTAGAAATTTTACAACAAAGTCTTTAAAGGCATTTCAATGCGTGTTTTTGAACTTTCGAGAAAAAGTGCATTTCTTCACTGAAAAGCATCCATTCATGTAGGAAAAGGAGTTCAAAGCCCTTAATCTAGCTAAGCACTTTATTTCACATGATTTCAACAGAGAAATCAGAGGTTTTCTTAGCTTGTGTCAATCTGTTAATTTCTACGTCGGACAGCATGAACTTGCATAGATATAGCGATTGAAGTCCTTTTTCACTTCATCAGCTTCTTGCACACGTTTTTTACGAAAAAATCACAGTTTCTGTGCAGAAAAGTCTTTAAAGGCGTTTAAAGACCTTTTTTGGGGTTTCGTGAAAAAGTTGATTTTTACATGTAAAGGGTGTGGGTGGTGGGTGGTGGTGTGGGTGCGGGCGCAGTGGGTGTGGGTGGGTGTGGGTGCGGGTGTGGGTGTGGGTGTCGGTGTGGGTGTGGGTGTGGGTGTGGGTGTGGGTGGGTGTGGGTGTGGGTGTGTTAGGAACATAGCAAAACCCATACGCACGTGCACACCTGCACCCACACTCACACCCACACACCCACCCACACACCCACACCCACACTCACACCCACACCCCACACCCACACCCTAGATCTCTGTCTTCAAATTTTACAATAAAGACAAATAAAAATGAAATTATCATTTTGGCAATTATTCCTATTTCTATTCATAATTATGAATTTTTGTCAATGTCGAAAATGGCCCAATTTAGCACAGAATAAAAAAAATATTTATCCACGATTATACAATGCCACATATCGATCATTATCATCATTATTACCTCCACCCTGTTCTCAAGTTTTATTCAATGATAATAATATACAATCTAAATATATATCTCCAAAAGGTTTATCTGGTCGTGTTATACCGATTGTAACATTTCCAAGCACAATTTTAGCTCTTGAGTATTTATCAGTGATGGGATCGGTTCGGTTTCGAACCGAACCGAGCCGAACCGAACCGAACCGAAACAGGTTCGGTTCGAAATTTTGAAAAATTCGATCGGTTCGGTTCGGTTCGGTTTGAAACTTTTTCGGTTCGATTCGGTTCGGTTACGAAGTATTCGGAACCGATTTTCATGCAAATATATTTAACTTTGTTAGAATGCTCTAAAATATATCTTTATTTCTTATTCTTTTCTCCTATTATTTCTCTGTCTCTGTTTTCTCTCCTACTTTCCTATTCGGCCGTCACAATTTTAATAAATTATCACTCTTTTCTTCTGTTCTAAATGTAAAGGCATTCCAATAAAAGAACACATTGGACGTCATCTTCTTTATATAAGATGGTCTAGGCTGGAGTAGAGGATATTTATTCATCTCTCTCCTTGTATTTCACTTATATATTTCTCTCTCTTATATATGAAAATACATGTATATGTAAAAGAAAAAAGAAAATGAAAGATAATAATTTGAATAAAATTGAATTTCGGCTGAATTGAACCGAAGATTTTACAAACATCAAGTTTCATTACAGAGAAAGGGATCTGTAACAAATATATATACTAAGAATGGATAAAGAAAGTGTAGAAAATTTCTTATTTTTACTCGACTACTCATTAGTTTCCGTCAGTGCGTCCTTTTACAGACTACATTTCCGTATGAAGTACTCATATATATATATAAGTATCAATTAATTATCATGTTGTAATAATTCTTAGTTGATAACGATAACATTACTTGCTTTTTAAAGTTCAAGGAATATATAACCATGAACATTTAAGTTAAGAAAATATCACCTAAATGATATTTCGAAATAGATCGATAAGCAAAGCCTAAAAGTATCATTGGAATTGTCCATTTTCAGATGATGGGTAGATTATTTCTCTCAATTTTAGGTTCTCTTTGTCATGTAAGTCTTGTAAGTTGAGAGTAAAACTGGATTTAATAAGGTGGTAAATACTTATTATAAAGTATTACTTAATATTGTTCTATTAAAACGGGTGTATCATATAAAATGTAGATCCTATATATCTGCACTGAGCGACGACAAAAAATACTTTGAACGGCTTTTGATTAGCGGAATAAATTGACTAACTACTGAAAATAAACTAGTCTTCTATCATCCGAAATTTCTTTTATTCTGAAAACGAAAATACCCATGTTCTTAACATTATTTCTATTACAAATTTCTAGTTCGTTTCTAAAATTATTAATGACGTTTTAAGCATGTCTTCAATAAAGGTTTTTAGAGGAATATTCTTAGAAAAAAATAAAAACTTTTAAACCTTCTTTATCTTAAGTTTCGAATTCGGTTCGGTTCGGTTCGGTTCGGTTTAAAACTTTTTCGGTTCGGTTCGGTTCGGTTCAAAGTTTTGAAAAATTCGATCGGTTTGGTTCGGTTCGGTTTGAGATTTTTTCGGTTCGATTCGGTTCGGTTCCAAAAAAACACGAACCGATCCCATCACTGGTATTTATACGGATTTTTTTTGTCCAATACGAAATTTACCAACACAAGAAAATACTATTCAATCATTTGATTTAGCACGTATTGCTTATGATGAAAAATATTTGATCACTCACATTGAATTTATAGCATATTTAAGTAATAATATACGATTAACTTTTTTACAACTGTTGCTTTTGGGGAAAAGGATTTTGGATCACCAAAAAAGATACTTGTGATCACCAAACAATTTAAGAAACAAATCATGACCAAAAAAATGGATAGTATTGATCACCACACATGTTTAGATACAAATAATCACCCAGAAAAGATACTTTTGATCACCAAATTTTTCAAAACGTGATGTTGCAGCATCTTTTTCTTATTTATTCAGTATCACTTATATTTCATCAGCTTTTCCCTTCTTCTTTATGTTATATACAACAGTGATTTGTATCGATGGGTCAGTGAGCGGTGCATATATAAATCTGGTGATCAAAAGTATATTTTTTGGGTGATCATTTGTATCTAAAAATGTGTGGTGATCAAAACTATCCTTTTTTGGTCATGATTTGTGGGTGTGAGGTGTGGGTGTGGGTGTGGGTGGGTGTGGGTGTGGGATGGGGGTGAATGTGGGTGTGAGTGTGGGGTGGGTGTGGGATGTGGGGGTGGGTGTGGGATGTGGGGGTGGGGGTGAATGTGGGTGTGGGTGTGGGTCATTTCTTCAAGATACCCACACCAAACTCACACTCACATCCACACCCACACTCACACCCACCCACAACCATAGTGGGCCTAATAGATAGCGCCGTCAGTCTATCGTATATAATCACTTTAATTCATATGCTAATTTTGAAAAATCTATCAGCACCTCAGGATCAGCTCAGCACCTTAGTACCATCTTAGCACCTCAGCACCATTCCAGTACTTCAGCACTTTTTCAGTACCTTTCGGCATAATTTGGTGCACTGGTGCAGCACTTACTCCTTTGCAACAAGTGCTAGTGCTGCGCGGTACCCTTGGTTCAACAAGTCCTAGTGCAGTGGGAACCCTTGTGCCCGCAAGTCTGACTATTCGGGGGCATCCTGAAGTCCTCAAGTCAACTATTGGGCGGTACCCTTCGGTCCTCAATAAGAACCCAAGGGTACCCCGCAATACTATCACCTGAGAGCCTAAGGGTTCCCCACAATACTAATACTTGAGGGCCCAATGATACCCCGCAATACTAGCACTTGATGGGCCAAGAGAAATCCGCAACAGTAGGACTTCAGTACCTAAGGGTACCGGTTCGGTGATGAGAGACACTTACATGACCGTTACCCAGGAACGGGAACGGTGACTTCCCACCCCTAATAATAAATCCTTTAAAGGCTTATGAAAATCAAATACCCTTCCGAAAGGTTTATGAAACGATTTCTGATTTTCATACACCCCTCGGATGGAATTATGAAAATTTTCACATACGGTAAAAAGGGTTTATTGTTCAATCCTTTTTTTAGAGTGTGTGGGTGCCGGTTTGGATATCGAAGATATTTCCCACACGTACGCCCACACTTTAATGCACTCAAGGGAAAAAGCGCATATCTTCAAGAAATTTGTTTTTTTATCGACTTTGGTTGCGTAAAACAATGTTTCGAGCTCAACCTTAGCAGTTATACTTCATCTTATCGTCAAATATTGACGTAGTCTTGACTGTGATATGCGATTAAACTATCAAACAGAATAAGAGAAAGACGATAGCAATCCAACCACTTCATTCTTTGTTCTCCTATCTGTGCGTTGTAAAACACAAAATTTCACTCTAACAATACACGATGCAGTCCATATCTATCACAAACAGGGTTCTTTTTTATCGAACAGTGTCGAAGGATGGTGTGCTTGTTCTTATTCGCGTTTGCTCTTATATTTAGCAGTACTGCTAGCAGTAATTCAAATTGTCCAGATCAACAGTTAATAGAACAGTCTCTGAACGATGTTCACATTCCAGGTGCCACAATCATCGTGATCAATGCTACTCATACATTGTACGAACAATCCTTTGGTTATCAGTCTTTGTCACCGGAAAAACCGATGGACATTGACAAGTCTATTTTTCCGCTAGCTTCTCTCTCAAAAACATTCATTGCCGTTGCTGTGATGCAACTTGTGGAGCAAGAACTCGTCGACCTTGATACAGACGTCAATGAATATCTATCGGAACCATACAAACGTGTCTTTCATCCACGTTATCCTTCACATTCGATTACTCTGCGCAAGTTACTCTCACACTCGGCTTCGATCGCTGTGAGTTCTCAAATACAAAATACTTACTATCGACCGGGTGATACTGCATTCACGGAATCGATAGCTGAGATGGTTTTTACGTATGTGAATCCGAACACATCAAACTGGTTACCAAGACCACCAGGTAGTGTCACATCGTATTCGAATGAGGGTGCAACTCTGGCTGCATTGGTTGTCGAACGCGTAGCGAACATATCCTACATTGACTATGTCAAGGAAAGAATTCTAAAACCGTTAGGTGTTGATATTAGCAAAACGGGTGTGCGTCTGGCCGATTTTGTCAACACCGATGATTTCGTCAAGCATTATGTCTATGCATTCAATTCATCCTATCTCGAAGGATGGCAACTAGTATTTCCACAACTGAACATCACACAGCTTCCGGTATATAGTGCATCGATATGATTTGAAACATTGATATATCAATCATTTTTCTTTCTGTAGGGCGATCTTCCCACTTGGCTCTACATTTCAAACTATGGCTTCAGTGCCTATCCTTCTGGTCTTTTGCGCATGTCGGCTCGTACATTATCCATATACTTGCGAATGGTTCTCAACAATGGGTCGTCGATTCTTAGTCCTCGGTCAATTGCTGAAATACGAACAGTAGTCGGTGGCGGTCTCATACAACCCTACAATCAAAACTTGAACAGCAATTCTACGGAACAACGACCACCATCACAATTTGGTCTTAGTTGGTATTGGGATATCATGAAGGATGGTCGTCGTTACATCGGTCATAGTGGTTCATTGCCAGGCATAGTACACTTGATGCTGATCAACGAAAAGCACAATATAGGTGTGATTGTTCTCACGAATGGAGATATCAGTGCGCCGACTGACCTGTCAAGACAGATTTTGGACACAATCGATGACATTCACATGTCCCTTTTTCATTGTTTCGACGCTGATATTGTTAAGGCATCTGCCTTTCGTACGAAAGGAACTCTCACTGGATTTTTTACAGCTATGCTTCTTTTGTTTCACTTTTGACAATCATGTGCAAAGACGAAAACTATTTTAAGGTCAATTTTTCGTTCTGAACATGGATTTCTGAGTGAAACTGAGCGGAAATGCAAGCTTCATTGTCCATCATCTTTCTCTTGTTCTCACGATGTCAAATTGGTTGGTGACGACGAGAACGTGATATACCACAATCTATTTCTTTCCTTTATTCACTCTTTCATCCACTTTTATTTCATATAAAACTAGTAAATCTTATTGTCGTACGAGGTACCTGATGTTGTACATCAATATTATCATCATTCGCTGCCGATAGCGGTACGGAAAAAATGGGAACACACACACGACCCCTTTTTTTGTAATAACAAAGCATTAATGTGACTGAGTGGCTGTCACATGTCAGTAAAGGAGGGGGACGGTTTGCACGTAAAACGGCCCTAAATAAAAATCATCTCAGAACACTTTATAAAATTGAATTTCATCTTCCTCTAAGCACGAATAAAGCATCTCGACCTATTTCACATCATCTCCAGAGAACCAAATCAAACTCATTATCAGGGGAGATAGAGCTTTCCAAGAGCTACAAAATGATCACAAATTGTAAAGGAAAATATGCTGTCCTCGAGAATTTCCAAAGATCACACTGTTTCAGTTTTACAGGAAAACCCGCCGTTGGGATAGTATGGTCCATACAATCTTGAGTATCGTTCTTGATACCATCGTCATGTTTTGAGTGCAGATAGAGTTTTTCAAGAGCTACAAAATGATCACAAAATGTGAATTAAAATATATTGCGTTCGAAAATTTCCAAGGACCACACTGTCTGGATTCTACACGAAAACCCATGGTTGGGATAGTATGGTCCATACAATCTTGAGTATCGTTCGTGATACAATCATGATTTTTTCTATGCAGATAGAACTTTTGAAGGTATTTGAAATGATCACAAATTGTAAAGGAAAATATGATGCGGTCAAAAACTTGCAAGGAGCACACTGTCTGGATTTGACGAGGAAACCTATTGTTGGGGTGGTACGGTTCATACAATCTTGATTATTGTTGCTGATGCCATAGTCTCCTTCTTTTTGCAGATACAGCTTTTCAAGGTCTTCAACATGAGGATGAATTATAAAGGAAAATTTACTTTCCTCAAGAAACCTTATGGACAACACTATCGAATCGAAATGGGAAAATCAATTGTCTAAATAGTATGGTGGCCGGGTGTTGATTTTAAGATGATAGAACGGTTGTGTATATTAAAGTGGTGATAGAATGAATTAAAGGTATCGAAACGTTATGGATGTGAACGAAATAAGGCTGGAGCAATGTTTCGAGGATGGTTGACATCCAATAATGGGTGAGTGAGTTTGGCGATTGAGAGGAAGGATAGGAAACATAGAGAGATAAAAGTAGAAGATTCGGTATACAGAGAGTTTGAGGTAGAGATTGGTGTATAGCGACGGAGAATGGGGAAAATATGTTGGGGAGAGACAGATTTACAGATATTATACGAGATTGCGAGAGAGAAGGAGAGAGAATATCTTTGGTGGAGAGTGATTTGGTGAAAGGATAAGGGATAGTAAGATAGATGCAGAGAACACATTTTCCTTGGAGAGTGATTCGGAGATTAGATGTTTCCTAGAGAGAGAGATGTGCAGAAGACATTTTTAAAGAGAGGAACTAGATTTATTTTATAGATAGCGTGGAGAGAATATAAAAGCGAGGGATTACGTGAATCGTTATTACATTTCGTATAAAATGAATTCGAAGGAGTCCTATGCTTGTGATTGTTGTGGTGGTCGTGTAACTGCAAGCAGCCGGCTTCGTCTCATCGCAAAATGCCTTCCACTTTTCTTCACAACCGGTTTGTTTTCAATGTCTCCGCCGATGGATGCGAACATTTGTACACCGAACTACGCATATGGGCGTCATATTTTCGGCCAGTACTATAGAGGGAAGCATAAATCATACCTGCTAAACATATCATTGACTACACTATATTAACCGTCGATTACTGCCAAAATTCCCGATACAGTACTCCTTCAGATTTTCTAGCAACACAATAATTGCCTAATGTTTTATTATTGTTTTGCTGCTCTTCAAACGCTCCATCTGCAGAGAAAAAATGACGATGATATCAGGAACGATACTCAAGATTGTATGGACCATACTATCCCAACGATGGGTTTTCCTGTAGAACTGAAACAGTATAGTCCTTGGAAATTCTCGAGCACAGCATATTTTAATTCGCAATTTGTGATTATTTTGCAGCTCTTGAAAAACTCTATCTGCACACAAAAAATGACGGTGGTATCAGGAACGATACTCAAGATTGTATGGACCATACTATCCCAACGGTGGGTTTTCCTGTAGAACTGAAATCGTATGGTCCTTGGAAATTCTCGAGGACAGCATATTTTCCTTTACAATTTGTGATCATTTTGTAGCTCTTGGAAAGCTATCTCCCCTGATAATATGAGTTTGATTTGGTTAAATAACCCGATTGACCTATGAGGGTGATTGAGAACTGGATAATGCTTCTGTCGTAGTTGGAAAAGTCTAGGATAGCTCTCTGGAGATGGTGTGAAATAGGTCGAGATGCTTTATTCGTGCTTAGAGGAAGATGAAATTCAATTTTATAAAGTGTTCTGAGATGATTTTTATTTAGGGCCGTTTTATGTGCAAACCGTCCCCCCTCCTTTATTTTTTAGTTCGATAGGTTGGTAACAATGAATAAGAACATTGCATGTATCAAGAGCAAACAGCGCAGTGCAATCACTTGTCTAGAACAACAGTTATTTTCTATGCATAGCTGTACAATATTGGTAGTACTATCAAATATTCAGAAAATCAGAAAGGTTTGTGGTAGAGTAAGAAGGGTGAATGTGTAATAAAAACCTACAACGAGCTTTGTAAAATCTGCGTCTTTTCCATTTTTTAATATTTTAAAAAACTTTCTTCGACAACCAGGTAAGAACAATCATTTCTCTATCGATTGGTGCAGCCAGCTTGTCGAAATCTGTTTGTAGAAATTAGTGATGACGAATTTTTGAAGACCTACTGACGAATGACGTATTCATCCCGACCGGAGCGAATGCTCAATCACATTAACGCCAGCGGGGCGGGTGTAAGTGTGGGCAACTGGAAACTGACGCTTATGCTCACACCTTACAATTGTTCTTATTTTAGCTGCACTTCTGAAGCATTCCCTGTTTTTCGATCTTGATTTTATACCACATGTCAACTAATTTTTGTCAATTTATATCTATTCAAAAAGCTTTTAAATCACATCTATTTTATATTAGAAGCGGTGCAAAGAGCTTAGTTTTATAAAGGCTTAGTGGTAAGTATTGACGAATGTTAGCCATAGGTAAAAGTCCGCATTGCGAAAGTCAGAAAAATATCTATTTTTGTGTCATATTAGAAAATTTGTCGCTAGTTTATTCAAGAGTTATTTTAGATTAAGGGATAATTGTGTTCAAGAAGTGTTGATACAGCTGCTGGCAGCTGTTCGCTAAAAGCTGCATCATCGTTTAGGTCTGTTTTATTGAGGATATCGTCCATCATACCATCACCATCGATACTCGAACAATTCGTTATAGCATAATTTAAACGTTCGTACATGATATCAATCGTTGAATATTCAGGCAAATCAAAAGTGAAGAAGTATGTGTGGAATCCTAAAAGAAAGAAAAAAGAAATTTTAAACTAACATGATGAAAGATTATTCTTCAACAGATACCATTAACTAAAAACAATAAAACCTATGAATGGATATCTACAATTGCAGCAAACAAAAGTCGCACTCCTATATGCTAACTTTAATTTCGTTATGAATTATTGCAATAGATTTGAAAGTAGTGCCTGTAGTATTCTGTCTCTAGTGATAGTTTTGAAAAAATTCACAGTAACAGAAATCTAGGCTTATTTTGTGACAACAGTTCTATGTTATTAGGCTCTTGTAATTAAATTGAAGATGCATCAGTTTGAAGTAGTGTCGTTCTTTTTATGGCAGTGCGAATTTATTGAAGCTAAAACAAAGCCAGGCTCGCTGCAATACCACACAATACGAAACCAGCTATTATCGGTTTTTGAAAACGGTGCGTTCGCGGAGATTGTTGATAATTTTTCAAGAAAAAGTGATAGAGACCTGCGCTTTTCATTGTTCGATAGAGCACGGCAGGGCACGTATTACTATGAAATAATCAGACCTTCAAGTAAGGTTTACCAAGGTAAACCCTCGAATGCAAGCTTGGCGAGATTGCCACTCTCTGAGTATATGTCCGATTTTAATTTCCAAATAGTGAAGTTAATAGCCAGGATCGAGATCTATAATTCTAGACCAGTCCCAGGTCTGTATCTTTTAGAGCTCAGAAGTTTATATCCGTTTTACTGGTAGTCCCCACCCAATTTTCCAACAAATTTGCGGAAAAAAACCACTTTTTTCAAAATTTTTTGTTGAAAACGATAATTTTTCCAATTTGTTAAGACATAGTTTTTTTAGATAATTGACATAAAACCTTGACAAACCATGCCAGAAAAATGTTTATTATACGATTCAATGTGCCTTGATCTTCTCTTTCCAACGGCGAAACTCGCAGGTCTCTGTTCTCTTTTCTTAAAAAATTATAAGCAATCTCCCCGAGCGCACCGTTTTCAAAAACCGGTAATACATACTGTAGTATATCGATGGATTCATAGGCCATTTTTTAAGAAAATTTGTTTCTTTTGCCTCAAAAGTGCAAATCGACTCTGATTGCAAGCTTTTGTCGAAGAATGCGAAAGACAAAATACTGTTGCTTTGATTAATCTATTGTTAGTGCTCAGTGTTTCTAGTACTGATCGATTTTATGCGTATCAATAGTCATGAGAAAACGTTAATTATTTTCAATCTGAATACAAGGTTTAAATAGGCAAGCATTAAATCGCAGACATTATGCTAATAAATATTTGCATATGTTCGCAACGTTTTGGTTAACATCGATGTTTCTAATTTTACAGATGATAAGAGGCCTATGTGAACAACTTAATATCATATCAAAAAAAAGAACGAAACATGTAATGCAAGGATTAAGAGTGCTCTTTCCAATGGTGTATTAGAAGTTAAATTTAGTCTTGGTCTATTTTAGAAAAAGCATAACTGTTTGTGAATGACACTGTATAATTTTGTCTTTCTTACTATCTGATCGTTTTACAACAATAAAAAAAATTTTTTTATATTCTTTTTGTTCTACTAAGTTTCTAGGATCTGAGGTATTTCGAATAAATAACATACAAAGAATTCAGTTCATGCATAGTTCTGAAGATTGTGATTAATCTCCTTTCAAATGAATAATTCTTGAAAAAGAGGTGACCGATCAATTCGTTGCACGACAATTCGTCGCACATGTATCGTAAAGAATACATTGATCGAATTAAGTAATTTAGTTTAAAATGTTATACAATTAATCGCTTTAACAAAAATATTTCTTTCGACTCATAAGAATCTTTTTTCAGAATACAATAGTTTTTCAAAAATAAAACAGAGATGTCAATTTAAAACCCTATTTTAAAATTCAATTAAAAAAATTGAAGTTTGATTTTAAATAAAATTCTATGTTGACAAGTTAAAAATAAAGTTCTTTTTTTTGTCATTAAAATTGATATTTTCAATAAAAAAAAGCTTTAATTTTTTTTAATTTAGATTTGTAAAATTCTTTTTCAATTTTATATTTTTGTTTTAATTTTCAGCTTCTTTTTAAATAAAATGTTAAATTTCAATTGAAAAAAAATGAAACAAAAAATTAAGAACAGCTAAAATTTTGACATAACTCGTAACACGTGATATTTCGGTATCTATTTCATAGATACCATCATCAGACGAAAAGAAAAAATCACGAACAACAAAATCATACAACTATCATAATGTATCAGCACATTTAATAGATAAGTTAATTCATTGATCATATATATAAACAATACGATTAACTAATTGAGAGCGTCCATTTTTATTGCTGTATTAGTATCATTATAAAGGTGAAAATAAATGGACACTATGAATATAGATGTATGATTTTGTTGTTGGTGGTTTTTTCTTTTCGTCTGATGATGGTATCTGTGAAATAGATACCGAAATATCACGTGTTATGAATTATGTCAAAATTTTAGCTGTTCTTAATTTTTTATTTGATATCTTGTTTCTCTTACATGTCCATTTATTTTCATTTTTATAATGATACTAATACAAGGTGGGTGTGGGTGTGGGTGTGGGTGTGAGTGTGGGTGTGTTAGGAACATAGCAAAACCCATACGCACGTGCATACCTGCACCGATACTCACACCCACAACCAAGATCAATGGCCGATTATTTTGTGATCAATCAACAATGTTTGACTCGTATTTTCTCGTTCTTTTTAAAGCAATTGAACGCATTTAGACGCAGAATCTTTATTCCGATTGCTTGTATTTATATGAGCACATCTGATATGAAAATTATTACTTATAGACTACTCTGATTTTTTTATCAGAATGACAAGTCAATTTTTTAACAATCATTAAAAAAAATAGGATATTCCTAAAGACATGCAATTACTTTGTTCTCTTTATATATGTACGAGTTGATGTCTGTTTCTATTATCTATTTCTTTACTTTTGTTCATTTATTTATTTTTTCAAAATTCAAAATGTGATTTTTGATCTATTTGCAATGTAGCATAGTTATCGCTGTATTTTTGCCTTTCATGTTTCTAATATTTGTGCGTTCTTTTATTCTTATCATGTTAAGAATCTATTACCGATTTATTTGATGATCAACTTTTCTTAGAGCTATCGAAAATTATTGCTGTTTTCATATCGGTATGGATAAGTATTTTTAAATTCTGAAGTTTTAACATTGTTAGAACAAAAAGGAAGAA
The DNA here is from genome assembly GCA_905250075.1 of Rotaria sp. Silwood1. Lineage (NCBI taxonomy): Eukaryota > Metazoa > Rotifera > Eurotatoria > Philodinida > Philodinidae > Rotaria > Rotaria sp. Silwood1. The sequence continues at coordinate 334,841 of CAJNOP010000044.1, forward strand.
CAAATCTAACACTGATAAAATAGAAAATTAACTACACTTCAATCTTGAAGTCTCGTGCAATTGTTCAGAAATTTTAAGAAACCTCTTGAATTTTAGTAAATTCTTATCGATTATTCTGAAGTCTTCTGAGTTTCTGAAGCTTCATGTTTTTCCCTTGTTTAGATCTGTTTCATTACCCAAAATCATTTGTTGATAACGAATAGTTGACTTACACTGTGGCTCGTGTGTCGAGTGAAAAAAAGAAGATTTACTTATGACTACTAAACGAATGAAGTGTAGTAAGTCGGCTGTTGTAGAACATGGAGAAAGTCGCCTTCATGTATTGATAATTAAATAATAGCTAGACATATATTAATGATTGAGAATGATGACTACATTGCATAATTCAAAGAAGAATATTTGTTCTTCGTGTCGAAAGCTACTACATCGTAATGTTAATTACTCGATAAAGAAAATATCATGATTTAGAAAAACCAATATCCAAAGTTGCAATTATGTGTGTCACTATATATGTCTTTTCTTTAACAACCATTCATAACAATGATTGATAAGTTAGGCAAGTGTTTGTGCCATAGGTTCACTTTTCTCTTCTCACTTTTTTAAACACTAATGAAACTAGAAACTATTGTTTTCTATCTTTTATTATTATTATGATATGTAGTATCTGTTGGTACGAACGTATGTCTTGCATATATTATGTTTCAAGTTGAAAGATGAGAAATGACTTAGCTGTAAAGAATAACATTCCGATTTTATATTTTGTGAAAGATGATATCCTTTTAAATATAATCTTATTTTTTCTTTTTACATTTCAGATTGTTATTGATTTAGTACAAGATTTACTCCTACTATATACAAAGATAAATTTTTTCTTTGCAAAGCTTAATATAAGTATCGAGTTTATGATATTTATTAGGTGAATCAATGCCATTACAATGTTTGAAAAATTTCTTGATATTAGTAGGTCGCAAGTGTTCGGTCATATACTATGTTGAAAAACATCTCAACATATAGACACTTGAGGAATCTTGAAGCATCTGATTTCTGATTCCTCAATAGTTCATTGAATAACATAAACTCACTACTTCCACTAGAAACACTGACCATCGCAATCAGCTGCCAAACTTCATCTTTTTTTTTTTGTTGAAAAATTTGAATTATTGATATGTATAGAATGTACAATTTTTCTACAATTCAATCTGTACGAAGTACTTCTTAGATCTTATGTTCGTCTATTACTTTATCCTCATCGAAAACTTAATTCTTCTTCGATTTTGGAATTAACATAGTTACAAAATGAATAATCTGTTTCATATTTTGAGAGTTTTGTTCTGAATGCGAGTAGAAATTCAAACTCGTCACTCACTCAACAATGTAATCGATATTAATAACAAAGAGAAATAAACGATGCATTTGTTCAACATATATTAGTAATTGTAGCAGATTCATGGATTTAGATAGCTTTTTTTGACATTAGATGAAATATATCCAATATTTTACAAACATTTCAAAGTGTTTATTTTTCTGTTACTTTCTAAGAATCATGTTCGTCACATCTAGCTTAAATTTTTAAGTACTCTATACAATATTTAGTTCATCGTTACAAAATGCCATCTCTTCTTATAGTAATTATCTCTTTTGTTATTTGTTCGTCCTTCTCTCCACTCATAAATGCATATACCATAGCTGTTCTGTTTTTTTTCGACGCTTCTATCAAGAGTTTTACTCAGTGGGGTCAAACTGTACAGGACATATACTGCTCTTGTCATACATACTGTTCTACATTCTGAAAAAGCACTCTATATACAACGCACTTTACTGAGTAAAATAATACTTTTTTGTTATACAGTTAGATGAGTTGGTGAACGAGAGAGAAAAGTAACTATAAATTATTCTATTATTTAGGACACTTCATTTTTCTATTCTATTAATCAATTTCTTTTCCGTTCTATGAGAAAAAATTGAAACGTTTCTTCCGCTTAAGAAGCATCCATTAAGGACGTTCAAGTAAAGGAAGAAGAAAGAATTTCTCAAATCTGAACTGGCAAATAGAGGTTACAAGCAAATATTTCTGAACACCGAGACATCTACTATGAATATTTACCGCTTTTTTTAACATAACCTTCTACAGAATTTTGAAGCTTGGCACATTTTGCAGAGAACTTTTAAGTAAGGTATGAACAAAATCAGTACCCTGAGTATGTGGATGTGTTCTTTAAACCATTGAAGATTATATTAAAAGAGTAAGCTAATGATTATCTAAAAGAATAATATAAACTTTATTAGACTTTGTAGTGTCTAGATTTTTTATATTTATACTTTTACTTTTTTCTCTTCATTAAAAGGGAATACATTTTAAAAACATTTTCAATAAGTTAAACTTTCAATGATCGTCTATGAAACACGTGTCATTTCGGTTTTGGTTATGGGATATATGTGTAATTGAAAGTTAAGCTAAGACAGATTCGTATTGACATCTTACATTGTGCTCAGGCATATCCATAAAGTTTTTCTGAAATTTTCTTTTATACTTGATGTCTAGAATATGGTTAATAAAAGTGAATAAACCTCTACAAGAGAAGGAGTAATTAAAACATGCCATTTTTATTTGAATGTTTCTGACGAATAACTCATTGTTAGCTGTCTCTTTATCAAAAGGTATTTCTTATTCAAACAAAAAAAGTAGGACATTTCGTGTTTTTTTTACTAATACATTATTTAATAAAAGTTCATTATTTATTTCTATTCTTTTGTCACTAGAATTTCACGCTTCTTTTACTTTAACCATTAAACTATAATTGAAATTGTACATCTAATGAAGTTTCTCCAATATATGAATCAAATTTACTTAAATATTCTCTAGAAATATCTGTTTTATCAAACTTAATATCCTACAAACTGAAGATCTGAAGGAGAAAATATTTAATGTGATTCATTCTGACAAATCGAGTTTCTGTTTTTTCTACATTATTGATAAAAGAGAGATATACAACTTGCCCTCGCAAAGATACTGATTCATTGTATTCTTTTCACTATTTTATATTATCGAATGAAATGAGTGTCATGACACTGTTGGGTATTAATAATATCACTTAAAAATAGTTATTTGTTTATCGTCTTTTTTGATTTTTCTTCTATAAATATCATATATATATATATGTCAGCGTCCAAACTGAGATTACGTCCAATCTCAGATTTGCCTAGGCGAATGTCGGATCCGAGATTGGACACGTCCAATCTTGGATTCACGCAATTCTGTTCATTAAAATATCAATTACCCTTTAGACAGACCTTGGATTCAAACTTTGTTTTGAAATTATGTTCACACAATGCCAGTTTGTTTGGCACAATTGTCATTTGGCAGATTTGAATAAAATTTTAGGAGTTATGAATAAATTTCTAGAGAACAACAACTTTTGTGAAAAACTTTTATTACATTTTTGAGTCTAAATTTAGCTTCTTCCTAAATGCTTGTAATACTTAAAACGGCATTGTGTGCACATAATTTCAAAACAAAGTTTGAATCCAAGGTCTGTCTAAAGGGTAATTGATATTTTAATGAACAGAATTGCGTAAATCCAAGATTGGACGCGTCCAATCTCGGATCCGACATTCGCCTAGGCCAATCTGAGATTGGACGTAATCTCAGTTTGGACGCTGACATATATAATGAATAATTTATATGATAGTCATTTAATAACCTTTTTTCTTTTTCTTCTTATCTGACTTTTTATCGGCGGTGAGAAAAAAAGGTATGCATACTTTTTTTCTCGTCGATATAGAGAAAAAAAAATATTTTAGAGCCGAAAAAAAAACTAAACTATTTAACTTTTTCATTAGATTCATTAGTAGACCATATTCGAATTCGAATTTCATTAATATGTCTTGGATAGTTGAAGAAAGTGATAATACATCTGCTGTTAATCTTAATGGTGATACTATTACATGTACAAAAGATGGATATTATGGTAGTCCAATAAATGTTATGTACAGCGACTCAGCTAGTGAAAATGGACAATATTTTTGGCAAATAGAATTTGAACAGATGTCAGAACAAGGAGGTGCATCTGTGGGTTTCACAACAGACGATAGTTTTAAAAGTGGATGGTACCTCAAAGGCATGCAATATTTAGGTAATTTATCTGATGGTAGTGGACTCTTGGTATCATCATTTGGTGATCGAATAAAAGAAAATGATAAAGTTGGTCTATTATTGCAATTGAGTGATGCAGATTTAAAAATATATATTTTTCATAATGAACGACCATTAGGTTTAGCATTTCATGTTTCGTCACCATATCCAAAACCATTGTATCCTGGTACGCTTCTATAAAATTTACAAATAGATTTTATTCATTTATTTATATTTTTAAGTTGTTAGTTTCAGTTCAAATGGTAAAGTTAAAATCAGTCGTGCACAACAAACACCTACATCATTAGAACGTTCACCAGAAGAGTTCACTGGTGTTGAAGGCAATTGGAGAATCATTGATTATCCATCGCATCCAGAATGTATTGATTGTAAATTTGCAATATCAAAAGAAAGTCCAAATGTGTATGGTCTTCATGCACATGTAGTTAATTCAATGAATTGTTCTTTGGAATATGATCCAGCAAATGATCAATGGAAAAGTTCTCCTATTCTGAGAACACGGAAGGGGGGCCCACCAGAAGCGATGAAAAAAGAAGACTTAATATGCAAGTTAATCGCCGATATTCAAGGTTTGGAAGCTCAAGGTGAACAACACTTAGTGATTCGAACGAGTGGTGGTGATCAAGTTCGTTTAGAACGTTTTACTGTTCCAGCACCACAACCAGTTACGCAAAATATATTCAATTAATTAAGTCAAAATATCAACAAACAATTTATTTATCATATAGAACACATGCTTGTATAGCGCTAATATTTTTTTTCACGGTTATTTAGCAAAGCGATTTCTCCTTGAGAAAAAAACATTTATATAAATAATCGAGCAATAAAATATAATTATAGAAAGAATAATAAAAAAACCTATATATATATTATGTTCTTTTATGAATGTTTTTATAATTTTCGAGAGTGAGTATAATATTGAATGTCGACATACTTTCTAATATATAAGAGTAAAGGTATCCCATCTTGAAATAACATCTAAGGCTATTTATTCTAGATAATATTACTTTTATATGAATCTGTCAACTTTTCAAGCACTGTTTATGAAAGAACATGCTACAGTTAAATTTATAATACTTTTGTTTTCTTTCAAAGAAATGAATATTATTCTTTTTAAGTAGACACTCAATAATATTTGAGAACATTTGAAATTAAACATTTTTGTCACATGCTGGAGATATGATTCAGAGAACACATATTAATAGTAAATGAACTTGATTATTTGAGTATAAAACTTTATATGTGAGTAGTATGTGGTAATTGCTTTGGGAAAGTTTTGATAATCTGTAGTTGTCTTTTTCTTGACGTTTCTATCTGCTGTAGTTTTTCACTATTGAACAATAATTATAGTTTTTGTTTTTGTATAACATTTCAATAAAATTCAAAATTTGAAAGTCAACATATGCCTACTTTTTATCAATAAGATCATCTTTGAATCGATTCAATGAAATATATCTTAGTTTTTCATATACTATCCTTATTCTCGTGTGATGCTGTATGTAGTTGAATCACATGTCGGAGGTTAGGTAAGAATTAAACTTTTGTCAAACTTGTGACTAATCTTTTGTTGTGGTCATTTATTGTTTTTGCATAATATTTATATGTAAAAACTTTTTTTTCCAATTAGATTATTCTTCACCTATTGAGTTAAAAATATTTTGGCTTTATTAAATAGTTTAGTATGTTGATGGCTAAACCTTCACAGTAAATCTATTCAATTTAGAATCGAATAAAAAGAGAAGATTGTAATTTGTGTTATCATTAACCCACCCCACACCCACACCCTTATTTTCATCTGTTCTATATTTATATGATACACCGATGACAGTTTGATGATTAGTTTGTGCTGTATATTTGCTTTTATCGCTATTTTTAGTAGATGAAAACAACATGTTTTTTTTATAACCGGTTCCGATATATAAACAATCTTGAAATTGCAAAAAATCTTTTTGCATACTTTTCTCGTGGTGATATTACAGTAAAAGAAAAAAGAAAATACAAATAATTTTATATTTTTTAAAACTTTTTTTGGCTAAGAATTAAAACAACTTAAAATATTAAGTTTTGTTCTACATCGTTAACATAATCATATAATTTTACTAGAATTTATAGTAGATAAATATTTTAGCATAGTATTAAATTTTTTCTGAATAATTAATGATGCAGTAGTGTCAAACGTGAAATTTGAATCCAATTATTGAAAATCTATTTCAAATATTCAATTATTGAAAACTTGAAGTTCAACTATTCAACTATTCAAATATTCATCTTTTGGTTATTTGAAGTTCAACTATTCATATATTGAAATAGTCATTTTTTTCGGTGTGTGGGTGTAGGTGCGAGTGTGGGTGTGGGTGGGTGTGGGTGTGGGTGTGGGTGTGGGGTGTGGCTGTGGGTGGGTGGGTGTGGGTGGGTGAGTGAGTGTGGGTGTGGGTGTGAATAAACAAAAGAGCAACACCCACACCCACCCACACCCCACACGCCACCCGCTCTCACACCCACCCACACCCACACCCCACACCCCACACGCCACCCACACCCACACCCACACCCCACACGCCACCCCACCCACACCCACACCCCACTCCCCACCCCCAGCCACACCCACAGCCACACCCACCCACACCCACCCTTAAATTTATAGCACATTTAGGTACTAATATACGATTAACCTGTTTTGCAACTATTACTTTTGATAAAAATTATAAACTATGTGAATATGATGAACAAGTACGAAATCCTGGATTGACATTAGATCCACGTACAGATGAAGAACGTTAAGCAAAAATAAATACGATATGTAATGTTACACAAAGATTCTGTACTGAAACATTACAACAATATTCACGTTTCAATGATTGTCAACAATTTTTAAGAACACAAATACCTTTTGGTTCATTTGATAGAGCAGATCAAGGAAATGTTGTTTGCCGTTTTATTCATACATATTTTGTACCTTTATTACCATCTATACATTGTCCACATGTTGGTCCAACTGGAGGAAGAGCATGTACTGATAAAACAATCGACTTTTATTATAATCAAACAAATTTTCTGGCTTGTGCTCATAGACAATAATGATAAAATAAAATCATGTTCTTTTTTTTTCAATTTAAAGTTTAAATAATAAATTGATATCATTCATAAATAATTACTCGAAAAATAAGATGTGTAAAGTCATAAGAAGGATGTAAAACTGATTCGGTAATTCGACTTGATAACTGTGCTTCTTTATTAACTTAACATTCGAATACCTGTTAATCAGTGGCGTAGCCAGGGGTAGGGCCATTGGGCAATTGCCCATAGCTCCAAAAATTATTGCCCATGAATTTATTGAGCTATATTAGTGCTTGAACCGTTATTGCCCATAGATATTTTTGAAATCATAACGGTTGCCATTAGTCGCCCCTAACTCAAGATAGTTCGGCTGATGAATTGCTCATGACTCAAGAATTCATGGCTACGCCACTGCTATGTACAGTCGATATTGTTGGTGTATTTTAGTTACACTGATTAGAGTTTTTATTTTGAATATCTATCAGAAATTTACTAAACGAGTATGTTTGAGAAAATTTTATTATTTCAAAGGATGTTTGAAAATGAATTCTAACTAACTCTTTCGAATTTCGGCGAATCTTTTAAAATTCGAAGAAAAAGAAGTCTATTGTACAATTCGTGTTTCTTACAGATATAAATATTCTAGTAAATAGTTCTAATTTTTACTGGAAATGGTGATATTTTTATTTTTATTTATGTTTGAATGCTGAACACAACTGCTGCCAATTGGCTGTCTCGTGAAAATTTTATTGTAAGTTTCATTTTTGTACAATATATCTTTTAACTGCATGATTTCGAATAAAATTATTTTAGTTTTTTTTTATTTATTCATGGAGGGTAAACTTCTGTTAAAAGACATACGGTAGAAAAAAATATCAATCCCTGCTCGTTCATAACATTGTCTGGAAGAGTCATCTATAAATATATGATGCAACATCATCCTATTAATTTTTTATGTGTCTAGTCTGTTCTAGATTATAGTATGAATCATGTCACGTTCCCATTGATAGATATGTCATATGAGAGACATCTTTTTTTTTGCGTCTTTCTCAGCTAAACCAAATGTGCAATGTATGTGATCGCTCCCTTGGAGAAACTAACCAACTTTTTTCCTTCCTCTCGTTGGAATTGAAGCTTGACTTTGTTGTTGTTTTTCTTCTGTATATATTTGACAAGAGCGGCTTTTTTTCTTTCTGTCCACAGTAGCGCAGACTTGAGCTCGATAACAGTTATTGCAATAAATCATGAACATTTTCAACAAATTTTTTGAATATATTAGATTTTTCATTTGTTCCGTTTTATGAGTAGAGAGGGGTGATCATGAATCGTGCTATCATTCGTAAGTTGTACAATTTATAGATTAACCGAGTCAGCCAGAATATTCTACGAGCATATTTGCACGAAATACCCAAAATTTTATTCAAATGTATATGTGTAAGACAAAGTCAGATAATGTTTTCAAAAATATTGAGGTAAAACTTTTCGATTAGCTTTATACTAATTAGAAATCATCTTTATTTGTGTGATTGATAGTGTAGAGGGCTATATGATATAATCACGTCTCTTTCTGAATAAATACTATGATCCTATTGATGACATATGAGAAAGATTACTCAATAAAAGAAAAGCAAATATACATTTATTTTCTCTATCAAATATTCTTATCATATGACATCATTTAGTTAAAAATAAATATTATTAAATTCCCTATTCTCTAACAACGACACTTGTAGATAGTTACCAAAACTACAAACGCATCTACTTTGAAATTTTTAATTTTGGTTATTTAAACAGATGGCTTTACACAACTTCAGCTTAGCAAAAACATGCGGAATAATTGGCTACGGTGCCTTTTTTTGGAGTTTAGGTGTATTGGCCATTCGTCGTGGCGGAACATATATGTTTCAAACTAATTTAAGTCGAAGTCTTACAATGGCTGCTACATTACCAGCTGCTTACGCAGTAATACGTCTTACTGAAGCAGTATTTTCTCTTAATGCGCAAGACACACTTGCCGCAGTGGCATTGGGTACTGGTGCTGCAAGTATTCTTGATGGCATCGCTCACATATGGTTTCCAAGTGCTTATGAAAGTCCAGAGTTGCAGAAAAAAAATCCACTGGCTGCATGTACCATTTCCAGATATGGATCTGGCTGGTTACTCTTCTTTGTTGGCGCTGCTCTAACAATGCTCGTATTCATGTAATATTTTAATTCGTTAAAGGATATCTATATCTTTGATGCCTTATTGCATGTCACTTGTCTCGTATTACATATTAATCATGACCGTAGATGACAGAATCCTGATATTCGATTTTCTTCCATGTAGAACTTTGAATAGAATATCCATTGATGCTATACAAACATGAATACAAGTATACTTCTAACCTTGTAGATGTGTTCAACAACTAAAATTTTTTCATATTTTACTCTCAAGCTATGCTTTTAGTGTTCGTTGTAATTTGCTTAATACCATAAAAATAAATAATACGTTAATCATATTTTGAATATTTCACTTCATTCAAAGTTTCGAATTGAGATATAGAATAACATTTGCATACTCTTTCCTTAAGTCTTTTACAAAGAAGATCACTACAATTTTCTTACTTGTTTATGAATAATATATTCATTCAGGATTTCCTGTAGTTAGTCATCAGCTTATTTTTTCTGTTGGAGATATTTAATGAATGTTATCTATGCGACGGATACTACAATGAATATTTTATGGAGGGTGTGGGTGTGGGGTGTGGGTGTGGGTGCGAGTGTGGGTGTGTGGGTGGGTATGGGTGTGTTAGGAACATAGGAAAACCCAAACGCACGTGCATACCTGCATCCACACTCACAACCACAACCAAGATCAATGGCCGATTATTTTGTGATCAATCAACAATGTTGAATAAGACATGATACTATGCAGTGAAACAGCCTCTTTCTAATGGAGAAAACCGCAGCTCTATATCTTATTCCTGTCAAAAGTTATTCGCAATTTAAGACTGGCCGGTAACTTTTGGACCATCCCGTACATGCTGTAAATAGATGTTTTTTTTATGCACCGTATTATCGTCGAACATCACCTGGGTATGAGTGCGGGTGTGGGCTGTAAGGGTGAAGCGTACTTGAAAAGAAGACCCACACTCAAACGTATACACGCACACGTAAAGACCTACACCGACACCTACCCAACGCCCAGGTAAGAGAAATATCCACGAAGTATTCAGAACGCCATTTTTATGGGACATCCGTTATAACTGCTACGACAGAAAACGAATGTAGCCAACTTTTACGAGTTCGGATTCCGTTCGGACAGACTAAATTTTAAATAAACCGGTTGGAGATTAGTTCAGGTCGACTTCGCTCTCAGTTTCAAATCTCTAATCTCTAATCTCACCGGGGTGTGGTGTGAGTGTGAATGTCGTCTTCTATTCAACCACAGCCTAGAAACATTTAGTAGAAGGTTGTAAACAAAATTTAAAATAACAACACATTAGAAGAGAAATAATTCTCCAAATATGCCACATTATAATTGCAAGTGTTTGTTTTTTAATTTGTGAATCAGAGCAACTTCTCAAACTCTGATTTAGAACAAAATTCATTCATTTGAAGTTTCAATCTAGAAAACCGTAATTTATTATTTGGTAATCATTTCAAATTGAAAACTTAAAGTCAATTGTTGAACTTTTCCATTTAAATGTTTGGGTAGTCAGCTTTTTGAAATTCTAATTTAGATAGCGTATGTGTGTTTGAAGTGATAGTTGAAGACTTGAAATCAAAGTTTTCAAGTTTGACAATATCTATATGAGATGTTATTACTAGGATCAGAAGAAATTCGTATAAATTCTCTTCACACTAATCCTTCATAGCTTTTTCTTTCTAAGAAAATATAACTCATCTAAGTCTACAAACTTAGAAAATTCTTACAGTGTGATTCCTTTGGCTAGCCAATTTTTCTCGCGGAAAACCTATTAGTAACCAATTTTAGAATAAAAAAAGTAGGTAAGTTGAAATATTAAAATATATTATTATGCTTAGTTTTCCATAGTGTTTCGGATGAGCGATTGTTCAAAAAAATTTGATAAATCGATAAAAATTGACACGCAAAACGCTACAATATGAAATATTTTTGTATGTGCCGGCCCTGTTGAGCCATGCATAACGTGTTCATGAAACGTTTCTCCAGAAGTGTCAATCTGATCTTTCAAAGAGCAATGAGATCCACCGTCTTAGATCTTGCTTTTGAACTTAATTCTTGTATAATTCGATGTCATTAGATCTTGTCTATAAAATTCTGAAAACCATAAAGTTGTATCTCTTTACAGTCAAAAGTTACTCTAAAAATACCCCTTTTTTCTATAGGGTTGGAAATAATATTTTGCGCGGGGGGTAACACAATAATTTCAAATAGGGTATGTAATGAATTTTATACCAAATGAAGGCCCGTCCAAACTGGGGTTTGTCAATGCTAAAATATTTGGGTTAGGAAAACTTTTGTATGTTGAACTGTCAAAATTTGTAGTATTTTACCGAATACAAGTATCAGAAAAATTATTCATGAGATAAACTTCGAACTAAATGTGATGCAAAATTGCTTATTTTTTTATCATTTTATAAATACAATCAATAATGAGTATGACGACCATTTGCGTTTTTTATCTCACGAAGTCAAGTTGAATATGAGCATAGAAAAGTTTCAAATAACTAGGTATCTGTTTTCATGTTTGCTAAAACATTTGAAAGGTGCATTTTGAGCGTGTCTTTAAGATAACGATTATGTTCAGTTTCTGATAATACTTTTTTTCTCAACTTCATCTTTGATTATTGTTCCAATATGTTCTGCCACATTGAGATCGGGTGAATTTTCTGACCAGATATCATTACCCCAAAATCTAACATCGTTGTCTTGCAGAAAATGTTGCGTCTTGTATGCTCGCATAGAGGGTGCTTTATCATGGACAAATACAACTTCATCTGGATCAATAACATTTTCTTTGTTCTTTAAGAAAGGAAATACATTTTGAGTCAAAATTGCATCACGAAAATATTGGCTGGTCCAAGGTTCACCTTTGTCTTTGATCATCCAGAGTAGCTTCTTAGCAGTAAACATAATAAAAATCCCAATATATGGTTAATGTTTCACCATTTCACTATATCTTTCATTGTCTTCAATGTTCTCGACACTTCTTACCCATATTCGACCATTCTGATAATTTGGTCTACGAACAACTCACACATAAAATTCATCAGATGATGCGAGATGATGAAAGTCCTCTTCGGTTCAATCTTTTAACCAATCGCACAGCCATAATCGATCCGATATATGAGTTTCGGATTTCAACGGTTTGGGAATAACATGGAATAGTTTTAATCCTTCTCTATGACGATAATTATTGATTGTTCTTGGGACGACGTACTCCTTTTGCTTTTCTGCAATTTCCTTCGCCACAACAGAACAACTTTTTCTTAGTCGGTCACTCGCTTGAAGAATGATGTCTTGACTTGCTTGTGATAATTTAAGTTTAGGATCAGCATTTGACTGATCAACAAAGCATTGGTCATATGATTTTTCCCACCAGTCTTTAACAAACGGAATCGAGCGATGGACTTTCTTCGCGACCCATTCTGTATTTATGAATGTTGTACCAGCATCGTGAGCTTCACGAAAGGCAATGCATTTGATTCTGTCAATTATTCTCTATTGTTCAGTATCATAAGTACCAGCCATTTTCAAGTAATCAAGTTTAATGGATTCACCAAAAGGATAAATTTGTTTTACTGAAATCTATTGATCAGGATATGATCTTATATATTGTTTCACAAGCTATATAAACTTTTCTGTTCTATAACTTTCTAAGAGAAGAAAAATAAAAAAATCTTTTTTATGTACCGCTACCACGAGGAACAGATTGTAGAACGCAACAGGACAATCATATCTTCTGAAATAAAGATACATCCGATGATCATTAAAACAATACTCTTTCAAATTTATTCAAAGAAAATTCCTAGCGTTTTTTGATTTCAGAAGTCACCAAGGTTACATTATAATGATTGCATTCTACACTGTAAAAAAATAGGTTTATTACGAAACCTGTGCCCGAGTGAAGATCCATTAAGGTTTCGTATCGATTTACGAAACCTAAAAAGGTTCAACAAATCATTTTCCGATGTTTTTTAGGTTCGGTAAATCGATGCGAAACCTTAATGGATCTTCGCGCGGGTACAGGTTTCGTAATAAACCTTTTTCTTTTTTATAGTGTACAAACTTTTATAAAGTTCGAGAGGTTCAGCTACGAAAGTTCGAATAATCCCTATTTTTTAGCATGAATAAGTCCCATTTTCGACGGGCTTTCATTTGGTATAAAATTCATTATATACCCTATTTGAAATTATTGTGTTACCCCCCCCCCCCCCCCCCCGCGCAAAATATTATTTCCAACCCTGTAGAAATGTTAATAACACGGTGTCTTGGACATTTGGCAGTAAGTTGGAACATAGAAAAGTCAATATAAATGATTTTATGTTTTAAAGTAAAGTTTATTTATCATCTCCAAAACCTTCACTTCATTATGTGATGTAAAAAGAATAGACGATAGCTAGCTGCTATCGTATATGTTTTTATTGATTGCATATTAATGAACAATATGCATAGTCAAAATCTAATAAAAGTCTTTATGCAGGGGTCGGATATGTATCCACTTGTTGGCCAAACCATACACATGCATATCCTTTATAAACACCAACACCCATGGCTTTCATTGGTGTATTTTGAAAAGCACCTTGTTGAATCATAACAGCATTATGTCCTGGACTGTTTTTCCAACTATTAACAGCGTCTATTGCATTAACTGTCATTGTTTTTCTTACATTTTGTGCATAACCATATGAAATTTCGAAGCCATTAAATTTATAATTACTTATTTCAGATGGTTTACTCCACATTAAGTGTGCTTGTGCATGATCCGATGTATATCTAACAGGTTTCCATTTTCCTTTATTACTCCAGCTATGCATATTTCCACCATTAACATCTGGATCATTTTCAATAATATCAATAGCATGTGTACGAGCAACATAAGCAAGATTAATAGATGGTTGAAGCAATGGTAAACCATGTTGTTGACGATGATTATTAATAAGTGTAAATATTTCTTGCTCTTTTGCGTCCATGCCATGAAATAAGGATTTTTGTTCTCCTTTAACTTTTAATTAGAAGAAAGAAAGTAACAAATGATACAACTAGTCTAAATCAGTTAATAGACTATTGGCCCTAGCATAGATGAACTATTTGTCGACAATACGTTAGGACTTTATAATAGTTATTGTTCTGATGCTCTTAGTCTACGTACTATTGAACTAAGCAGCATGTGCATACTACTGTAAGATTTTCTAGGTTTTGATACATTATATATCGTTTCACTGATACTTGGTGGAAAGAGGAAACGTGGCTTCGAGGATGCTTTCATAAACTAACATCTTTTCTCTGTAGAATGAACAACCATTCCTATTTTCACCTACCCTGTTTCAGTCAGCACTGTCACAGTCTATCGCTGATACTATTGTGGTCATCATAATCATCGCAATCATTATCACGATCTCTAGCACCATGTTCATCGTAATCACAACTTCTATAAAAACTGTTATCGCGCTCAATGTCACATCTACCACTGTTGAGTTAATCTCATCTTCATCATCATCATTGGTAGCCCATAGTTCTTGCAAAGAGTAGTACTGAGTAAGTATGAGAAATGTGATCAAACTACAGAATTACACATCGTCCTTATTGAAATTATTATATTCCAAAGTAAAATCGCATTTATATTAATGTGTAACACGGAGAAAGCCAGACAAAAAAAGAAGACAAGGGATTTTTTTATACTAGGAGGGTCGTTATATTTTAGGCACTTTTTCAATTTATTCATGAACCGATGCTTAGATTGCAATACATTTGATTTTATATATTAATTTTACCTTTCATAGTGTTGGTTTCCAAATCAGATGAATATTCAACATTTTTGCAATTGATTATTGATGAACAATAAACAAAACAGAAAATTAACACAGTTACCAAATAATGCATCTTGCAATATTGTCGCTGTTAGAACTAGAAGTTGTCTTTCCAATGATCATGCAGACAACAAAAACGATACGTTTTTATAGACTTTCTTTAAAGATGTAGTTTCGAATTTCGATTCATAAATCCTCAATATTTAATTGAATGTATTTAATAACAAATAAGGATGAAACCAATATTTCTATTTTCATTATCGAACAATAGTCAAATTTCAAACAGAATTTCAATTTTCACTTTTTTTATTTCTGAGAAGGTGCAGGTGTGCGCGTATATGTGAATGTATTCAAGAGTTAAGCTACTCCTACACGCCTGTACTAAGCTACGAGTCTCATCAGGCAACTTGGGCTCTATATCATAATTTCGACTTACGATCGAAAAAAAACAAAGATAAGCGTGAGTATAGGTTTTCTTTTCACTCACACTCGCATTCTTCTTTTTCTAGTTCAAAAACTCACATTCAATTAATATTTATTGAAAATAATCATAAGATTTAAATCATTAATACAATCGCATAAAATGTTTGATTCATTCTACTTGAAACATGTTTACAATTATTTTTTGTTTTTAGATCGATCGAAAAAGCTTGTTAGCGCAGCCCCTTCGGGGCTGAAATGTGGAACTCACGTATATTCTTCAGCTTCATAATACTAATATGCAATGTAAATAGTATAAAATCACGAAGTTTTTAATTTTCTGACAGGCGCCCTTATTTTTCGTCTTCCTTGTTGCTATTCGCTCAGTATTTTTCATTTTTAACCCTGCTTTTTTTTCTTTAATTTTACATTTTTATTACAAGAAGTATTGAATTATATGCCGAATGAAGCTGTTATATATATATGTATATGTATATCCCTTATTTTAAATCTGGTTGCTAAGGTCTGTAATGGAGGCCTACATTACTATGGTCTGTAATGGGGGCCTGTCTGTAATGGGGGGTATGTCTGTAATGTTCTCTTCCGTTGCTATAATCTGTAGGGTGTGGGTGTGGGTATGGGTGTGGATGTGGGTGGGGTTGTGAGTGGGGTGGGGGCGCGGGCGTGGATGTCGGTGTGGATGTGTGGAGAAATGTTCTCTACAAGCACACCCCACTTGATACTAATGCATCTTTATTTGGTGGTGCTAAACTATAAGGAGAACGATCACTGCCTTTTCTACCTGTTTGATCTATCATCAGCAGGTTCTTCTTTTTCACACGCTGTAATATTCTTCGACATTTCGCCAATTGATTCCAATAGGCATCAGTATCTAAATATGTATACAGACGGGTAAAAATTCAAGTAGTCTAGTATGCATGCATTTGAACTTTAATAAAAATATAGAGAAATGATATTAAAATAATATTTTCATTTCTTCGATTTCAAGACGTTGTTTAGTCTTTTTCCATCTTAAATTCCAGTCAGAATTACCATAGTAACGAACAGTACGCAATGATATATTAAGAAGAGGTTTTTTTCTGAAGATTCTTATGTATATCAATATATGAATTTTTTTTCTTTTTTCAATAGCTTTTAATACCGGACGTAATATATATCGATGACTGTCGTTCACAATTCGGTGTCTTTGTTTATGTGATTTTTGTTGACCAACTAATGATTCTTGTGTTCCATCCCATCGTTGATACCAATATCTAACCAGCATACCATCACTGCACATATTTTCCATTTTTTAGCTAATGATTTAAAACCAAAACCACGTTTATGTGATCGATATTCTTCTAGTATATATTGCTTGAATGATGACGTACATGTATCACGTGTGGGCATTTTAAAGTGTTGTATGTAGTAAAAGAAAACGTAAATGAAAAATATGATACGAAAAAAATAGTTGCAAGTGAAAATTTTTTTTGTGATGGAAACGTATATTTGTTTAAATTTAACTAAAGAATATATATGAGTCATCTATACATAATCGATCTACTAGAATATGTTCTATACTACACATTTATGCGTTCTCTACTAAGTTATTATTTGTACATAAAATAAAAAGACAAAAAAACGAATTGCATAATTTCAATTTGCCTTGACTGTATATATGACCAAAGTTAGGATGTGGGTATGAAGGGATGGGTGTAGAAAAAGAAAAGATACCCCATACTCACAGCTACACACATCCTCTAATACTGTTACTGTGTGATATTTTAAGAAACAACAAAAAATATTTTATTATTAGTACAATGATTTGGAACGGCAGTTACTTTCACATTTTCTCAAATACGAAATAAATTGTGCACGATGAGCTGGATGAACCATCATAGTGAATAGACATAAAGCAATACCCGACGGAAGTGCAGGACAAATTTCGCTGGGAGTGGATGTTAAAAGAGTGCCCCGTTCTGTACGATAATAAAAACGCTCTCCCATGTCGAATCCAAACAACTCTGGACCCATAAATGACAAGTAACAAGAATCATCTGAATCTTTGTTGCATTTAATTGACAATTCTTCCATGTGATCAGTAAAATACGAAGATCCATACGCGCCTACACGTAGATTTAAAGTTGCTATTGATTGTGATCGTGGATGATATAATCCAATGAGGACAAGTTTAACGGAATAGTAATTTGATGTTTCATTCATATAAAAGTAATAAGAATGAGAGAAAATATAATTAATTTGAGAAACAATATCAGGATGAACGGATTGATTTTCATGTGTAAAATCTTCCCATAAGCGTAAGACGTCGTTTGCTGTGGTTTCACTCAATTGAATGGTGACATCAACTAACTGCTCGAAGTAAATTGACTCATTCTCAGTCTCGTTTTTCAACTTTATTAAAAACAACAGTTTCCAACTTGTTACTGTGTTAATATCTCCAGCATACTGTCCATAACGAGCTAAATACATGACTCGCCAAAATGATTGTTGATTTATAATTATATACCAATTTTTACACACAGATTTCATGGAATAAAAATCCAGTGGATCAGTGATATTTAGGAGAATCTTTTTTGTTACAAACCCAGGTAACTGTTGAAATAAACGATAATTATGAATTTCGAACTGGATACATGAACGTGCCAATGGACGCTTTTGTTTGTATTTCTCGTTCAGAATATCTATCCAATTATCGATAACAAAATTAGCTAGCCATGGTGGACTCTTAGTGCAAATATGCTCTAATCCCATGAGAATATTACTATCAATAGACATGCTACTAGCTGCTTGATAAACACATACTATTTGTTCGTCTTTTGTGTACTGGAAAAATTTGTTTCGATTAATAACTATATCTTGTTTACTATCTTGAGGAGTCATAACGAACTCAGCTTTATCTGGCGAACGCTCACCATGTAATTTTTCATTATAACGAATAAATAAATCGCATAGCTCTTTATCACCTTCATCAACTGGATCGGTAATGGAAAGTAAGTGTCGATAGTCTTTGGCTGTTTTTTCCCATTGATGTGGATAGTAGAGCATATATTTTTTTAATATTAACAAAAGCTTTTTCGAAGCGTAGAACAGCTGATCATGTTTTCCATACCATCGTACCATTGATTCATACCAACTGTTCAAGTTATTCAGTATATAGGTTGTGTATGATGTTGGCGATCGTGAAACGGCAAAATCAAATATTATATCGTTCTTAAGAGAACAATGGACATATAAATCTAATGTATCACCATTTAAAGTCGGAATGATCATTTCAATGCTGTTAATCATTTCATCATGTTTGCGTAGCCATTCTAATAAATATGTTGGGGAACTGATAATATCCCAATCTATATGTTTGTTGTTTTCATCTCGATAGTTGGGCAAAAACTTAATAACAGCACGGGATCCAATTAATATTGCATTACGTGATTGAGTTACTGGAGGAATTTCCTGAAGAACAGATATTATTTCTAGCTTGTCATGTGTTCGACGAAGTTCCAGTTGTCTTAATGGTACTAACATAATGTTTTGTAGCTTACAGAGAATTGGTTTAACTGCAAAACAAAACGGTGAAACTGCTTCTATAGTCGCTTCACTGAGCCATATTTATTTTATCACTCATTCAAAAAAAACCTGTACGTGCAATTTTGTTGGTATGCAATGTTCAAGACTTTGAATGTAATAGAGATGATAAACGCAATTATAAAAACATTCTGTTTTTCTTACTCTGACTAATGCATTGCATAAACTATTGTGAAAAAACCCTTTTCTTATCAAACGAGTGGTGGAGATAAAACAATCCGATAAAAATAGAACACCACCTGTGCATGTAGTAGTCCACCTATTTGGGCAGAGTCAGAAAAATGAGAAATTCATGCTTTCATTATATAATTTTTACGTTATCAGAAGCATGACGCGAGACGTTTTCTTAATTATTCCTTCAAAGACGTTATCAGTTGTTTTATTCGAGCGAACTACAGTTAACGTTCTGAAAAAATAAACGCCGAAAAAAAATATCCTCATTTTCAAAAACGTTATTCCGTCACGAAAAACGTTATTCCATCACGATGGTTTTGTTAGCTGTGTGACGAAGCTATCATACATTTTGAATTATTATTTTTTCTATATATAGCTTGTCATCTAATTTATAACTGACCTATAGAAAACTTATTCGTCACATTTGTAGTTGAGTTAAAGTTTTCAGTTCTTTAGGCAACACTCAAACCATTTTAACATTTTTGATTGATTATTCTGTCACAGGCATATATTTTAATCATAAAAATGTAAAAGAAAGGCAAGATCTAATGAAAACTTTATCTTATGTAGGGCAACCTGGCTTATATTTGTGTTTGCAGAATATCAGCATGTGGCTATGGCTGTGGCTCTGACTGTGGATGCAGATATTGGTACTCTCGTACTTAAAACCGACACACACACCCCCACCCCAATCTTTTTTAATCTGATTTTTAGGCCATTTTTTTTACATGAGAAGTTTCAATAAGTCCATTGAACTATGAAAAATTATAAAAATATCAAAAAATAAGAGTAATTTTATTAGTGGTATATGATAAAAAGTCAGTTATTGAGGAAGATGAGCATTTAATCCTAGTACAATATATCGACTCAGTTTCAACTGTTCGCGCAATTTTGTCTGAATATTACTTGGCTTGCTGAGCGATATAGGAACCATGTTTTAATGATATCCAAGTCAATCAGTACACTGCGCTTTATACAATCACTGCAATTGTTGTGAATGGTATTGCTTTAGAAAGTGTTCAGAATGAAAATAAACTCTAATCAGAGATAAAATCGACTCTTCGAAGACTAATGTTACATGATTACGAAGATGCAAACTACATGGATACCTTATACACCTAGTAAATGCTTATCTTCCTTAATAGTTGACGTTTTGTGATATACCACTGATAAAATTACATTTTGTTTTTGCTTTTTTAGGTTTTTTTTCGTAGTTCAATGAAATAATTGGAACTTACGCTCTTTTTACATAGCCTAACTTTTTATATTCAACTAAGAAAGTTGTTTCCGATCTTGAAGAATAATTTGCACAAAGAAAATTACTATCATAAATGTATTTCGTTATATATAGGATGTAGATGAAGAGAAAACTCATACCGATACCCTCATCTCAGGAATGCAAATGTTGTTAGTGAAGTTTTGCTGTAGGACTCCATCTTTTCCGAAAAGCAATCTTTTCCAATATCATTCTGAAACTTTTCCACATAAAGATTTCAGTAAAACTAGCTTGTATGACAATTTCAAAATTTTTGAAGTCAGTTCTTTCGAGATATGGAACTGTTCTATTGAACAGTAAATGTTGTTTTTTATTTTTCGAAGATTCATTTCTCCGAAATATTTAGTCAGAAAATTATGGAATTTTTCCTTTAACAAGACTAATGGAGGTATTGATATAGACAGTATTTTAGATCAAAATTCGAAAAGATAGTCTTGCTGCAAATGAGGAGTCCTATTATCAAACTTCACTTAACACATTTCACTGTCTCAGAAATAGACCATAAAGACAAACTGCTTTTTAACGATAGTCATGGTTCACTAAGCTCTACAAGATGCAGTCAGTTCCAGACCGAAATCGAATAGACACATGTGAATGTTTACTCATCAGTTTCAACAGTTGTACCATTATCTATTAGGTTATTCTTCAAAATTTATTTGATAGATAAATTAAACGAAACATTAGACTAGAAAAAAATCTATTAGGAAGATTATTTACCACTTAATGATGTCTTTTAATTGCTTGGTTCGTTTTACTAGTAGCAGAGAGACGATTATGACTAGGACGTTAATTTTAGTCTTATATTGTGCGATAAACTTAAAGATAATATGTATATTTAAAAACGAAAGAACATGAAACCTTAATTTAAAACAAAAAAAGAAAAATAGATAATTTAATTTTTTTCACTGAATAAACAAATCGATAAGATTAAATACAGGAAAATGAAACATTTCTTTTTCAACAAACTATTTAATAAATGATGACTTTTGACATTATGTAATTATTAACTAAATATAACCTAACATAGTATCATCCAGGAATTTGACCAGTACGCGTGCGCATTCTTAACTTAAAATAATTTATTAGACTTCAAAGTCCAAAGAGCGTTATATATTCTTACAGTAAATGATGTGTTTTATCTAAATGCTCCGTATTTAATTTTTTTATTATTCTTTTCTTTAATTAGTTAGCACTCATTAGTATTTTCTTGTTGATTTTAATTATGTACTGATATTTGTATGAGAATAACTCCCTTCGATGGCGGAATTTGTTTACGTATTTAAAATTTATGCTTATGTTTGTCGATTGACGTACTTTCTTCCAACAAGAAGTTAGCACTTATGTGTTTCTACGTTATGGATGTTTACCGAACATGATTACAGTCTGTTTGTTTTAAAAAAAAGTAAAGGCGAAAGTACAGACATATGAGCTGTATTTTCTTGAGATCTTTTTCCAAATTTAAAAACAATGTACGCAGTTGTTTGATTCTTTAAGTGATGCAACAAGTTTTTTTGGACATTTTGATTATGAGAAAATAATGTTCATAATTTACTATTAAATGATAAAAAGCAACGAAGAGTGTCGGTGTGGGTGTTAATGTGGGTAGGGAACAAAAGAAGATTCAGACTCATGACCCAGACCCACCCACATCCACACCCCACACCCACACCCCTAGTTGACGCTAAAATTCAAAAGTCCTCTAGTTTCGTCTTAATTGATTCTTCAATTTTAAACTCAACTAGTTGACTTTAAAATTGAAAAATCAACTGATTGCCTTGTAAATGCAGCTGAATTTCAAAGTTAACGCCGACATCTACATATAGCACGCGATGCAAAAGTCTTTGGACAAATGTCAAACTCTGTTATACTATATTGCTCACTTCTAAAGCAATCAAATTTTTTTTTTGTTGAAAAGAAGAAAGTCTGAACTACGAATTTTGTACTAGACTTGTTTTTCACGAACAAATCTACGAAGCAAGAGAAGCCAACAACCAAATACCTCTAGAAACTTTCTTGCAACTTCACATTCTCGCAATATCATTTTATATTTTCTGTTCATTTTTTTATATCCGAAGTGAAATGAAAACGCACGTTTAATGATGACTTTTGTAGTATAAAGAGTGCTCTTTCCAATGGTGTATTAGAAGTTAAATTTAGTCTTGGTCTATTTTAGAAAAAGCATAACTGTTTGTGAATCACACTGTATAATTTGGCCTTTCTTACTATCTGATCGTTTTACAACAATAAAGAAAGTTTTTTATATTCTTTTTTTTCTACTAAGTTTCTAGGATCTGAGGTATTTCGAATAAATAACATACAAAGAATTCAGTTCATACATAGTTCTGAAGATTGTGATTAATCTCCTTTCAAATGGATAATTCTTGAAAAAGACTGTTTTACAAAAATTTCAATTTCCCTTTTTTTTTTTATTAAAGAATCAGGAGCGGATCTTAAACAAATTTACCAAAGCTGATATCGATAGAACTTTTAATGTGCTACATATTGGTGTATTTTTTTGTTAGAATTTGTTCCATCTAGCTCAAGATAGTTGAGAAATAGAAACTTTTCAAGTTACAAAAATGTTGCAAGAAAT
>CAJNOP010000044.1:366389-450295 GCA_905250075.1 Rotaria sp. Silwood1
TGTTTTGTTTTTATTTTTTATTTTAGTATAAACGTGAACAAGATATTGTAGATGATTTAAATCGTATGTTTACTAATGCAAAAACTTATAACGTTGATGAATCATATATATACAAAAATGCTTGTCAACTTGAATGTGTATTAAGAAATAAATATAAAAAATTAATGAATAAAAAAGAAAAATTTATTAAAAATTTAGTGTCAAATCGTACAGTTAATCAAGGAATAATAAAAAAGTAAAAAACCGAAATAAAACAATATGTTTTTCTTTTTTCTATAAGATTTTTCTTTTATTTTTCAGATCTTTAAATTCTTCATCATCGAATACAATAAATGATAAATTAAATAATTTAATTCAAACAATAAAAACTTATACAGATCATCATGGACGAATATTATCTACAGTATTTTTAACATTACCATCAAAAATTGATTATCCAGATTATTATGAAATAATTCAACGACCAATTGATCTTAAACGTATTGAATCACGTCAATACTCATCAATTAATGATTTATCTAATGATTTACAACTAATGTTAGATAATGCTTGTTTATATAATGAACCTGGTTCAACTATTTATCGAGTATGAAAAATATTGAGTCTGCTTTCTCAAAAATACATCGGAAAGACACTTTCTCTATGGAATGATGTATACAATATCGAGTTTTATATTGCGTACCGTTGCTATGTCAACAGTATGTAGTAATGGATTGATACTGTATATATGTCGTTAGATAGAAGAAGTTTTTCTCCATCTATCTCTTTCTATAGTCAAAAATCATCGAAAAATTTATACGTATTTTTTCAAGATGTTCTAAGGCTGTAGTAGAGAGACTATGCGAAAATTTTCAGCTTTATATCATCACATATTCAGAGGATATTCAACAAACAAGAATAAAAAACAATAGTTTGCTTGGTAACCAGAAAGTCTCTATGGGCTATCATTCTATATATTAAGCTTTTTTGTTTTATTTGAAAAAGCATATCAGACTGCAATATTATTTTTTAAATTCTTACTCTTCATACAAAGAGAAAGGATGAACACTTCAGTACAACAAAAAACTCTCAAAAAATGACCAATCTATTTATAGAAGTATTTTTTTATATGATAAGAAAAAAGCTCGATTCAAAAAACTAATGTATAATCAGAAAAGTGCAAATAGAGACAATTGAAAAAGATTTTCTTCCTTTTGACAAAAAACGAGGTGCCAAATAAAAACAAAATTAAACCTCGGACTATCATCTCAATTCAGATTTTTCCGATGAAAATAGACTTTCTGTTTTGAATAAGGTTTTGAAAATATTTTTTAAGTTAATATGATTTCTTTTGTTTTTTGTTAGGATGCACTAACACTTCAACGAGTTTTAATTAATGAAAGAAAAAAATTAACCAATGCCGAATTTAATGTTAACAATGTACAGAATTTAGTTCAAGATTTAATATGGAATTTATTTATACAAACATTTAATGCTGAAGTTGGTGTCTTTTTCTGTTTGATTCTTTCATATTCTCGAACATTAAATTTTTTATTTAAGGATTCCAACGGTCATTTTTATACTGATTCATTTGCTGAATTTTCAGAACAAACTGACAATGAACCGTAATAAAAATTACCAAAAAAAACAAAAAGAAAAAAATTTCATAGAATAATTGATATTTTTATTTTTTTTTTGATAGATTTGATATTGTATATACATACGATCTGATTAAACAAAATCTCAATCAAGTATTAAAGAGAAAAAAATTAAAATATTATATAAATTTTGTTTGGTCTTTTTTTTTAAGCGACGTTATCGACGATTAGATATTTTTCAAGATGACTTATTTAAAGTATTTGAACGTGCTCGAAAATTGAGTATTAATGATTCTCAGGTAAATATCTTATTAAATTATGTGATTTAATAATTTTTTTTTGTAATAGATTTATCAAGATACAATTGAATTACAAAAATACTATATTCGTTTACGTGATGAAATGTGTTCTCATGGTAGCGTACTTCAATCACCAGCACTTTCATTTAATGAAAATGCTTTACAACAAGAACTAGTTCGTGAACGAACAGAAAAAGATGCATTAATTAATATTAATAATCAGAACAGTATATCAACAATAAAATCATCTGATACAGATGAAAACAAAGAATCTGTATGTGTTGTTTCATATTGAATTGAGTTCTAATTTTTTTGTTGTCTAATATTTATTCTCATAGAAAAGAAGATTTTATCTTGTGCGAAAAAATAAATGAATCGTTTAAAATATTTTAAGAAAGGATTTATTACAATTATCGTAACCTTTTCTTCTATTCGGTATTTTCATCAGTGTCTAAGTTCAAAGAAAAATGCTTCCTTGGAAATCGGATTTTATTGTTAAGAAAAAAAAAATTTCGATAAAACACTGTTTATGTGTCAGATCTAGAAATTTTGTAGGTAGAATGTAAGGATCACCATGGTGAAAAGTTATCTTTAGACAGATGAATAATAGTGAATAATTAGTGTTTTCCTTCCAGATATTTAAATCTTTTGATGGAGATCGATCTCTTCCGATTCAAGTACATTTCTGCTAAGCTTGAATCTGATTTAAGCTTTTTGCAATAGAATTGGCAGTTTTTCAAGTTACTTTTCTTTTGTTGTTACATATTTCATTAAAGAATTTGTACAAATCAAATAATCAGACGAAAAAATTTGAGATAATCTTTGGCTTTATTATGCCATATTCCTCTTTGATCAAACATTAAAAAAAAGGAGAGAAATTTGTACTAATCTTACCTTTTTATATAGGCAACTCTTAGTTTTCTCTTTCTAATATTAATATCAAAATTTTTCTAAAAATTTTCTAGCGAAAAAACTATTCTAACTGTAATCAGCCGTTTGAACAAGTTATAATCGTTCTACTGAATTTTTGACTGATTAATTAAGTATTTACTGAAAAATTAAATAATTAATTTTCAACCTGAAATTCAACTCCTAGATTAGTCTAATGATTCTTACAATAAGGCTTCAAGTTTCAGCGGAAAAGAATATTCTTTTATCAAGATATTGAATTTTCAACAAATAGTCGCTTGTCAAAAACTTGTCACAAAAATTGAGTTTACTTTGAACTTCAATATCTCAAGAAATAAATCTTTTTTTCAACTGGAACTTGTAGCACATTTGAAGTGTCATCAAATATATATGTAATGGATACAAATGCCTTCAAATGTTTTCTTTTCTCATCAAGACTTCCTTGTAAGCTCAATATGAAATAATAATTCTACTAGTTCTCTTATAAATATTATTTGAAAAAAATCACAAAAATGAATTTATTTCTAAATCTAAGCGATTGTTCTTTGTTTCTAGTTCACAAAATCTACATTATCAACCGAAAATAGTTCATTATCAAAAGGTGAAACATTCTATATTGGTGATTTTGTTTATATTGAACCAAATGATGAAACAAGTGAACCACATATAATTTGTATTGAATCATTTGAACATAAAGATAATGAAGATTATTTTAATGGTTTACAATTTTATCGTCCCAATGAAACATATCATTTACCAAATAAAAAATTTCTTCGTCAAGAAGTTTTTCTAACACAAACAATTGAACATATACCAATGAATAAAATTCAAGGTTTATGTCATGTTTTACATGTAAAAGATTATTTTAAATATCAACCTATTATTGAAAATCAAACAAATATATCATTAAAATTTCAAGATTTAGATAAAGATATATATGTATGTGAATCACGTTATAATATAAAAACAAAAGTTGTTAAAAAAATTAAATGGTGGAATTTACCAGAAAATAAACGTATTAAATTAATTCCAAGAGAAACTATACTTGAACCAATACGTGAATCATTAACACTCAATAATGATAATATATTAAATCGACAATTAATAACAAATAATGATTTAACAAATGTTGATATAATTGAAAAAATTAAAGAAACCATTCCATATGATTCTGTTATTAATGAAAAATTAAATGAAAATTTAACAGAAAAAAAACAATTTTATGAACAAATTGTTCTTTCATTGAATTGTTTTTATAAAATTGGAGATTATGTTTATATTCATGAAAATAGTAATCAATTAGATAAACGATCTATATTACGAATCGATAAAATTTGGAAACATAATGAGTAAGTTTACAATACAACTCAGACTATCTCAATCGCGATATAAGTAAAAACATTCGAATAAAAATGATGACGAAAGAAATGTCTAATATTTTAGACTTCCCAGGTTCATAAGTCTGGCAATCGTATTCGTGAATTTCTGACAAGTTGTCCCACCGGAAAGATGCTTTTTTCAAGCGGAAAACTTTATAAAATGGTAGACACTTGAAAGCAAGAATCCGGTGATTGAGTCCAATGACTGAATACTTCTAATTCCGATCATAATCAAGAAGAACCGATCATCAGATTTTTGTTTTTAAGCTCGCACTATTTTCTCGAGTGTTCCGATCGGAAACGAGCTATATTTTTTGATCTGAATTGTTATGTTCAGTTATAGAATAAAACTAAAGAAAGAATATAAGAACATAAAAATGCTAGATCGTTTAAAAAAATTAAACAAATATCTCATTTGTGATCTATAAGATAGAATTTAAATATTATTTATCATTTCATCATCTAATTTAAGTTTGAAAGTGATTGTTTACAAAGAAATCTCTATTTTATTCACTAGATAGTCAAGTTGCTTTTTTTTATTGTTCATCTCTTTCTTTTTGTAATTATTTTAAATCAACTAGTTAACAAGTGAATGATGGTTTTTTGTTTGTTCCGAATAAGAATTTAGGAATTTTTAATTAAATTTTATTTCATAGTGAGTAAATATATTTTTTTAAACAAGCTCTTTGTAGAATTTTATTTGAGTTACTTGTATTTCTGATTGAAATTTACTGAGCTCTACATCCGATATGTTAATTAATAATTTACTAATAGAAATGTATGCCGATCGAGTGAGCCGTTGCTGCCGAATCAACAAAAAAAATAACTAATTGAATTGTCAAAAATGTTCGCTCTTTAAGATAAGGTTTCGGCTATGTCTTCGTCTCAATTTATTTAACATGATATAAAAATAATGTTGAACTCGGTCATCACGAACTTTAGCGAACACCATAGCAACGTCTCTTTTCCATAAAAGAAAGTGACAAATATCGTACTACAGTCTCTCTCTCTCTCTCTTTCTCTTCTCAATGCCTATGATAGATATAACCATAACACTGAAGTCTGCTACCGTATTATTAGAAAACATAATTGAATAGCTGTGTTTTGTTATTCTTTCGCATAATAATTAACATCTTTCAATAATTATCATGTATTAACAGATTGTAGTATTTCACAAAACCAAACGTATACATATATTGTTGAATTTCCTCTTTAACAATGTTAGCTGATTCATTATGTTTTACATTGGAATCCTGTGACAAAATGCGTTGACAGCTATTTTATTAGAATGTCTTCTAAAATTTTCTTCACCTGAGATATCCTTGAAATTAAGGATATTGGTTTAAAAAATTCTTCTTAAATTTCAAGTGTTGATCTATTCATCAGTTTATATCTCTAGTTACAAAATGCTCTAGTGATAATTATTTTTCATTTTCATAATAAATATGTTAAATCTATCTAACAAAAGAAAAAGAATATTTACATAGTTCAATTCAAACTAAAAAAAAAATTGTTATTAGTAACCAATATAAAACTTTAGACTCTTCCTAACCTCTGGTTTATTATTTATACATAATTTTGTAAAGAATTAATTAATGAATAAAATAATATTCTACAATATAATAATTAACCTTGAATTATTATAACTTCTAATCATCTAATTCTATAGATGTTTTTAAGTAATAAAAAAATATAAAATAGATATATTATCTGACAAGTACTGTACTAAGTATTAATTAACGATCGTATTGAAAGTTTGTTGTTTTTTTTTCTCCTATTCCATTCAACAATAAGAATATTCTTCATATCATTTTCTATAGCGCAACATATTTTTTTAATTTATTATTCGTTACTATGGAAATCTTTTGTCTGTTTTTCTTTATTATCTTTGAAAGTTGATGTAAGTTTATTATGTTCGTCTCTAGTAAAATTTCTTTCAAGTACACACTCTTTTTTTAATTATTTTATCGTACTTTTTCAATCGTCGCTATTTATTGACACATCATAACCTATTAAAACTGAATCGAAACATCTGTTTAATTATATAGAAAAAAAAAGAATATTAACTAAAAATCAGTCCAATTTCATATTAAATTATTATTATAAATTACATCGATTACCGTTTTTTTTTCTTATTCGAAAGAAATCATTATTTTTCTTTTATGACAAACATAATCATCCAAGACGATGTTTATTTAGGTCACAAAAAAAGCACTATTTCCTTCATTTAGTGTTTACATTTTGATTATTTTTCTTACTTCTTCTTTTAAGTTCATATACAATTAATGGTCCACTTTTTATTCGACCATGTGATATAACTAATCGAGAACGATTAATAATAACAACAAAATCTTCTTATGAACACGAAATTTTTAAATGTGATGGTTTAAATAGACAAATTTTAGTTGAAAATATTATAGGAAAATGTTCCGTACTTTCACTTAAACATTATTGTACTTGTAAGTAATTGATGTTCTTTCTTTCTTTCTTTTTTTTTTATTGCAGTATATAAAAATATTAATTTTATTTCTAGACCGCTTAACTGAAATTCTTGAATGTGATGTTTATATATGTGAATCACAATATATTCCTGATGATCATAGTCTTCGACCTTTAACAAAAGGATTAAAAGTAATAAAAAAAAATACATCTATTTTTTTCTTTAATAAGTTGACTATTGTTTTTCTCTAGAGACCATCATTATCATTGAAAGCATTAGCCGATGAAATCTGGACTTTTCGTAAAGAACTATTGCTTCAACAAGTAATGAACATGGCCTTTTTTTCTTTTCTTTTTTTTCTTTTCTTTTCTCTTTCTCTTCTTCTCAACATAAACCAAGCATAGCTATATAGAGCGCGAATACGTCCCTATCGATTTGTTCTCGTAAATCATCGTCGCTCGTCGTCCGCGCAAATATCGTACTTCGTCTTTTTTCTTTTTTTTTCTTTCTTTTTTTCCTCCGTTTTTCTTTTCTATTTCTACCCTTCCGAGCTCGCGCGCGCGTTTGCTTACGCTCGAGCTCGAGTAACAAAATGGGGGCGAACGTGTATGCATCGCCGTTTATTCTGTTTCCTTTCGACGTTGTCGTTTACTGAAAAAAGAATAACACGACGGGCAAATGTGAACATATAGAAAAGAGAAGAGCAATACACAAAGTTAACTTTTCTTTTTCTTCGTCCTGCTGCTAGTTATATCGACAACTACACGGTGCCGACGTCGTTACTGCTTATCGAAAAAATTATTGTCGTTCGAATTAACGTATAGATATTATATTGTGTGTGTGTGTGTGCGTAAAGCGGGATCCGAACGCGCGCAACAGAACAGAACTATCGACGACGGCTTCCGTCCGTTCGTCGTCGTTTGTTTTGAAAAATCAGCATTCTGGAGATAAAACCAAAGGTAATACGCGCGACGCGCGCGTGTGTATGTGTGTACTGGACGCAATGGGATGCGTTATTGTCCCTTTTCATTCGTCGTTCGTCCGCCCCATGTTTTCTTTTTTTCCTCCCCTTTTTGTTCTTTCTTGTTTCTCATGCTGCTCTTCGATTCAGGGTTCGCAAAGCAAAACTGAGTAAGAATAGTGCTAGTGCATACACACCCACTTCTTAGTTCGACAAGTAAAATAAAGCAAAAAATAATATTCAATCAATGGAATAGTATAAGAACAGAATAAAAAAAAACGAGCATTAGACTTGAGTGAAACCTGAACTACATTGAAGTTCCTTCCCAAACCAAATTTAATTTAGTTTAAAAAAATTCAATTATTAAGGATACTCCTGGTGGCCCGTTCAAATTGATCGACGATGGCTCGTTTATGGACGTGGATGATCAAACCAATAGCAATCATGCCAGTAACGTCGATGGAGATGAGCATCAATCGAATCATTTGAACTTTGAGACGGCCAACAGTAGTAATAATAACAATACGAATAATAATCTGAATACATCATCAGTACAAAATCGAAATAATAATAGTCGTGTAAGTAGATTTTGCAATCAAGCAATGAAAAAAAAAAAACTAAAAAATTTATTTTTTTATTTATTTTCAATAGAAAAATAATCGACGTGGATCATCAGCTCGTGCACCTTGTGGATACCTTGTATTTGCAAGTGAATCACGAAAACGCCTCATTAAAGATAATCCGGGCATTCCATTCGGTGAGATGAGTCGAATGATTGGTGATCAGGTAAAAACAGAAAAAAAAATATATATTTATATATGAACTAATCTGCCTATTAATATTGTTTTTTTTTCTCTCTATAGTGGCGACGATTGACCGCAAGTGAACGTGATAAATATGAAGAAAAAGCGCGTGAACGAGCAAGAGAACAAGAGGTAAATAGGCAACAAAAGACAATAAGATAACATATATATACACGTGAAAACATTACATTATAGGTTAGTAGTGCACCAACAACACAAGCAACGACTAACACTACTACAACAAATTACGATTCACATAGTATGCCAGTTATTAATACACAACGAATAGTAAATGGTGGTGTTACAGTAAATGGACATTATCAAACAAATCCAACTTTGTCAAGTATATTTATTTCGAAAATAAAATTATATTATTCTATAGAATAAAATCTTTTAGATGTTCATTCAATGAATGGAAATATACAAACAATACCAAAACCACCAGCAACTGCAATCGTTACATGTCCACCACGAACACAACGACTTGTTCATTCAGAAGCATATTTAAGGTATAGTATTCAATCTTAATTGACTGAAAAAAATATTTCTTATTTTAGATATATTGAAAATTTGAAACCTGATAATCAATTTATATCTGATTGGCCAAAACAATTAAAAGCTTCAATGAATAATATATCAAATACAAATAATGGAAATAATACTTCACGAACATTACCATCGAATTGGTTTTTAAATGGTAGTCCCGGTCTTTATAATAATGTTCATGAAGCTTTGTGGTCAATGAGAGATAATATGTGGTCAGACGTTATTCGTATTCGAAATGTACTTTCAGATGAATGGTAAATTGAAAAACGATCTTGTTCTTTTCTGTTTGTTTTCTTTTGAAATAAACAACTAAAATATTTGTTTATTACAGTAAAGATTTATAAATGATGCACTGTTGTAGAAAATATAGTCTTTGTCCCTTTTTTTTTTGTTATTGTTGTTTCTTTTTTCTTATGTTTATTTCGTCTTATCGTTTCATTATATGTTCATTATTTTCTTTTTTTCTTTTGTGATTTAAGACACAAGAATTGGAAAACAAAAGAAAACACATCAGCAACTCATTTGTTTCCTTCGCCGTGATAAATGATGAATTGTGTTTTGTCTTTTGTTTGTGTGTGCATGTGTGTTTTTTTTTATGTACAGAGAGCATTATGTTATAATACTTAAAATATATGATTAAAAAACACTGAATCATAGAAAAATAAAAGATATTTAATTGATATTCATGCATAAATTCAACTTGAATTTCATTATTGATATTTTGTTCCAATGTTTGAGAAAATCGTGCCTATGATAAATATTGGAATAATTAGTAAAAAGTGATTCTAGAATCATTTCAAATTAGAAAGTTTACGAGTGCTAAGATCCTAAAAGGAATACACAATAGATAATTGATAAAGAATACATTACTCACGATATATTTTGCATGAAATTCGCATTTTATACACAAAAATATTAGTTTCTAATACGTAAAAAACAATTAATGATAAAAGAATTATTTCTTCAGAGGAATTCTCTGATAGGATTCTAATCTTAAGATTTTGTTGACAAATTTTTCTTTTGAAAAATTACTCAACAATACAATATTTTATGTAGTTTCTCACGCTTAGTTTGAATCTATTGTTGTCGAAAAATGTATTGGAGGCGCAGAAATCGTAAAAAAGCTCGGAAGAGTACAGGGTTTTATGAAAAACATATATATCATTGCAGAAGCATTTATGCATAAATAATAGAAATGTCACATGAATAAGACTTATTTCTGACGTTTCATTTAAATTAAAATAATGTAAAAATGTTGGAAATCATTTTATTGAAGACATATTTTAGGACAAACTCTTTAGTGCAGAAAAAAAGATTACATTTACTACTACAAAATAAAAGCTTAAAGAAATTGTTTTTTCGAATTTATAGGGTAGATGTTCTACTTTAAGAATACAAAAAAATTGTCCAGTCTAATTGTTCTACGTTGTTTGAAAAAAATAAATTGCTGTCTGAGGCAGCTAAAGTGTTCATATTTGAAGACTCAAGTTTTTTCAATAGCCTCAGAAATCTAAACAAAAACCTTTCGCTTCATTTAAAAGGCCATGAGCGAATGATTATTTTATATTACTCAAACTCTCAAAAATCTCATTTTCATTGTTTCCACCTGACGTTCATGTTTTTGTGGATTATGGAATATTGTACTATGTTGATTATCATGAAACAAGTTTAGCCAATAGTCAGATGATTTCAGTATTACTATTTATTCTCTAAATTTAATTTGATTGCTATCTTTGTAGAAGTGATCATGCAACAATAATATCGGAAATTAGTCTCGCCGTTAGAGTTTTTATGAATAAAATATGTATTGTATTTATAAAAATGAATTCAGGAATCACAAGTCTGAACGAAATGTATTTATAAACTATATATAAATGGATTATAGGTCAAAGCTTTTATTCATTATAAAGATGTTGTTGTATTTCCTTTTAATTCTACAAAAAGAAAAGTACTGAAGAATCAGAAGAAAATGTATGACTTGGAAATGAAAAAGAATTAGAAGCAAAGACAATAGACGACTATATTCAGTCAATAATGCAATAAAGAAGAAAAAAAAAGAACAAGTATCTAGACTTGATCTTTAATCAAGTAAAGAAAAACGGTCGTAAATAAATGTTTTTTTTTTTTATGTTAGAATTTACACATCATGATACATATTCAAGTGTAGTTTGTATATCAGTGATCAAAAACGAACAAAAAAACTGCTTTTTTTATGATCGTAGTTGTTATGATTGTGCATGTGTTTGATAAGTTTTTGAATACATTGTTTTTATGGGAGATTGATGAACATGATGTCATTTGGTCATAAAATTTATTATAAGGATTAATTATTGTTGATTAAGTTGATGTGATTGTGATGGATGAATGTTTTTCAGTGAATATGATGATTGGCCATTACATATTGATAAATAAGAATGTCAAGATTCTTTCTGAAAACTAAATTTATTAGAATGTCTTTATGTTACATTAGATACTCATATGTGTAATGAATGAGAAATATTTGTGCAAATACGTTAATAATAATTTTCACAATTAATATTATTTCGGATATCATTGATATTTTGATGAAAAATGAAAAAGATTTTCAAATAATTTTTTTAACCTCATTATTTAACATACTCCTCAATAGTTTTTCCCAGGATTACAATTGCTGACTTAAGCGAAATATTTCTTTTTTGACATCTTGATTAGAATATTTGAATAACTGTATTATATTTTGTATTTGTTTAGCATTTTTATGAGTGATAAAACTATAAGCTGTACCCTTAGCACTTGAGCGAACAGTGCAATCGATACAATGAACATAATCTTCAGTTTGTGTTACAAATCTTAATACATATGTACATAACTAAGATTCATTTTGATTAAATCATAAAGATGCTTTGATTTTTTCACTCTTGACCCCGACTATTAGAATACATTTTTTTTTACTCATCAGTTTTACAATGACAACAGAAAAAAAGAAATGATTCATTCCTTCTTGTTTTGTATATAAATCAGTATGATTAAAAAAAGAAAGAAGAATTATGTAATTCTTACCGTGCTTTGAAGTTCAGAATGTTCAGTGGATTGTTGATGCTCATTATGTACGCGCATTGGTATGGAAAAAATCTCTCTCCATCTGTTCAGCAGCTCTAAGAGCGGCACATTGAACGCCGATATAATTTTGCACAATCAAAACCAATCATGTTTTCTTCATGATATTTATGATACTTGTACTCATTCGTAATTCTGATGTACATTGATGATTGCTTTATTTTAAGTCTTTTATCAATATTTTGAAGAATTTCATGCAAATCAGAAGTAAAACAATTGCAAGTACTAAGGCCTATGATCATAGGACACACCTACAAGCTATAACAAAAAACAGAAACGTAGAAATAGTAATAAATGCTACTGAAATTAGCTTATTTAATTAAAAAAATTAATTTACAATACGTGCTTGAACTTCTGGCAGCAACATTGGTTGTAATAAGAATAATATGAGGTCGCGTTCGGCATTCTAAAAAGAATAATAAATTGTAAATTTACTTGAATCTAATAAAAGAATATACCTTGTAGAACTCGATCACGTTCATTTCGTCGTTTATTACCATGAACAAGAAAAACTGAATAACCAAGTTGTTTTATGATAAAGAAAAAATAACATCAAAACGCTTGTTTTCTGTTTGTGCGAATATAAACACTTCATCATTTTGATCATGTATTACAGCTGTTTAAAAATTTTAATGATCTTCATAGTATGCAATCCCATGTAATCGAGATGAATTACTTTTTCACCTACAAAATCTAACTGGTCTCCTGATCAGAGATACCACATATTCCAATATAACAGTAAAAAACTTCGATTTTTGAAATTTTTTCTGATTTTTGTTTCGATTTTTCGTTTCATGGAAATATTTTGAAGTTTATACATGTAGTTTATATTTTTCTTCTGTTTTTTGTTAGGTTTGCTCACATTTTTTTGGAAAAAGAATAATTTCGAAGTAAATAACTTTCTTGAACTGTCCATACTAACTAAACTGTATATTTATTTTGTTTTTATTAGCTTTCTTTTATCATGAAATACATTTTGAGATAATGTGTATCAATGAATAGACACAGAATAAAACATTGTATTAGTAGAAAAACACATTATAGATTTGTGCACAAAAAAAAAATTTCCGATTTTTAATATTTCCATATGGCAACGATGGTTCTAATAGGCCAATACAAACTTCCAAGCCATGACGAATTTCACGTTTCTGTAATAGTTTTGAACCACCTTCATAAATACAACGATTAATGTCCATTTTAGAGCTAAATAGACGTGGACATTTTTCGAATAACCTGAAAACAGAAGGAGGGAAATATCTCAGGTTTTAGTACTATCTAGAATCGAAATTACTGCATTTTTTTACAAAGTTAACAGAAAAATTCAGTTGTTTTTCGTCTTAGATTCAGCATTAGTTTCAAAGAAGATTGTAATTCGCTTTGAAGACAAGTATACTTTTCCAACAATGATGTACCGCGTAGATGACCTAGCTTTTCTTCTATTGATGAGCGCAAGGTCGAAACCAATAGTTGTTTTCCTTCAAAAGATGTACAGACTTTACTCACTGCTACTCATAAAAATGTTTCGAAATGTCAGCAGTTCACAAATATCTCCATATATAAATTTGAGACTGTATTTCACTTCATGAAGTAATTCATTAATCTTATAGGTTTAATCTCTTATTAAGAGAGACATTAGAATCCATGAATTTCGTTTATTTTATGAAAATGAATCAATATTTCAGGAAATTCTCTGCAACATTAATTTTATTGATGCTTTTATCTTAAAAATGTTGTGTATTCGAATCGATCAATGAAAAAAAAATATTCGAAGATATAAATGCAGGTTGACCATAGATAGTTGTCAGTCATCAATATCATCAGCACTATAATTATCAGCATTGTAATCATCATGTTCTTCTACAATCTTTTCAATATAAATGTCTACTCTTTTAAATCTTGTCACATATTGTTTGGCATGATTGATGTAGCTGGTTGCTTCTGTCGTAATCTAATCATATATCTACTAGTGTGCTAATTTGACTATATCAACCAAAGGAAACTTTGTGTTTTTATCACGAACACAGGCTTTCATCTTGGTCCAACTAATTCAACAGCATTCAGTGCGCAATGTTTGATTGGTAAACTTGAAATAAAAAGATATCGGAGAAGAAGAGATACGAATTGATCGCATTTACCGCAACATATTAACTCGATACTTTTTATGTCTTCATCCACCTTAGTGTTTTTTGCGTTAAATTTTCAAAACTTAACTCTAATAACTTTGTTCTGGAAATATTTTTTGAATATGGAACATCATAATTATCAAGTTACTCAGCTATCATTTGGCAGCAACACCTGTGCAATTGAACTATATTAACTAAGTGAAACTGTTTCTGGACGTGCTTTCATATCACAGATTATTGATTGAGTTCATGAATTCTGATGATGTTCTTAATACGAAAATAAATTCAAAAGGTTAATGAATCGTGTCATGAAGTGGAAGACGTCTACAAATTTATATAAGACATTTGTGAATCGGTTATATTTTGAAAAATTTTATCATTAGTAGTGAGTAAAATCTGTATATCTTTTGAAGAGAAACAACTATTGATTTCGATCTAGCGTTAATCGATAGAGGAGAAGCTAGGTTATCTACCTATTACAGTATAGTTGAGAAAGTATATTGTCTTCAAAGCGAATTACGATTATCTTTGAAACAAATGCTGTATCCTAGAAGAAAAACAACTGAATTTTTTTCGTCGACTTTGTAAAAAGATGTAGTAATTTTGACTCTAGAGAGTGCTAAAAACCTGAGTTATTTCCTTCTTTCCGTTTTACAGTTATTCGAAAAATGCCCACGTCCATTTAACTCTGAAATGGATATTAATTAATAAAAATATAAAGAATAGAATTATGAATGAAAAAATTCTTTCATAAAAATTAAAACCTCATCAAATGAAAGTATTAACTTAGATATAAAAACTTGCATTGCTTTTGTATTTTAAACATAAAATTGATTATTTGCAAGTTATTCAATAAAAAGACAGGTAACAATCAATCTTTAAAATAGAATTGAAATCTTTTATGGATGTGAAGTTAGCATAAGAAAAAGCTACCATGACAGCGTAAGATGATCTCAGAATTCTTAACCATTGACCCATTTTCTTGAGTTAACCATGGAAATAGTTTTTTGAAAGTATTGATTATGGCACCCGTATAGTTCAATTTTGGCGAAGTCATTCTACTGTAGAGATGTACAATGGATCAAAGATGATCCATTCCTCTTGGATGATATAAAAATTATGAATTATGATGGGGGATGATCTGTCGTTAAATACTTGCAAAGGCTACTATTTTTGAATTGAAATTATAATACGAAACCATTGGTTCTAAATCTATTTCGAAATCACCCCCATTCCTATTAGTAAGTTTTCGTTCAGAAGAAACTGGCTAATTGTCCTAAGCAAACTTTCAGAAAGAAGGCCTACTAGTTCATGAGTTTATATAGAAAAAAATAAGTTCGAGAAAAAACATTTTTCATGTTAACCATTACGAGTATGTCAAAACAGACCCATATTATCCGGAAAAATGCTACTTTCACATCTGTGAATCGAAAAGATTTTAAAAGTCGCATTGCAAATAGATTATGTTCATAATACCATGTACTAACCTCATATGCACTTGAATAACCAGTCTGTGTCAGTAAATAAAAGGAATAAAAACAAATTTTTGAATTTTTCTCAAAAAATGTAATCTTTTACGAATCGGTAGCTTATTGACGGCTCTGCACAATGTTCGGAAAATGCTTCGAGCCTATGCTTTATTCAACGAGATGATTTCTATAAATGCGTCGAAAATGACTTCACAAGGACACAAGCGTTAATGTTAGGACTGGTAGGATGAGTACGAATATTCGGTAACACGTACCGAATCATTCGCAGCATTTTCTAACCTCTAAAACTCAAGTGTAAAAGTTTTTCGAATCGATTTATATCTGTTGTGGTAGCTTCATATTAATAAATCTTCTTACTTGTGCCCAATTAATTATTCATAATCTGCTGAACCTAGCCGCCATAATTCAACAACGAAAGAATTGAAATTATCAATGAATATATTTTCGTATGAATCTATCAAAAATATTTCTTTTACTTTATATACATCTTTTTTCATTTCAATAATCTATAATCATTATTGTTGTTATTACTTTTATCATCTCAATCCTAATAAATCATCTTTTATTTTCTTTTCAATAAGATAAATCTGATGTTATTATGTAACATCTTTCAATGTGTGAAAGAGAAGTTCAATAGAAAACAAATGGTTTAGCAGGTGAAAATGTCTAATTGGCTAAAAAAAAATCCAGGACAATATATCGAATATACACAAAAAGAAAAGAATTATAACGTTAAAGGGTTTCAATGTAATTCTTTTTCCGTATGAGCTTTTGATACCCAACCTTGTGGTCGTGGCATATCCGGATGATCATCCCAAACTTTTCTTGTCACATTTGGATCAATTGGACCAACAACATCATAATAACTTAATGGATCACCATGATGTATTTCCCAATCACGTTTACGTGCACGATCAACAAGTATACGTCGATATGAAACATATATACCAAATAAAACACCGATTAAAGCACCAATAATATAATATTGTTTACGATAATAAATATCCATATGCCATGGTGTTGGTAAACGTGCTTCAATCGGATCATTAGGAAAATAATTTTGATAAAAATCACGAACATTAAATGTTATTCCTTTCATTTCTGATGTTTTAGCGCGTGGTATTTCATTATCGGGTGGTACACGAAATTCTGGATCAAGAGATAAAGGTGTTCGATATTGTTTTTCATTATTCGAAGATGTATGAGAAACATTTGTTGTTGTTGAAGAAGCTGAACGAGTTAAAATTACTCGTTCAATTAATTTCGAAAATAATTGTCTTGATGATGAATATTTTGAAAGTAACATAGTAAGAAATGTTATTTGTTATAATTCAAGAATGGAAAAATAGATTCGTTGTACTGAGATACTGGCAACCATGTTGAATTTTCTGTATATTGATGAAGGTTATTTTATTCATAGAAGAAGTATTGAACAATAAAAAAACAACGAGAATTAATTAAGAAAAAGTTAATTTAAAAATTAAATAAAATTTTTGAACATCAATACCATTTGATAAGAAATGATTGGTAGCGCTATGGATGATTTCTGAGTCATTCGAGACAGTTCTCTATTACTCGATGATTCATCAAATACACATGACATCATATAAAATAATGACACAGCATTTTTTTTTCTTGTATTCATTTAAATTCTCATCGCTTTTGCGATTGTTGTCATTTATTTCTAACTTTTATCGATACTACACTTATGGAGTTTCCACATCTTGGACAACATTGTTCAGTTAAAACATGCAATCGATTAGGTATGTTACTTTCTTGTTTTATTTCAGTTGACTTTATTTTCAAATAATATGTTTAGATTTTCTACCGATGAAATGTGATTCATGTGCTGCCGTACTATGGTAAGTTTTTTAAATTACATTTTTTTCTAAAGTGTATATTCTATTGATTTATTTTTTTTTCATTTTAGCAAAGATCATATAAAATATGATGAACATCAATGTCCATCATCTCATCGTAAAAATATTCAAGTACCTATCTGTCCTTTATGTAATCAAGCTGTACCATTAGAATATCGTGATCAATCACCTGATCGTGTTGTATCAGCACATATTGATCGTGATTGTAAATCTGATCCGGCATTAAAAAAACGTCGAAAAGTTTATTCAAATAAATGTTCATTTACTTCATGTAAACAACGAGAAGCAATTCAAGTAAAATGTGATAAATGTTTAAAAACATACTGTTTAAAACATCGATTTCCTGATGATCATAAATGTCAAGGATTTGAAAATACTGGTCGAGTTATGAATCTAGCTGGGTAAAAATATGCTTAGAAAAAAAATTTTCTTTTTTTCTAATATTAATAATCGATTCATTTTTGTAGTGCTGCAGCTATAGAACGTATGAAAAAAATGAATGATAATATTGCTAATAAAAATGCATCGAATAATGCAACAGTAATGGTAAATATATGACTTAAATGAATTAATAAAATAATATTTCTTGTTTTATGAATAATAGAATGATGATGAATCACTTGAATTGGCAATAAAATTATCTTTGAATCAAACGTAAGATACTTGAAAGGGAATGAAATCTTTTGATCTCAGTGTTTATTGCTTTTTATTTTTGAAATAGGACACAAGAAGAAAATGATTTTCTTCTAGCACAAGCTTTACAACAAAGTGAACCAGAAGAAGCTCGACGAAATCATGCTAATGTAACTATTGAATTCGTTTTGAAAACTCATTTTTAACTTTCTATATATATTGTAGGGTATTAAAGGCACAGCTTAATCTGTGTATTTATTTATTTTCTCTCTGATGGCCATAAAGATAAAATTATAGTGATCGAATGAACGATAAAAAGAAAATTTATTTTTGTTATTGTCAATAGTCATGAGGTTGCTTGACATCTTATTATTATTTTTTTGCTTGATGTTGAATTATTTATTTTATTTTTTTTTGTATATTAAAAGTGAAAAAAAAATAATAAAAACTATTATTATTATGGCTTTAGAGGAAAAGCTAAAAAAAAATAAATGAATTTTGTAAAACGATGATCAGATACTATAGTTGGATTGTATAATGAGAACAAAAGAGAAAATTGTCTGTATGCTTAAGTTTGTTCGTTTTTATTTATGATTTGTGAATTATGTTAACTCTATGACGAAATCAATTTTAAGAAAAGAGTAAGTATTTAAAATTTTTTATTCTGACATTTTGCGTCATTTTCTTGTTTTACAGAATAATGAATGCAATGAATTTGATAATGAGTGTACATTCATTACTAATCATATCCTAATATCCTCGTTTTATTCTATTGATTACTTTTGATTTATTATATACATCATGTAGAAATTTTTATCTTAAAATCTATATCTAAATTCAGAATTTTTTTCGTTTGAATTGTCTTCATTATGTGGACCGAACGACGAAATAGTAAAGTAGTTTTGTTACTATATCGTAATATTCTCTAAGTACGAATTACTCGATTATCTCCTATTAGGAAAAGAGTATATGATCAAGTAATTTAATTCACTAATGAAAAAAGATTGTTCTACAACAAGTAAAGCTAATACCGTTCATCTACTTATAAATCATAATGCTTCAATTCTAATCGTCCTTTTATAGAAAGTTTCTTTTCTATTTATTACGACTAGTATTCAACTATTTTATTCATCAGACCGTATGTTAAACACACAAACATACATATGAGTTAATAGAGATTATTTATAAATATTAAAAAAAAAACCGTTAAAACACTTCATTATAAAAAAAAAGCGACATAAGCAAATCTATCCCCATTGCGCAAAAACCAACCACAAAAAACAATTCATTATTCAATTCACAAATACACAGCATTATGTATTTCGAATTGCGGCTAATTCACGATCAATTGCTTGTATTTCATCTAATTTTTTACTGAATATTTTCAACAGTTTACTAGAACATTCTTCTTGTGTTACAAGTAATTTTGATACTTTTTGTCGTATATTTTCATTTTTATCAATATTTTCGTCTTTTCTATTTGCCTGATAAAAAAAAACCAAGATCAATATGAATAGTAAAAGAAAAGAAAGATTTCATACTTGAAAACTTTCATCTGCTATTGACATAATTTCATCGAGGTCATCTTGAGTTAAATTTAATATTTTACTTGCTGTATTCATCGCTAAATCATATCCAGGTAATGTCATTGATAATGATTCACGTTGTTTTTGATGTTCACGTGCACGTTTTAATTTCTCATTCATTTGTACACTTCGTCGAATCATTTCATAAAGAAGATCCTAAATTAAAATTTTATAGTTTCATTCAATATCAGTAGTGTCGCAAATAGAAATTTGCGTGATCACAAAAAAAGATGTTGTGCTGAGACTGGAACCAGAATCGAAAAACATGCTTCTATCATATCTTTGGTTCCGAGTCTGCCAGAGCTGGAGTAGTCGATAGCTCAGGAGACTGATCAGAAGTTTTTTGCTAAAGTTGATTGAATTTGGAGAGTACCGCGGTTTTTTTTGGGAATAATTGGTAAGAAAAAGGAAAAACTTTTTTTGAAGATCGGGAAATTACTTCTTCGAACTCCCGTTCGAAACATTCGTTTTAAAAATTGAAAAAGAAAACTTCTTTTACATTTATAAATCTTTCATATTCATTTAAACGTTGAAGTGTTCGTTCTAATTCAGATGTAATTTTTTTTAATGAATCTTGATTTTTAGTATTTAATGTTAATAATTGTTGTTCAGATAGTTGACGAGATGTTAATAATTCTTGATTTAATTGTTCATTATTAAGACGTATTTGACGAAGTTGTTGATCATTTAAACGAAATTTTGTTTGCATATCTTCAAAACGAATTTTCTATTAAAATGTATAAATTTTTATTTTATTTAAAAATTTTTTTTTTTTTTTGTGTCAAAAAAAATTTCAATAAATATTTACTAATTTTTGATGTTCATCAACAAGTTGAGTATATCGTGAATCAAGATCATGTTTTTCTCGAGTAATTGCTTGTAAACGATTTTTATATGAATCAATCTATATAAATAAAAAATAAAGTTTCATATATTTTTTTTTTTGCAATTTAAAAAAATTACATACAGTTATTCGTAATTTTTCCATTGTTTCAGTTAAAGATTTAATACGTTCATCATTATGCTATATAAAATGAAAAGATATTAAAAAAAATTTAAAATAAATCAAAATTTTTACTTCATTTATATTTTTGTCATGTGAACGATTAAGACTTGTTTCCATTTCATTTAATCGTGTTTTATAATTTTCAATTAATAATCGTTTACTAGCAATATCACGTTCTGTATGTGTTAATCTAAATAAGTAGAATAAAATTGAATTTAAAGAAATTTTTTCTTTTTTTTATCTATTGATAAATTTTACTTTTCAGTTAATGATTGTAAATTTTTATTTAATATATCATTATCTGTTTGTAAAGTTTTATTTAATTTACGTTGTTGAGCAGCATCAAATGAACTATTTTTAAGACGTTCAGATAAATTATCAATATTGATACTATGATCAATATTTGGTAAATCATGATTAACAAATGTTGATTGATTGAAATGATTATTTTTAAATTTATCACATTCAATAATAAGTTTCTTTAAAATCAAAGAAAAAATTGCATAAATAAAAAAAAAAGAATTCAAATACTAACTTGATTTGTTGTTTTAAGAACATTAATTCGACTTAATGTTGTCATTAAACGTTGATTAAGATGTTCATTTTCTTTTCGAGAATTAGCAAGATCAGTTTTTAATTGTTCAATATGTTTACGAAATGTTGAAATCTAAGATAAAAAGATTTAATTCTTTTTAGACAAAAAAAAAATCATTGTTATGTTTAGCAGTATTTACTCGGATTGGAGGAACTTTCTGTATTGATGAAGGAGTATTTGGTTTTCGAGGAATATTGGAATATTTCATTGGAGGGTTTGCGCGATTTTTAGTCATAGAACTTCTTTTGAATGGTCCACCTAAATATAAAAAATAAAGA
The DNA here is from genome assembly GCA_905250075.1 of Rotaria sp. Silwood1. Lineage (NCBI taxonomy): Eukaryota > Metazoa > Rotifera > Eurotatoria > Philodinida > Philodinidae > Rotaria > Rotaria sp. Silwood1. The sequence goes on from CAJNOP010000044.1 coordinate 387,991, forward strand.
CTTTTTATATGAACAAAATTGATGATTTAGATAACAAACATCTTGGTCTTGATAGTATGGATGATATTGATGGTCGTCTTTTACGTTGTCTAAATGAATTTTCACTTTGATGATCACAAAGACTACATAAATGATCTTGTCGTCTATTAGATATTAATGATTCATTTTGAAGATCATCAATTAATGTTGAATTTTGATCAAGTAACAATTCTAAACATGATTTCGCTGTTGTTAATTTTTTTGGTTTCTTTTTTATTGTTCGTCTTTTTATTGTTAATATTGGTTTTAATATTAAATCTTTTTCATTATTTATTTGACTATTTCGTTTTAATTTATGTATTTGATCTTGTAATGAAAGTATTCGAAGTTTATATTGTTTTAATTCATTATTTAATTGTATTTTTTGTTGAATCAAATGTTGCTTTTCATCATTACATAAATCATAATTAGTTTTTAAACGTTCATTTTCAAATATTAAACATGTTCGTTCTGTTTCAAGTTCATATAATTTTTTATCAAGTTCTTCTATAAGATGTTTTTGTTCATTATTTGATGTTTTTATATGTGTTGATTGAATTTGTTCTTCTTTATCATTGATTTGTCGTATTTCATTATGAAGTTCATCAATAACATTTATTTGTTCATTTATTTCAACTTCTTGTAAATCAACTTTTTCTTGTAGACTTAAACTAAATAGACAAATGAATAATATTTCTACCAATGACAAAATCAATGCAAATTGTATTAGAGTTAACAGTTTACTATAAATAATACAAGAATAGACGATTTGAATACAGAAAAATTTAATACAAAATGTTGATACATTGTTGAATTTTCTTTTTTTCTAACACTTTCTTGAATAATATTTGTTAATGAGTCATTTCATACTTCGAATATAAAACCAATCTGAATTTTTCTTAATCGATACTAGTGCTGACCAGGATAGGCCAGATCGGATCGGTAGTCTGAAATTCATACTGACACTGGTTTGACGAGTTGTGTTAGTAGTCTATCTAAGGATAGTGATAATTGTTGTAGTCTTTCTTCAATAAAGTTTTCTACATGTCCAGTTCCATCTCTGTTAGGTTTCTTCGGGCCGTATTTTTTACTTAAGCATTTAATATTGAACTATGTTAATAGCCAAGTTATATATTGGTGAGTGTAGAGAAAGAGTATTAGAGGCAATTACTTCTCCTTTTCGATATATTTTTCGAGTTTTTTCAACAGCAAACATCTAAAAAGAAGTTGATACGACCTCTAATGAGCTTTACAACATGTTCTGTGACCATGATCATTCTCCTTTGATAAAATCCTTGAACTATCACTGCGGGTTATAACCTTTGTTTTAACAATGCTTAGCTAGTAAGGAATCTTATCAAACAAAAGATTTGAAAAAAAAAAATTCTAAAGCCATACACATAACTAGACGATGTGAATGATGAAGTATAGAATAACCAATTAATAAATGTTATTCAAGAATGTACTCAAAAAATAACAACTTCGACTGTGTATCAACATTTTTCTATTATAGTTTTTTTTTTGTACTATGCATATATATCTATATGAATTTGTTTTAAACCATAAACTCAACACTTTATATTAAAAATGTGATTCGTAGTTTATAAGAAGAATAGATCAAATATTGTTTACTTTTCATTAGTTAATTTTGCATTTTCACGTTTTAATTTCGTAACTTCATTCCAAACATGATCATCGTCTTCTTGTTTAAGTAATTTTCTATTATTTTCAGTTTGTTTTCTCCATCGATGATCATTACATACGGAACAACCATTTTTTGTTTTATGTATTGCTTTTCGATAGAAAAAATCATTTTTTGAATTTGTTTGTAAAATTTCATCATCAGTATAAGATTGTAATTCATCTTTAAGTAATCGATATTGTTTTTGTAAATGTTTAAGACGGAACCAACGTTTATCATGAACTTTTTTTAATGTATTTATTTGATTATCACGTTTAACAAGTAATTGTTGAACATTATTAAAACGATCAGTTAATGTATGAAATTTTGTTTTTAAAAATTCTATATCTAATGGAGAAGATGAATCATGAATAGATGGAGAAATAGCACGTTTATTTTGAAATGAATTTATTACAGATTGATTCCGTCCAATATCTTCACTACAACTTTTCCAACGACTTTCATGAGATAAACGATTCTAAGAGAAAAATTTTTGAATAGACGAATATGTCAAAGTAAAACTTACAGGTTGTAATGTATCACGAACACGACGAAGTGTTAATTTTAATTGTTTTATTTCATTATCACGATCTCGTAAAGTCTAGAAAATATGAAATCATTATGATGAATTCATTTAGAAATATCTTTGATAGAGTCATTTGCGAAATGTTTTACTGTAGAAAGAGTTTAAAAGAAAAAAGAATTGACTTAAAAGGTTTCGTCAATTTCGAGAAAAGAAATGTAACTTTAGCTAACTGTAAATGAATGATACATTTTGAGTATAACTCGTGTGGGCGAATGTACAAACCAACCTATCGGGCTCTAATTCACATTGTGCATGAAGGAATATTTTCCGTACAAAACTATAAATCTTACATTTTGAAGACTTGAGATTTGAAATCGTAATGAATCATCTTCAAAATGACTATCTATAGTCAAAAAAAAGAAAAGCACATATTTTTTATATGTAATAAAATTTGACTTACTCGTTTGTTTTTTTCTATGTAACTCATCAATTTCTTTTCTTAATAAGCATAATAGAATATTTAAACAGTATTTTCAAAAAAAAAAGTATTTACTTAAGATTAACAATAGTTTCTTCTCGTTGTTCAATAGTTGCTTTATATGAATCAAGTTTTTGTCGCCAAAGTTGTGTATCAGCAACAATACGATCAAATGTCTATGAAATAAAAAAATAAATATTATTAATATTTAAAAACAAAGACAAAAAAAAAAGAATTAACCAAAATTTTTTCTTGATTAATAGCATCAAACGAAGCTTTTCCATTTAATTCTTTTGTTAAATCATTAATATGTTCACATAATCCTAATATTTAATATATTTATCATTCTAATGAAAACAAAAGAAAATTTGAAATGCTTACGTTCATTTTCAATTTGACAGTCACGTATTGTTTTTTCAAAAGTTTGTAATTGTAATTGATGTAATTGTTCAAACGTACGTGTCTAAAATAAAAATCTATTTGTTTAATGATCTAAAAAGAAAAAAACAAAAATTCAAATTATTAACCTTGTCTTCATATTGTCGTAATTTATCTTCAAGTATTTGAAATTCTATATTTCGTTTTTTCAATGTATCTTCTAAGTATTGTTCACTAAAATGGTTTCTTTTTTGTATTATTTGACATTTAAAAGGTATTATAAGAATATTTCTTTTACCGTTCTTCAAGTTTAACAATAGAAGCATTTTTTTCCTGAATAACTCGTTCAAGTTTTTCAATTAAATGTTCACGATTTCTTAATCGAAGTTCATCATTATTTAAAAGAATTTGTTCATGTTCATTTGTAAACCTTGAATTAAATGCAAAAGAAAAACTTTTATTAAAAAAATTTGTTGATTTCTTATTCTAATCTCATATACTTGGGTTCGTCTGAGTTATTCAATGGTACTTGAACATTATTCGAATTAGCCATGTTATTGAACGTTGAACGGATGAACGAGAGAACGACAAATCTCCATAAATATTCTACTTTGAGTTGTCTTAGTGATCCTCTTTCCATTCTTATATATATATATATATATATGTATGCATACATATTGAATGGTGCACAAGTGTGTTGAACCAGCAGAAGAGAAAAAAAGTAACGTACATAGGTTCGCGGGTTTTTAAAATACGTCATTGCGAACAGTATGTATTCAGTACATATAGGAAAAAAAAAACCTTTTATTTTTATTTTTGATCAATTTTATTAAATAATTGTTCTTTTTTTTATTTAAGAAGTGTTGCCCGAAAATGTAGTAAACTTGTACTAAACGTCTTATTCATTTCTCTTTGTTTTATATGAATATGTATCCTATTTCTTTTAGATTATCGATGTTTCTTTTTATATCGATCATTTTATTTTATCGCATCGTATTGAAAAGATTGATTAAAAACAAAGTAAATATGTTTCAACAAATTGCAACCAATTATCCATATTGTTTTGTATTCTTGTAATGTCACCCAAAAAAGTAATTAAGACTAAAGCATTAACTTCTATTATAAATGAAATTGATATGAATATCAAAACTACTAATCAAGTCAGTTTACTCCTAGGTAACTTGAAGATATTTTCTAATGATAGATTATCTTATCTAGAAAAAAACAAGACAAAGAAAACCTAGAATCAACTGAAAATATTGAACAAAAACCAGAGTAGTCAAGTCCAACAAAACCTAATCAATATGACAGTAAATCAAAAAAATTCGATGTATGTATTATTTTTCTTTATTTATCTTACTCACTAATAAAAAGCATTTATTCATTTTGTTTTTAATATCTAGTATTAATAAAACTACGCGATCAAACACAAAGTCAGAAGTTGAGGTAAAAATAAATCGTTTCTTCTTTATAATCTCTTTCTATCAACATACCATTTAATATGTGGTCTATTGATCAAACAAATAAAAAATGTGATACACATAATGATTTATCAGAAAAAAAAATATAAATAATGAACAGACATCAAACAAAACAAATAATCATAAAATATCAACGAAATAAATAAATAGTTAAGATGGTAAATGTTAGTAAGTTAAAACTACAGAAAAACAAAGTGAAGAACAAGAAGTAGGTAAAATACAATTTTCTAATTATTTTATATAACTTTAAACACCAAACAATCATTTTTTTCCCTAAATGATACAGAAGAAGGTAACGAAGATAAGAAAAAATCTACTTTAAACAAAGCTACAGCTAAAGGTAAAAATGTTGCACAAGAAAAAACAAGAAGATTAATGATGATGAACAAAAAAGATACTGGCGATGAGAATACTGGAACTGAAGGTACATTGTCAAGTAAAAAAGCTAAAGATGAATCCGATCATAAAAAAATCAAAAAAAAAGTCTTAATCAACATTTGATTTAATCTGTACAGATACTGATGATGATGATAATGTGGAAAATGCAAATGAATTACCAAATAAAAAACCTATAGCTAAATTTGGTAGTGAACCTGGTAAAACCAATAAAGTGACATCAAAGAAAGGTATCAATCAAGAAAATGAAAATGGTAATTATCAATAATAATATTGTAATTAATTTATATTTAAATTTTCTTGACTATCGATAATGAAAATACTGAACACGAAGGTTAATCAACAACGAAAAAAGCTAATAGTAAAATTAATCGAAACCGAGCTCAAAATAATAAAACTATAGAAAACAAAGATAATGATCAAGAGATTGATGATGATTTGGGTAATCATTAAATGTGTGTTTTATTTATTTTTAGAAACGAAGGATGAAAGTGATGCGATGGCTTCCGGAAAAAAGTATTTAACAGTTCGTAAAGGTAAAGCTGTTGGTTCATCAAAAAAAGACTCAGAAAAAGAAATTAAAGCTAAAGGTGATCACAATTTGTCCGAAGGTAAAAATCTAGCTGATGGTAAACAAAATAGTGCAACAACAAAAAAAGGAGTAATAAAACAGCCCACTCCATCATCAAGTAACAACTCAGTGACTTAAAAGATAAAAAAAAATTTCATCACTTAAGTGAATTTGATGTCAAAAACATGAAAAAATGGAATTTCTGATGATGAAATGGACATTTTTTGATGTTTTCTAAATTCATGGACTAAAAATAGTATTTTAATCATAACTATGCGATGAATTTGAGTTTTAATGAAATTCACTGTATGATTTTGATTAAAATATTACTTTTAATCAACGACTTTAACAAAACATCAAAGAATATGTCTGCTTGATCATCAAAAACTTGCAACTAAGAGCAAAAAACGAAGTGTAGAAACTGAACTATTTGAAAATCGAACAAATGATAATGGGAGTACAGTATCTGAATACAATTTTAAACATGGTCAATTAATTAATATCTGTTATATATCGTTGCTTTGTTAGGTCATCTTTTGATAGATGGTCCATCAGAAAAAAAAACTGGAAAAAGAAGTGGTCCAGATGATAAAGTTCCATTATCATCATCATCTAGTAAAACTAATAGTCGTGCAGTTGAAAAGAGCAAAACTACACAAACAAAAGTAAAAAGTTATTGCCAATCGTATAAACATCAATCGAGATGACGTTCCTTTTTAACATTGTGTCCATAATCGTAGTTCCTCTTTTATGATGATTGTACAAATACCCCTCTACGCTATTTTTTTTTTGAAGATTTTCTTCATAATTAGGTATACGTGTATTGTTATTTTATATGGTTCTTGTATTGAATCCAGCTTGTCTCTGCATCGTATGTCTATATGTATGATTGATTAGAACATAAACAAACTCAATACTTACCTGAAATATATCTTGTTTAATATCATGAACCGAAGATATGATAGAGAGTATTGAATATAAAACATTTCAATGTTATGATAATGAGTGAGAAGTATACGTTTATTTTAGTGTATGAAACATTACTTTTATATAGTGGCACTCATTGTGAAGTTTTGCCTAATTTCTATTTGGCTTGTAAATGTCAGATTTAAGATTAGAATCGAGTATTGAATGTTCACTCGATTCCAATTTGATTATATCTAATTTTTCAATTCACTATTTACTTAGATTAAATGGAACTCTATATTCAATATTGAGATATATGCTATTTTACTAGATTTCATCGTTCTACTTAAGATATTTCTGTGTCTTTTAGAATGAATAAGAAAATATTTGTTTAGTTTATATTATTTTATTTTCTTGTTACCATTTGATATCAAGTTTAACTGGAAAATGATCACTAATATCAAGTGCTTGGTCTAATGACATACCAAAGTCTTGTTGAAAGTTTACTGTTGTATTGCTCCGTGGTATAATAGCTCTAACAAACTTGTCACCATTAACAAGAATACGATCATATGTACATGTTTGTCTTGTATTTGTTTTAACTTCATTATTAATCATCCATACAAAATCAGCATAATCAACAGAACTAAAAAGAAAATTTTTAGATAGAAAAAAACAATTGTAGATAATTTTTTTTGCAGTTGTATAAACAAACCGAAGTGATTTTTGGCGTGTCTGAGAAATATACGAACAGTCTGCATTTAAATCACCCATAATTAATATAGGATGATTTGTTCTCAAATTTGGTTTATTAGTACTTGTTGCATTTATTACATTTTGAGCTAAAGCTGTAGCTAATGATGTGGATGTTTCACTAAAGTATTGAGGATTTTCAAGAATAAAATTTCTTATAACAAGACGCATGTCAAGTAATTCTTGATAAGCAGCAGTAGGTTTTGAATGAAGATTCATTATAGTAAAATATGTCACGCCTGATGTACCTTTTTTAGTCACTTGAAATGTACCAATGAAGCTAAAATTTAAAAACAAAAAGAGAATATGAATAGTAAAGCAATGACTATTTTATGAAATGTGTTACGGTGGTCGTTCAAAACGATCTCCAATGTCATCATAAATATAATAATTAATAAGTTTAACACCTGATGTTGATTCACGATTGAAAAAAATATATTGTTCTTTTGATGTTGAACGTCCAACCCGTGGACTTAATGTCATTGAATATGGTCGTGATTTTGATTTTTTATTCAAAGCTTCATGTAAAACATATGGAGCTTGTACTGTAACATCAGTAATTTCTTGAATAATAGCCAAATCGAAATCCTTAAGAATATCAACTATAAGACCTGTTAATGTAGCATTTGTTGCTTTTGCATTTCCGTATTGATGTAAATTGAAAGAGCCAATGCGAACAGTTGAAACAAATGTGGCAGATAAAAACACCAATAACACGATAGTTGAAATGCTTTTCATTCGTTTGATTATTATTTATATCAATACTGACTTACAAAGGAAAACGTTTTATACAACTCATACATATTTTTTGTCATATATACGATTAATATATTTGATGAAGCCCGAGAAGGCCTTCATCAAAGAAAAAAATGTGTATGCTTTCTCAATGAATCACTCTCTTGAATTAGTACGCATACAGATGCTGCATCGAACCATAATTTTCTTTTTAATACGACTTGAATATGTATATTATTCTTTCGGCTTCAGTTACACATAGGCTGAAAAAAAAAGAAAATAATTGATTTTCTGTTATTATTAAGATCAATTCGCCGTATCAACTTTATTTTTATGCCTTATATGGTCTTATCTTATTATATCGAAATAAAAAATAAAAAACTTTAAAAATAGAAGCATGATAAGCTTTTCAGTAAAAGTAAATATATACAGGTCAATAATAGGAATCAACTGAAATTTTGCAAACCTATCGTATTCTATAAGATTTGCAATATAATATTGAGATAAATGAGTGCAGAAAACCTTATCGTAGAATATAAAATATAAGTGAGAGAGAATATTTTGATCGACATTATTATAGTATAGGGAAGTTGAGGAAAAAATTTTAGCAAATAACACCTCATTTGAATTCTAGAAATGAGTACATCTCGATGTTCAATATTCTTCCTTATCTTAATTATATGATCTTGGTTCCATTTAACATGATTCTTACAGCTGATAAATCTATTATATTATTATTTTATTTATTTTGGTCGTTAAAAACGAAGAGAAGAAACCATCTCATATTGACACCTACACTATGCATGTTAAATTTGACTAATTATTAAATTAACTACAAAATGTATTATTTAGAAATTCTTATACACATTTCTGTAGATATTTTATTTTTTGTATTTCATCTTCGTTTTACATACGTAAAAAGAGAAAACATAGGAAAACAGAACACTTGTTGTTTGCTGTAAAGAAGACAATCTTTATACACGTATTGTAGAATGAAAAAATAGATGTAAGGCAAACAAATCTCGAACAGAAATTATGTAAGACTCTTAGAAACAATATGAGGAAAAGAATTGTTGCTACAAATAGGAAAAGAGGAAAGAGGAAAATAAAAGAAATTACATATGTATAAGACACAGTCTATGCTCAAACAGATAGGTGATAATTATTGGATATGTCTTTCGTTTTTGTCTATAAGGGGTTATCAAATCTATGTTTAGCAATGGAAAGAGGGAAGCGGTACAATTGCTTTAGATGAAAAGAGTTTAATCGATGGTAAAGATAGAGCTTTTGATTCATTGAAAAAAACATCTGAAAACGATATTAATACTAAAGATAAATATTCAACTGATGATCAACAAAATAATACAACACGAAAAAAAAGGGACCAACAAAGCTACTTACTTCATCATCAAATAAGAAAGAAATCGATACAACTAAGAGCAAACAACATACTACAGAAAATGAATCATTCAAAGATCAAACAAATGATGACGACAGTGCAGAAACTGACTATCATGCTGAAGATAGACCATCAGCAAAACAATCGAAAACGGAGTCGTTCAGGTGATAATAAAGCTCCAACATCATCAACTAGTAAAATTAATAATCGTGTAGTAAAAAAGAGCAAAACTACATAACCAAAAATAAGAAATTATCATCTATTATATAAATATTAATCAAAAAGATGTTCCTTTTTAATTTAGTATCACTAACTGTGGTTCTCATTTATTATGATTGTAAATATAACTCTCTACTAGATGTTTTCTTCAGAATTTTCTTCATAATCAAGTATAGGTGTGATATATTTTTTTGGAATATGATGTATGGTCAGCTAATAATTTATTAGGTTCGTAAATGGACTTAAAAATCAGTAAACACAATTTATTAACACTCAGTTGCATTAAAGCGTCCGTATACGAATTGAAATCGTTTTAGTCTGGAACACTTCTGCTCTTCTTTTCACACCCTTTAGTTGTTCTACATTTGTTCTCGTTCTTTTGATTTACTTCTTTTAAATTACATATTTTATAAATAAGAAGAATCATTGTTTTAATTCTTCTTATTGTTTATTACTTCTTCCATCGTCGTTGTCTGCATCTATTTCCATGATTAAATATTTCGTGTTTTTTCAAAAAAAAAAAATAATATATTTTGAGTTTATAAAGTTTGACATATTCGTAACAATGGAAGTAGTACAAAGTTTTCTATATGAAAGCCACATATCAGATAGAGAGATGGTGAAAAAAGATCATGAAATAAACAGAAATAAAAGAACTCTTAAAAAAGAAATCAATATATTGGGTTGAAAACGATGCATTTGATAATGTTAATGAAGCAGAAGCATCAATTGCAAATTAATCTTCAAAATATTACACAAGCTATACAGAAGATGGAAGAAAACTCTATTACAGATATAAAAAAGCCAAACGGCGTGATCCTCACAAACTGAAGGTGTAATATGTTACGAAAAAAGAAAAAAATATTCATCTATGAATTCATTGAACTATTCATCGATGCTATATTTATTCCTGTGAGGTCATATATTCATTTTATTCAATGACAGCAATTGGTGCAAGCAAACAATGAACATACATTTACGTTTATGTTTTTATGCATTCTAAGCAAAGCATAAGTCAATATTAACATGAATCAGTAAAATGTTAGCTTTCTTTATCTAATCAATGAGATATTATTTATTATTTGAAAGAAACTTGACAATATGGATGTTCTCTATTCATTGTCGAACGTTGATAATCAACGACTTGATATGATAGTAGAAGAAAAAACATTCACTGAGAGTCTCAATTTTGTATTCATAACGTCATCTAAGGATATTTTGTCACTTACTGATTCAATACTTGATCGATTCTGCATAAATATATTGCCAAGAATTGATATTGATGTAAAATCTGTGATTCTTGAATCAGAATCTATCGAAAATATTCTTCTTGCTGCTAATTATCCTAACCTAACTGAACTTAAACTTTTTAATGTCAATAACGAAATCATTTCTCGTTATTTTACAGTTGGAAGTTTCCATGCTATTCGACACATAAATTTCGATAGAAACGTTGTATAGAGTAAACAATATCTAATTGTTTTTTATTTTATTTACTCAAATCCCCGTTTTATCGTATTTATTCAAAACAAAGTACAGATCTTATTCTTGTATATAAAAAACATATTCACATTTTATCACTAACAATACACGAAAGATGTGCACGATATGTTTTCAAAATTCTTCGAAACTCTAGACCACTTGTCTATTATTTAATCACGTTTATTTTTATCACTTCATAATTTACATTTGACAACGTGTTCTCCTTAAACTCTGTACAAATTATATATTTTTGTAAATCGTTTTTAAGATTGTTTTATTTTAGTTGATGCTCATCTCACGCAATTGACTACGTTTATTGTTGCGATTTCTGATGAGATTTACCAGTTACCAATTATTTACAATATGGTTAAAATTCTTCTTTTTTCAATAAACACATCAGAATATTTGTTTTTTACAATACGTTTTTTTATTGAAAAACGAGTTTTTCTGACACACGGAATAAAATATTCTCATTTCTATTATTAGTAAAAATGCTGTTTTACGAGGTGAAGTCTGCTACTGTTTAGGCAAACATTTTGAAATGTCGGACTCAAAAAATATACAATTTAGATAGAACCGTTATTAAGATGAATTGAATATAGCCTACAATGCCCTCTGCCGAATGTCTTCGACTTTTCATCCTCGTAAAAAAATGTCTCCAATATTTCGTTCTTGAAAAAAATGTTCTTCATGAAGGAACATCACTAGCTGATAAAATATCTTTGAGCTCATATTTTGCTCATCGATAGCACTCATATTTTAGGTAAAAATCCTAAAAGGATTCTTTTCGTTAGATCCTTGCTGTCGAGTTATAATCATTTTACTAAATTTCCAGTCAAGTACGGGATATTACGAGAAAATCCAATTGAGAAATTTCAATCTGAAATTTCAGCCAAAAATACATCTGATGGGTCTTACAATATCCTTAAAGTTTCAGCGAAAACGTATGCTCTATTGTCGTGGTAACAACTATGAAAAAAAAAGTCCATTCTCACAAAGTCGAGAAAGTCCGATTCATTTAACATTCAACATCTTCAGGAGAATCCTTCCAGTTGTGATGAAACTTTCAGAATATTATGAAGATCGTGAGATCTATTGTGAGCGAAATTTTAGATTTAAAATTTCGTACTTTGTCTGTGATCGTAATTCTCTGCAATGGACTGGGAATTCAGTAAAAGGATTATAATTCCACAGGAAGAGCCTAATGGAAACCATTCTATTAGAACTTTTATCTGCATTATAAACTTTACCTATGAGCAAAATATGCACTCAAACAAAGTATATGAATTAGCGAGATTTCCTCATCAGAAAATGTCCGTCATCCTCAATTGTTAGTTTTTTAAATATCATGTTATTCGAACGTAGACAACACTGTAATTCGAAAGCACTTCGACAGATACTTTAAGTGCGTATCTAGAGGTTTCATTTCTTATACAAATAAGGGTGGTTGTGGAGTGTGAGTGAAAATAGAATCTACATCTACATACACACTCACACCTTCCACCGTCTTCTACTTCATTGCAACCCTTCTGAGACTTGTACAATATTTTTAAAGCTTATTGTAAGACGACCTATGATTGTTTTATAAACAATCAATCTCTAACTGATCAAATTCAATAAAATATCATCATGGTTCCAGTTGAAGGTTTATTATGTTTCCATGTTTTTTCGTTGTTTATTTCAGATTATTCTGTGACAGATATTTTGAAAATATTCTTTTTTCTGTATTATCATATACAAAACAAATCAACAACAGTCACGTAACGAGGAATACAGTCATTGCACAATTGCCCACAAGTTCAAAAGTCATTTCCCATGAACAGTTTTCGAATGATACTTACTGCTTCATGCCGAAAAATTTTGAGAGGCACACATGTACAAAGGCCTAAGTGCTGTCATTTTATTACATTGTATCTTGTTGTCATTTAATCAAGTGATTCAGAAAGATCAACAAACTATTTTTCTCAATAAAGTCGATGGTCATAATATTGACAATTCAATGGTTTTTCTTCCCAAAATATTCGTTATTCCACTTGACTTTGTTAGTGTTCCTATTGTGCTTATTTATGCTTATTGACGTAAAATATTCAAAAACATGAAAATCGAAGAGTAAATTTTTGAAATAATAGTAAAAAAGTGAACGAGTCACCTCTTAGTTGACAGCACCGACCTTCTCTTCAATAAACATTGGTTTTGATGATGGTAACAAGTGTTAAAAAAGTGTATCCCAATTGATTTTTAATTGCCCACTATTGCCTAATTCTCAAAATAATATAGCTGGGAAACGACCTATGACTTAAAGATTCCTGGCTATGCCATGGTTCAATTATTTCAATGCATTCTTCACATGCCAGCTACTATTGGATTCATATACTGTTTTCTATTTTTATTTATAAATAATCAGGCTTTTTCCACGTAAAAACACCTTACAATAAAATTGCATGAAAACTCAATTCACTTTTTTCTGTTCAAAAAATATCGATTATGTCAAAAAACAAAACAAATATCTATAACAAAATAGTAGATAAGAAATGAAAAGGTTCTGATTAAATTTAAACAATCATTATGGTGATTGAAAGAATGATGGATTTAAGCGTAGCATTGCATATTCAAAAACATTTTGTGCATCATATAAATTTGCTTCCTTATGAAATATTGCATAATTATGTGAGCGAAATAATTCGAATAATTCATGTGTACGTTGAGATGGTGCTTCATTTTCACCAGGAGCAAGATGAATTTCAAAAAGAATTTGACGAATATAAGGTAAATCACTTTGCTTCTCATTCGAAGATTGAAATAGTTCTTCAAAAAAATTAAATTCACCACCTTCAATATCAACTTTAAGTATATGAATCTGTCGCTTTTGATGACCAAGTTCATTCATAACCATTTGTAAAGATTTTGAACTATCATATTCTTCACTACCCAAAAAAACCTGATGAAATGTACAAACATTTTCAGGACATTTAAATAATTCCATATCAAATGTATGAATTTCTGCATTTAGAAATAGTTCTTTAATTGAACTTTCAAAACTAAAATCACCATTCGAACCTAGTGAGTAAACAAGTATATGTGTAGTATTCATAGGTCCAAAACGATGTATATCACAAATCCATTTTCCACCATCACCAATATTACCAAGACGTCGTTCAAATTCACATTGTATTGTTGGTTCCCAATTATTTTGAAAAAAGAGTGGACGCGTATCCGACATACGATTACGTTTATTTTGTATATGATGAAGTATTTTTCGACGCCTCCAATCGGAGTCTGATTCACAAAACCAATTATCAGATTCTTTCATAGATAATTCACATTGATTACAATTAAGTTGTCTTGATGACGATGATGATGATCGTGCTAATGATGGAACAAGAACATTGAATATTGATGATGATGTTTTAGTTGTTATAAGAAAATAGTATAGACTAACTATAGGTATAATGAGTAAAAACGAAATTAATATTTTGCTAGTAAATGATACATCTAGTTTTTGTTTTGTTGTTGTACTTAACATTATGTTGAATTATTTTGTATATGATTGATTAAATTCTAGAAAGAAAATAAGATAACTTTTATAAATTTTGAACAATACTCTTAATAAATCATACAAAGTAACTTAATGAAACTCAGTGAGTTGGACAAAACCCTTCGAGTAGCATTGAAATTTTGTTACAATGATGTTTTAATAGTTTCCTTGATGTGTTACCTATTCTAGAACACGCTAAACGGCATAAAGTGTTTTCAGCACAAAGTTAAGAAGTCTAATCGTGTTTAAGGATGAAACACGTACTCACACACAATTATCAGCTAAGACAACATAGTTTTATACATATTTTTCTGGATAGGTTTCCACTATGTTCAATAACCGTCATCATTTCTCGTTTTTTCAAGCAAATTAACGCGGTTAATTGAATTCGTCTTTGGCGTTTTGTTTATCTGCAGACTTTTCAATTGATATATTTCAGACCGAGTTTTCGTAAAACTATTAATATTCTTGGTTTTTCGTTTTGGTGTACATAACTAATGGAAGTTGTGTAAGATAATATTATAAAAAAAAGTAATAATATATAAACCTATAATATTATACAGGGCTAGCCAAAAGTAAGAAAACACAATTTGTGTTTTGATTTGGTCGCTCTATATGAATAATAAAATCTTTTTTTAAAAGCATATACACTAGGAAAACCTAGTCAGCAGCGTAGCATATTATCAGTCTCTGGGCTCAATAGTTTGTTTCAACGGAGCTCTGATGTATCTTGAATACTGTTTTGTGACTACAGCAAAACTGATCGTTTCTGGTCGAAGGTTGTTTTTGTTTTTTTTTGCTTGATTGAACCTATTTGCATTGAGCAAATCGGTACAATCAGACGAAAAGTGATAATCAGATTCGACAAAAAAGTAACACTTCCTGTTCCAGTCACCTATGAGTATAAGAAATATACCAATGCTTTTTTTTTGAAATAAACTATTGAGCTCAGAGATTGATAATAGGCTACACCTCTAACTACAACTACTTAGTATATGTGCTTTAAATAAGAAATTTATTATTTATGTATAGAGACGAAGTCAAAAACTGGTGTATTTCATTACGTTTTGTTAGAAAAAACAAGCTTAACTATAATACAATGAAAGAGCTACTTCACGCGTGAAATACTTCGTCAATAAAAACATCATATAGGCTGAGTGGCAACGACTGAAGCGTGGCTATCTGTTTTTTTTCTTTCCTACAGCACTACTCTATTCATAAAGAGATAAATGCGCATATTTTACATATCCATAAACAATCGTATTGCTCGACGTTTCGAAAATACCTATTAGGGAGAAAAATCATACTTTTGATTTAAACGGATTACTTTTTATTACAATGCGTTGATATGGATCGATTTTTATTTGTCACATGCTTAATCACATTGTTTTTATCTATGCCGCATTTTTTTCCCTTGAAAACGTCACCTCAAAATACTATTCAAGCGTGTTTATGAGAGACACATCTTTTATCTCAATAACGCAGGTCGATCATTACCAATCCTCTGAAAACGACGTCTTAAACTGCCTAAAATGACGAAAAAACAGTGTGATTACTGCTTTACAGAATGAAAAAAGATCACTGTTTTTCACGTTTTTTTGACCGTTTTCTGTGTGTTCGGTTTTTGAGCAGTTTTTTACCGAAACATGAACAACACCGTTTAAGAATGTTTCTGACGTGAACACTTACCCTTGAATATTTCAATGAGATAAGTTTAAATAAAAGAAACTTATATTTATTCACATAAAATACTTTCTATAAATACTTTTCTGGAATAAGTCTTAACAAAAAACATAAATATATTTATTTAAATCACTTTCGATTAAAAATTTCAATCAGAGGAGTCTAAAAACAAATAGAAATATTCATTGAAATAAGATATTTACTGTTAAAAATTTGAATGAAACAAATGTAAATGAAAAACTTTTTGTTTTCAAAATAAAATATTTACTATTCAAACATCTCATTGAAATAAGTCTAAATAAAAATTAATTATATTTATTTAAATAAAACAAGTATCGTCTATCTAACGATCGACTGAGTCTCTTTTATGAAACTATCTGAACTTTTGATTGATTGTAAAAGATTAGTCGTCATATTTCACCTCCAGCTGTTGTTTTTTCAACACTATTAATTACATGTCTGTGTAGATTATTTTCTTGGTTGTCTTTATTTAATTGATGGACGTTTCCAACAACTTCGTAAATTTTATGTTAATATTTATCGAATTTCCTCTACTAGTTTAACAATCAATAATGAAGTAGAATATTTTTTGATTAATATCAAATTTATTGAACTAAATTCATTTTGACTTATATTTAATTGAGCAATAAAATAATTGAAATGAGCAATAATTAGATTCAGGAATAATTATATTGAATGAGCAATAAATGTATTGCATCAGCAATAACTATACTGAATGAGCACTAGTTTATATAAATTCAAGATAAATTTAACATAAAAAGGGCAATACGAATTCATTTATGTAAATTGTATGGTTTTTACTGTTATGTATTTACGTGAATTCGATTTATTTCGTACACACATGAAATTCGGTATATGAGAAAAAACGTAGAAAAAACAATGAGATTAAGAAGACAATAGAATTAAAAATCTGATCTCTCAAAGAAGAGAACATTGATATATATTACATAAATATCAAAAGTGTTGGAAAAATCCCATATTTAGTGTAAGATAATCATAAGAAAATTTTCAAGGTGATCAATAGGACAATTCTAATACAGTGGATGAGAAAATTTTTATGGTAAGAATTTATTTATACAAAACGTATTTTTTCAATCTTATAAAATAAAATATATAATTTATATAAATGGCTGAATCACAACGCGTAACGCAGTATATTTCTGACGGTGAAAGTGACAATGATATGGGACTAATCTCTTGAGAACAGGGTGAGGGTGAAAACCCTCACCAGAGGCAAAAGATGTGGATATTGATACTATAAGAAAAGGAGGAAGACCAGCTGAAGTAAAAAAGCTTTATTGACACAATAATATATTCATTTTTCATTTTTCTTTTTTTTTATTGTCAATTGTACATAATAATATCTTACTTTTCCTTTTTCTTGTTGCTAAAATATGAAATTACTACTGCTATTTAATGAATTAATTATTGCACATTTAATATTATAAAATTGTTCAAAGATACTTTTCCTATTGTTCAAAAATTATTTCTATATCGAATCTTAATTATTGCTCATTCCAATATTTTTATTGCTCAAATCAATACTAGCCATTGATTTTTATTGTGATGATATATTTAAAATATGGACTGTAGCTATTTTTTTCCAGAATATATGTCCGATCGATTTCTGAGATAATTTAAATTTTCTTACTTGGTCAATAAATCGATCGTATCACCGTGTTCAGTCAATATTGTACAGTCTTTTTCTTGATATTTTAGTTTCAGATCTCACGCTACTATCGATAACTTTTTGTAGTACTGTGTTATCATCTGCCTGTTGAAAATTGAAACAAATGCATGAAAGCAGCTACCGAATCTGGAATGTGATTATTTAAAATTTTATGACATTACACTTATTTTCTTGAACAATAATATTAACAGCATGAATTTCAAGTTGCTCGAAATTATCAATCAATTAGTATAGTGCACAGTATGCATTATCATTAGCGTTACTGGCAGATCGTCACCCCGTCACCTTCACTTTCTTTAGAGTCTTCCAGAAGTTTTTTGATATTGAAATTAAACTTTTCTATTCAGAAACCATTCAAAACATTGTTCGAAAATTTTCGAGCCTAGTCAACAAAGCTTGTATGTGAAAGCTATCGTATCAAAATTGATAGATATGAAAAAGAAAATAAGATTTGATGTAGAATCATTCTATTTTGAAAATATTCAAATGATTACAATGCTAGTTGACATTCAATAAACAACCTGTCATGTTCATGAGAATGTAACATATTATTTATTAATATACAAATTTTGTAGAGAGATTTCTGTAAATAAGAAAAATTATACGAGTGTGTATCGAATTGCGCTCATTTTAGAATCGACAACTGACAAAGTTCTGTCGTTTCATTTGCGAAAAGTTTCTTTTGAGCATTCTCACCTATTGAAAATGAGAGTTGTAGGTGAGGATCTCATATAAGAGATGTAGAAAAAGAAACGTGCACCGATCATCAATACATCTTAGAGTCCATATGTCAGTCACCAGTCTTAGCAACTATATCAATCTATTGATAAAAGCTTTGAAGTCCGTACTATCTAACACTAGCCCAAGACTACACTTTTGATTACTCTTTACAATTTCTTCTTATTTATTCTGTAATTCTTTGATGTATTTAAATTTATTTTCTACTAATAAAGCATTTTTTTCTACTAAGATAAATTGAAATCTTTTACTACTACTTACATTTAATAATCTAATCATTTTGCAATTCATCAGTGATAATTTGAATACTGACCATTTCATGTATTTTACTGACCATTCCAATAGTAGCCTTATATATTTCTCATATTGAATATAGCTTGTCTCTCTGTGTGCCTATATGAACGATCGATTACAACATGAACACATACAATAAGGATTCAGTTTGACTTGAAAATGTTAGATCTAATATTAGAATCAAGTCTTGAATGTTCACTTGATATCAATTTGATTGCATTCAATTTCTGAATTCGATATTTATTTAGATTAAACTTATATTAAAAAGAATACTATATTCAATTTCATTTTTGTACTGAAGGTACTTGCATTTCTTTCGGAATGAAAACAATAATTATTTTTTCGGTGTATTTTATTTTAGTTTAGTTTTTACCAGTTGATATCAAATTTAACCGGAAAATGATCACTGATATCAAGTGCTTGATCCAACGTTATATTAAAGCGTTGTTGAAATTTTACTGTCATATTACTGCCTGATACAATAGCATTAAAAAACTTGTCACCATTAACAAGAATACGATCATATGTACATGTTTGTCTTGTATTTGTTTTAATTTCATTATTAATCATCCATACAAAATCAGCATAATCAACAGAACTAAAAAGAAAATTTTTAGATAGAAAAAAAAAATTGTAGATAATTTTTTCTGCAGTTGTATAAACAAACCGAAGTGACTTTTGCCGTGTGAGTGAAATATATGAACAATCGGCATTTAAATCACCCATAATTAATATAGGATGATTTGTTCTCAAACTTGGTTTATTAGTACTTGTTGCATTTATTACATTTTCTTCTAAAGCTTCAGCTAATGACGTTGATGTTTCATTAAAATATTGAGCATTTTTAAGAATAAAATCTTCTATAACATACCGCATATTGAGAAATTCTTGATAAGCAGCAGTAGGTTTTGAATGAAGGTTCATTATAGTAAAATATGTCACTCCTGATGTACCATTTCCAGTCACTTGGAATGTGCCAATAAAACTAAAAATTAAAATAAGAGAATATATAAATAGTAAAGTGAAGATTATTCTGTGAATATTTTACGGTGGTCGTTCAAAACGATCTTCAAGATCATCATATAGATAATAATTAATAAGTTTAACACCTGATGTTGATTCACGGTTAAAAAATATATATTGTTCTTTTGATGTTGAACGTCCGACACGTGCACTTAATGCCATGGTATATAGATTTGGAATTGATTTATTATTTAAAGCTTCATATAAAACATATGGAGCTTGTACTGTAACATCAGTAATTTCTTGGAGAATAGCCACATCGAAATCATTAAGAATATCAACTATAAAACCTGTCAGTGTAGCATTTGCTGCTTTCGTAGGTCCATATTGATGTAAATTAAATGAACCAATTTGAACAGTTGAAACATATGTGACAAATACACACACCAATAATACGATAGTTGAAATGGTTTTCATCCTTGAAATTATTATTAAGATGAATATTGTCTTGTAAATGATAGATATTTTATACAATTTATAGATATTTTACCCTTAGTGATGAATGAATACTTGATCAAGCAAGGTAAGTTTCCATAAAAGAAAAAAAATGCGTATTTTTTTTTCATGAGTCACTCTTTTGAATTACTCACAATAGAAGCGCTTGATCAACCGACAATTTTCTTGTTGTTTTCTTTTTGTATAGAGCTGTAAATTATCGAAATCGAAAACGCCAAGAGTGCAAAATATCGTAAGACAAACGTCAAAAAAACATCACAAAGTCCCAGTGTCGAAGAAGTGACAGATCGAAAATAATGAATATCGAAAAAACAATAGCAAATGTATAAAATGTCAAAATGTATCAGTATCAAAAAAGAAACCGTCCAAAATCAAAATATAAAAAAAGTACGATATTGATTGAGACCATGTAAAATTTTTCAAATACTGCTTCATCTATTAGTTTAGTGCGTCAAATGAAAGAAAAGATAGATTTTTGTATTGTTGCTAAGTGCAAGAATAATAAAAGGATGCCAAAGTAATTGCGTGAAGAGAACAATGACAGCTCGTTCTGCAGTCACATCCACACTCAAACCCAGATCCAAATCTGTTCACATTGGTATATCTTTTCTCTAGTCTAGATTAGAATTTTTTCGATATTTTTTCCAAGTTTTTAAGCCTTTTTGTTATCTTTTTGACATCTAGTTTTTGACGTTCATCCTTTCAGAGTATGCATTTCGGCACGTTTTTTTTCTTATGTTTTTTGTCTTCGATAATTTACCTCATCGATATGTTTCTTTTCAATGTTTTGCCATGTAATTATGATTTGAATACACATATATATAATCTTCTTTAGGCTTTCATTAAAATATTGTCTGAAGAACAAGAACAGAACTCATTTTTTGCTTTTGTTAACATCAAATTGTAATACCAACTTTATTTTTATAATGGATAGAGTCTTGTTTTATTGCACTAAAATGAAAAAGCTTAAAAAAATACATAGATAAACAACTTTTTAGTCAATATATGTAGGCATAAATAATAATAATCAACTGAACTTCAAAAAACTCAATAATATTCAATATGATTTTCACTGTAAGATTCTTAATACACTGTTACAATAAATGATTCCACAGAATTCCATTGTTCAAAATAAAATATAAATAAGAGAGAATAGATTGATCAACGTTATTATAGAAAGGAACAATACGGAAAAAATTTTTCCGAGCAACTGTTTTTTTCCAATAACTTTTGATGAAAACTAGAAAGAGCTACGGTTTTTTCCTTGTTTTTAAAAAAAATTGTTTAATATAAAAGTTGTACAGCTCCAATTTTTACGAGCGCACCAGGACCATTAACTGAAGATTTATGAGTTATGTCAGTCCGGCGTCGAAAGGTTAAGCCAATCATGAGTTATACACATATTACTGCATTTTATCGGCAGATTTTTCATAAAAAATTGACTTTCTTCTCATTTTTAAGGGAAAATGCACATCTAGAAGAATATTTCTGATAGAAACAAACCAAAAACGTCGACCACTAAGATCCATCGAAAAGTTGTATATCGACTGAGTCTAATCAGTAGGAGAAGCGTCAGCAAGCCAATAAAAATTGAAATATTTATATCTACATAAGCTCTGGGAAGCAATTTTTCCATACCAGTAAAACATGTAGAAACAATCGGATCTAGGGTAATATTCCTTTTGTAAGCGTACAGCAACATCATGTCAATCTTTGAGAGAAAAGTGATTGATTTAGTCTATTATTGGCCAATATCTTATTGTCATTTGAAAAAAAAATACAGAAGCACTAGGTTCACATCTTTTTATAAGTGTTGATGAAAACATTCTTCTGACATCCTTATTCAATTTTCACAAACATATACACAGTAGATTAGATTGATTACTGTTTCTCTTTATTTAAAAATGAGAAATTTCTTTTAGCAAAATTCTTGGAATTGTTTTCTTCATGTGAGTAATGCAGTGGCGGATCTAGAATTTTAGAAGGGAAGGGCGATTTTCGAAAGATGCGACGGTTATAGGCAAAAATCACTTTTTGAGACTTATGTGAGGTAGTAAAGACCAATTGTTCATACGTTTTTGCTGAGAAAAAACAAAAAAAAATCTCTGGAAGGGGGAGGCGATCGCCTGATCGCCACCCCCCTAAATCCGCCTCTGGAGTAATGATAAGTCTTCCAAAGAAAGCTGAACTAGTTGGAATCAAGATTGTAACGAGGTGATGTACTCTCATCTGTGTCCATTTGAGTCGTTCGTCCAAGTTCACGTTGGACAGAACAGCAGAGTTTCATCCCATTTACCACACAGCGTTGTCGATGACTAGCTCGACAACAACCGCCACTCTGCCACCATGTAACACATTGTCCATTGACAGATGTATTTGTTATGAAGAGAAAGGCAAAAAATACGGCAAGAAGAATCAATTGAATTCGAGCCATAATATGTAAATGTATATGTATAAGAGTTAAACAGAAATAAACTTGTGTATGAGATGTACGAATGCACATTTGCGTTATTATATAATAAGCCATTTTCAATTGTAGGAAATCTTCTTATTGTCCCAATAGTTTCGCATTACTTTTGAGCAAACAAATACTGTCTCAGATTACTTTTTGTGATCAATTTTTGTTTTCGGTTAATTTGTGTATTTGAGTCCAATGTTTTGTTTTTCTAGTTAGCAATGGTTAGAGAACGATCTAAGGTAGAGGTCTGCGGGACAGTCCCAAATTTCTCCTCACAAAAAAATGTGTTTTGTTCTGTGTCTTGAACCATTTGGGATTGTCCTGAAACGTTTCTACAAGCAAAATTTGGAAGCCGAATGCTTTGAAAAAACCGGGACAAGACAAATAGAATTGAAAAGATGAAAAAAGTTTGACTCATAAGACTAAAGTGTTAGACTCGTACTAGATGGCATGAACTCCAGAGTTCCTGTTGACAGAATGATATAGCTGCTAAGACTTGGTGCATAGTACTTTTTTTACACCATACATATAAGATCTTTACCTAAAACTCTTATTCTTGGCAGGTGAGAATGCTTAAAAGAAACTTTTCGCAAATGAAACAACAGAGCTTTGTCAGTTGTTAAGTCTAAAATGAGATGAATTCGATGCAAACTCATATGACATTACTTATTTACACGGGTGTTTCTACAAAATTTGTGTATTAATAAAGTATGTGATGCATTCTTATGAACGTGACAAGTTATTTATTCAGTGTCAACTAGCATTGCAATCATTTAAATCTTTCAAAATAAAATGATTATATGTCAAATCCTATTTTCTTTTTTATTACTATAAATTGCGATACGGTAACTTTCACATACAAGGTTTGTTGATTAGGCTCAACAAATTTCGAGGAATGTTTTGATTCGCTTCCAATTACGAAAATTCAACTTTAATATCAACAAATCCTGGAAGACTCTAAAGGAGCTGAAGGTGACGGCGTAGCTATGAGCCAATAACGTCAATGATAATTCATATTGTACCTGGGTTCGTTTTCATTTTTTAACATTTCCAATAGTCTGTGATCTTAATTCTTGAAGAATTGTAAGACTCGTAAAATAATGTTAAGAGAAATGATACTACAGAACTTCATTATTGGATATAAAATAGAAAAGAGAGAGAAAATAGATTCATCACCGTTATTATAGTGCAGGCAAAATAAGGAAAAACTTTTTCCAGAACTTAATACTTCGTTGGATTTACGCAATCACGATGAGTATTGGGTATGGAATTAGTACCTGCATACACTCCAGTGCGGTCGATTAATAAATCTATCAGTCTAGTTTTCAATTTTCTTCTGTATTTGAAAAAGATTCAATTAGTACTGCACTTGTTTCTCATTTTTCTACACTATAGATTATATAAAGGGTGCCAAATAAGTTTTCATCCTCTTCAAGTAATAGCCCTTTCTTATATGATTTTTCGGTAGAAAAGGCTAATATTTACCGCATATACAGTAGACACCTAGATCTACTCTATGGTAGAATTTCAGCTTTCTATCTCTTATATTCATAGAGATACAAGTAACTCAAAATTGATAGGAATTTTTTGAAATAGTAAACGGATGGGCCAGAATAAATGACTGCGTTTTGTATTTCATTTTCTTATCATCTAATGAGTTGTATTAAAAAACAGAATATACCACAAGATGCAGCGTGAAAAGCTCTATAACCTACATAGTAAAGTTTATTTTAATTGTGTACCTTTTGTTTTAAAAAAATGTGAGACCAATTTTCGATGCTACGGAAATTGGTCGCATTTTTATTTGAAAATAAAAGATACACAGTTAAGATAAGTTTTACTATGTAGATTGTAGAGCTTTTCACACTGTATCTTGTGGTATATTCTGTTTTTTTAAGAAAAAGTATTAGATAATAAAAAGATGAAATAAGAAAAAAGGAATTTGTTCAGGTAGAAAAAAAGTGATCTTTGAGCATCATCGAAATCGGTCTCATAGAGTATTCATTTTTTTTTGAAAACAAAAGGTACACAATTAAAATAAGCTTTACTATGCAAATTATAGAGTTTTTCATGCTGCATCTTGTGGAATGTTTTGTTTTTGAATGCAACTCAACAGATAATAAGGAAATGAAATACAAAACACGGTTACTCATTCTGGCCCATCCTTTTTTCTAAAAAAATTCCAATGAATGTTAAAGTACTTGTATCTCTATGAATATAAGAGATAGAAAACTGAAATTCTACCATAGAGTAGATCTAAATGTCTAATATATATACTGTGAATATTAGCCTTTTCTACCGAAAAATCATATAGGAAAGGGCTATTACTTGAAGGGGATGAAAACTTATGTGGCACCCTTTATTTGAAGTAATTGCAACTGTCAGTTCTACTCAGATTTTCATATAACCTTTAAGCATTTTTGATTATCTGATGCTGCTGTCATACTTGACGAACAATAATCAAAAAATGGAGGAACTACTTAGAATTAGCTGAAAACTCTAATTTTACTACCAGTTTAGACTGATTTCACCACTTTTTATTCATTTTTTGTCAAGTACAACGAGCGCATCAGATCAAGCGACTAAAACTGGTTAAGTTACACTTGAAGATTTGACCAGATTTGAGAGATCTACGTACCGAATATATGTAATCTTTAGTGTAAAAAAGATCAGAAATTAATGTTTCCCTACATTCAATATTCTTTTCTGTCTTAATTACATGATTTTGGTTATATTCAACATGACTGTTACCGACTGTAGATCTAGTATATTATCACTTCGCTCTTTCGCTCGTCAGAAACTTTGACAAGAAACTATATCAAATGGATACTGTCATTGTGTATGTTAACTTCAACTAGTTATTAAATAAACTAATAATCTATTATTTGGAAATTTTTATATACATTTCCGTAGATATTTTATTTATTGTATCTCATCTTCGTTTCACATACGTAAAAATAGGAAAAAAAAAGAAAACTGAACTCTTAGTGTTTGCTGTAAAGAAGACAACCCTCATACACACATTGTAGAATGAAAAAATAGATGTAAAACAAACAAACAGGGAACAGAAGATATGTGTAAGATTCAAAGAAGTGGTATGAGGAAAAGAATAGTTTTAACAATTGAAAAAAAAAACAAATAGAAAAAAAAAAGAACGATGTATATATAACAGACAGTACATACTCACACACATACATATGATCATTCGCCAACAAAGAAAGTATATCAATTGTAATATCAATGAAAACAAAAAAAAAAACATTTTTTTTTATTTTAAACGAAATTATCTGGTGGAAGAAAAAAAAAAGAAACGAAAGAGTTCATGATATATGTATATAAACAATAATGGCACGTTATTTGAGATTGAACAAGGAGACATGACGATTATTATTATTATTGTGATTTTGATTTAGAAAAAGCCAAGTGGTTTTTTAATATTTGTTTGTTTCCAATATGGTAAAGCATAAAATTCATCTTTAGTCATATGAAATTCTTTCTAAAAAAAAAAGTATCGGAAAAAGGAAAATATAGCTTAAAAAACCAAAAAAAAAAGAAAATAATCATACCTGAAAATCATCATCCGAAAGATAAAATTCAATTTTTGATGGATCAACACCTTTAAAAATAAAAGTTTATTTTTCTTTAGTGCAATAAAAATTTTGAAATTTATACCTTCTGGTAATGGACGAGCTCGAAGTTCTTCAATAGTATACTGTTCACGACATAAATTTGCAAGTATATCAGAAACTGAATCTTTTTGATCTAATTTTTTGCCTTCCTAAAAAAAAGAACAAAAAAAGATTTCATACATACATTAGCAAATTTGATATGAAATAAAAGAAACGAACCAATTGGTTTTGTTGTCGAGCTTTCATATGAATCGTCCATTTTGGAAATAAATTAATAAAATCAATAGGTTCTAAACCAGCATATACTATTGAACAAAATAAATCAACAGTTGCTGAACCGGTTTTTACTAAAAGTAAGAAGAAAAAAGAACAATTTTTCATGAAAATAAAACTTTAAAAAAAAAAAAAAAAAGAATTTTACCTTTACAATATTCAACAGCTGTAAGAAAAGCACAACGACGTTCAGCTGCAAAACGTAAATCTCTTGGACTACCAGCTTGTATATTTGCATTATAAAGTTGTAAATCAAGTTCATCATCAGATAAATCATTCCATCCTTGCCATATATATAACTCTGTATCAGTATCAATTAAACATAGAGCTGGTTGTTGAAGTTCATATAAATCTGCTTGAGTAAATGGAAATGCTGATATATGATCAGGTGATCGAAGAGGATAAACAAGTTCTTGAGCAACAAAAGGACCATGAAGACTTGATAAATGAAATATACGCATAGTTGCAGTTAATTTTTGATTTGATCGAACTATGAAAAAAAAACAACAAGAACAAGCAATATAAAAATGGCCAAAAATAGCACTACAATGAAAAAAAACTTGAAATGTCTTCGTATTGGTTCAATCAGTATTCATTTAGAAAAAGCTGATTTATCAGCTGAAGGACTTTCCTCATAAGTTTTTTCTTAATAGTTGGAGTTTATTGCAAGTTTGTTTTTTTTTTTTATACAGATAAACAATTCGATCTGTAATTCAAAGAAGAAAAATATATGTATAGCGTCTCATAGATTATTTTTTTGATCTGATCCAACAGAATAATAACCAGAATTCAAAACAAATTTTATGAATAATTTCTTGTTAAAATATGTTCACAGTTATAAAATTTCGATTTTTCAATCATGGAGCACTAGTTTTTTCAAAAGAAATTGGTATTTTTGGCGTTTCAATTATTACAATTGTATGTTTTACTTATGAAGCACAAAATTTTAGCATTTAAACTGACTAATTTTGAACAATCACTTTTAGTTCATACTTCTATTTATGATTCGACTTGTAGATTCCAAAGTTTTCGAATTAATAAAGAATATACTCATACAAATATTTTATATAAACTTATTGAAATATTACCATTTAATAAAGAATAATATTTTCTTTCATGTGTTGATTCATTGATTGCATTCCAAAATAAATCTATTTCATTGCCTTCTTGTATTTCATGAAATTCAATATCTTCACGTTCACCATGGAAATGAAATTCTTCTGGACATCTAAAATAGATTATTAAAACATTTAATAAAAAACAACAAATCTTTCTATAATGATATAATATATACTTTTCACGTAATTTCATAGCTGATTTATTTGCTAATAATCGTTTTTCATCTGTTGTTCCACATCCATGCCAAAGTAACATAATATTTTTTATATTATTAATTAATAAAAATGATGTTCGACTACGTAAATTTGTATTATCAACATTTAATTCCCACCAATGATTTTCAACTTCAATTTCACCAAGAAATACATAAAGATGCCAATGTGATTTTTTTTCTTTCGCTTGATTACGTTTACCCATATGTATTGTAAGTGTACCATCAAATAATTGTAAAAATGTTGCTTCTTCATGTTCTTGAATAACATGAATCTATAAATAAATATTTTCAAAATCAATTCGATATATATATATATTATCTTATTAATATATAATTAAATTCTTACATGTGGTCCTTTTTCTTCATCCAAAAAAACTGTCATTAATGCTGAAATACCTTTTTCATTAGGACTTGCATTAATACCTTGCCATATCCAATAAGCAACACGATCACGACCTGTATCTGTCTTTCGTACAGATGCTTTACCTGTTGTTATTGAATGAAAACCTATTTTAAATCAATAGAATATATTAAACAAATAACTTTTTTTCTATTGTCTTTTATTTATTACCTGATGCAACTAATTTATATCGCCATCGAATAATATAAACATCATCTGAATGAAATTGTCCATAACTTGACTTTACTACTTCATAACGTTCATTATCACTAACATGCCAAACATTTAATGATATTGTTTGAACATCATGACCACGTAATTCAATTGGATCATACCTGTACAAAAAAAGAAAAAAACAATTTCAATTATTCTTTTTTAAATAACATTTAAAAAAAAAGAAGAAGAATACAAACCAATGTTTTCCTCGACCTAAATTTGCTTGTTCAAGTACCATATTTACTGGATTATCTTGTTTCATAAGCATTTTATTTACATCTGCTGGTTTAAGCATTTCAACAATTGATGGTGGCTAAATAAAATTTAATAATATAAAACAAAAAATATTCTTTTATTAATAATAAGAAAATATACTCGTCTTGCTGATGGTATTCGATTAACACTACTAGCAGCATCATTAACCGGTTTAAGTTCTTTAAGATCACCAGGCCAATCATAAAATTTACCTTTAAATAATAATGTTTCAACATATTGATTTTGTTTTCCAAATATACACCATGTTGGTCGTTTAGTTCCTTTTGGACTTATAAGCTCATTTTTATCTAAATAATAAAGACTTATTTCAATTTTTCGCTTTATAATATGTTAATAATTTCATTCGTTAGCGACATGATTTTGCAAAATAAAAATGTACATATATTTAGATTTTGAAATTTCTTTTAGTTAGTAGTTGTATCACAGATTTATGTTAAATTATTCGACATATTCTGAACAAATTCAATCTCATAAACTTCTCATTCTATGCATTTTTGTTTACAAAAAATTCAAATAGTACTTTTGAAAATAAGGGTGGATGTTTTGTAGAGAACTTCTCAAGCTACAAAACGTCTACGCAAAGTTATTCTTGAACATGCTTAGATTTTTCGTAAATTTGAGTTTATTCGTTGTTAGCGATGTGAGTGAATACAAATATAGAAAAGCAAAAATCTTCTTCTAACTAAAATGATAAGTTCAAAGAATAATTCTAAATAGTACAAGTCCTTAGTGAAGATCTTAAAAAGATAGTAAAACAAAAAAAAAGTCTCGCTCTAGAACCGAAGCATTATTATAAAACTCTTAAATCTATTCATCATACATTTAGATAATTATTTGTTAATTACATTTTAATTAATTATGTATAAACTGAAAGAATTTTCTCTTACCATCAAGTGGATCAAATGGATTAATTAAACATTCTGAAAAATCAAATGAATCATTCCATAATTGTTGTGCTAATTGTAAACCCATATTACGTTTAATTTTATCAGCATATTTACCATTCCATATATATACTTCTGAACCAAAATCAAAAACAAATATATCATTTGAATCAAGAATTTTAATTGATAATGAACGAAAACAAAAATCATCTAATGGTATAAGCATATCATTATCTAAACGATAAACACGATTTAATTCCATTATATTAGCTTCATAAAAATCATCATCGATAACATTATCAATTGTTTTAAAATCATCATGATGACCATGTAAAATATCAGAAAATTCAGCATGTATATCATTTTCTGTATCATCATGTGCTTGATCTAATACAAAATATTTAACTTCACTACGCAAACCAAAATCTCGATGTTGTTTTAAATAATCTATAATATCCATTGTTTTAGCTTTTTCTAATGCATTTGAATATCGACCAAGCCAAGCAAATACTTTTGATGGTGTTATTAATAAATAACAATCACCTTCATTAATTGATTCATATATTGGATTAATAAGACGTAATGAACAATGACGACGTCCTTTTATTAATATTAACATTAATTCTTTATATGGTTCAAAACCAAATGTTGCGACGGATGAACGATCAATTTTACGTAAATTAATTTCAGCAAAATTTTCTGTTGCTGCTAAAGCAGCTAAAGCTTCTTGAGCAAGACCAGCATTTTCAGCAACTAAGATGTAAAAAAAAAAAGAAATACACTGAACTTTCGAATGAATAGAAGTTTTAGAAAGAAATTTATTAATTTTAAGCATTAAGATAATTAATTGCTTACTATTAAAATATTTTCGAACTATTTATATTGTTAAACAAGAAGAATAATAAGATATGATTTATTGTTATAAGTAAACATTTTATTCATAAGCGTACAAAAAATGAATATTCTATTAAATTATAATCTACATATAACAAACATTTAGCATTCTTCTAAATTATTTTTCTTTGTAACTTAAGCCTTGATAATACAATCTATCTAAAGATAATAATCTATGAGATAATGATTGCCAGACATATGATATCATAAGGGATACATATATATATATATATACGATGAATATGATTATTAATTCTCATCGGAATAATTTGAATATCGCAACAAAGTATCAATAAACTATGCTTTTTTTTTCTCAAATTAAAAATAATTTTTCTTTTCTTGAGAATAACTTTCCAATAAAAACAATCAAGGTCTTCAGAAATATTCTCATAAACATGGTTACTATTGAATTATTCATGATTATCATAAATAAAAATCGTCGGGTTGGTCCCGGATCCGACTCAGCGAGTTATAGTCTAAATGTAACAGTCTATTACGATTGCTGATTATTTCAAGGTCATCGTCAAGATTGTCTGAAAAAATATGTAGCGTGTGTACTAAGAGATTATTAGACTCAAACTAAAAAGTTTAATCGACCAAATTCGAGTCTCTAAGCATATAAGTTCTCATACTAATGAAACTATTTGAATGATAGTATTTCATGTCAACTTAATAATGAATTAATAGAAGTGATCTATTAAAAATTATGCACGCAAAAGTTAATGAATAAGAATGTAAGATTACATTCAAAAATATAACTAAATCATGTAATAAACATTTATTTTTTTAGAGAAAATCTGTATAGGAAAGTTAATTTCATTAAATTATGTACATTAAAAAAAATATTAATTATGACAAATGAAATCATTTTATTATTATTTCTTACTTTGAGCTCGTTTTAATCGACGAAGTTCTTGTTCCGATAGATCTGTATGTACTTCTGTATATTCATTAGCTGTTGGTATTGTTGCTTGAATTTGACGAAGAGGATTTTTCGTACCTTGTTGTTGACGACGTGGTGGTCGAACACGAGCAGGTTGCGATTGTAATCTAGTGAAATTTCAAAAAAAAACAAAATATAAATTTTTTTTTCTCTTTTCCTATTACCTGACAGCATTTTCAGCAATACGATTAAGATCATCAGTATTTAATTGAACTGATGGTTGATTATTTAAATTTTTATTTGTATCAGCAAAAAAATCATCAAGATGATCATCAGGTTTTAATACAGATATTCGATCTGATTTTACGACCGAAATAACATTATTATTATTGATTGGCTTTTTTGATGCTATATAAAATTGTTTCATTTGAATATTTAAATTAATATATTACTTTTCTTGCTTTTTTTCTTATATTCTTACTTATTTCATTGCTTTTTTTATTTGATGGAGATGTTTGAATTGTGTCCTTGTTTTTAACGATCGATTCTAAATATATGTAAAAAAAAAGAAGTCGAGGTGAACATCTGTGTGTATTTATCATGTGTTTCCAAGGATAAAAAAAAGAAAGAAAATCCTCAATAGAATAAATGATGTACTTGTCTTTTCGTCGTGCTGTTCAATAGAAACATCCTTGTCCACACATTGTCCCATAATACTCAAACTGTTCTTTTTTGCCTAGTAGTCGTTGTTATTTGTTATACAATGATAATGATGATAATAACAAAAGTAGTAATAATAATAATAAAGAATGTGTTTTGTCACATCTTCAAAAAAATGTAATCCACCTCTGAGTTTTTTTTTTGTCAACAAATGATGACTTATAAATGTCTATATTCAAATAGTATCAATAGTAATTTTATGTCATCTTATCTTCTTTATCCGTAGATAGTTTATGAGAAAGAAATGATATGTATATTCGTAGTTAAACAAAAAGAATGTTGAGAGAAGAAAAAATGAGGGCTAAATCTGAAGATGTATATATGTATGTGCGCGTGTGTGTGTATGTATGTATGCTTGGAAAAAGGGAAGAAGAAGAAGAAGAGTATGTTGTTGTCGACGGATAGAGCAAAAATGAGGATGAGAATGATGATGAGTAGTAGAGCGAGTATGCTTGTATAGAGTTCGATAGAAGAAGAAGAAGAAAAAAAGAAGAAAAAAGAGAGTGAAAAAGAGAATAACTTCTTTCTTTTTTTTTGTGTTCCTATGTTATTGTTTAGCTGTATAATTTAGTTATGCAAGAAACAACGCATTCATTTCTCATGAGATATAGACAGCAGACGTTCAGTTATCAGAAAACAAGATTTACCATACTATCTGTATCTTTTGGCAATAGGAAATGAATAACAAGAAATGATCATAAGATGTTTCTTACTGACGCAACACCTCATTCAAAGTCAGGAAGCACACGCCAATCGATCAACACGTCAATGCACAAATGCGGCTCAATTTAACTCAATGAGCGACATATATATATATACATTCATATATAGAGTTAGATAAGTAGATGAGTGTGAAAATAGTAAATTACTGTGGATGCGCGGACAACTTTCATATCTATATATATATGTAGAACGACAACGAACATTAGTGGTACCATTGCACTACTAATGATGATGCAACACTTTAAGTATGGCACAAGTCACGCACAAAATGAGAGAGACAAAGAGCAAAAAAAAAAGAAAGAAAAGAGGTCAACACATTTTTTTGTTCCTTCTGATAGAAAGCTATATATTATAAACGTACGAAAGAAAATGAATAGGTTGATGTTAAATGATCGATAGTTATTTATTACTAACCAGTTTTCAGACGGACAACATCTACAGTTTTAGCACGTTGCTGTTGATCAGTATTGTTTTTTTTTGTATTGTATTTTAATGTTGGAGTTTTACGTGTACTCGTTGGCAATGGTTTTTGTTCATCTGTAAGTGTAGGAATTTTTCCTAAAGACAATTTGAAATTCAAAAAATAAAGCATTGTTGTTTTTTTTTCTTAAATTATAAAGACATACCTGCTTGTCGAAGTTTTCCTTCAACAGTAAATTCATTTGCATCATTTATTGATTTAACACGTTTTTTCCATTCATTTTCACCGTATGTTTTTAATTGTTCGAGTCTTAAACAAAACAACAATATTACTTTACGTTTTCAATACAATATTTATTAAATTACATACCTTTTGCTCACCGGTATCATATTTTCTGCTTCCTCTGGACTCAACATATTTGTATCGTCTAAACAAATAAAAATCTCCACACATCAGTAAAGTCATAAGAAATATGAGAGAGCATCAAAAGATAACTATATCATATATAGAAGCAAAGGTGTTGACTAATGTTAAGATAAAACAAAAACATCAGCTAAAACATACCAATATTGTGCATAGATATATGTTTAACATGCTCTTCATCAAAACGGTTTTCTTGTAAAACATTTGTTCGAATGGTCGATTTTATTGGAAAAAAAATTTCTTCTAATGAAGAATTAATTGATAATGATAAAGAATTATCATGCATGAGGGGTTTATCATTCACTGTATAGGGATACAAAATAAAATATATATTTATATATGTATGCATAATTTTTTTCTATCATTACCAAGAGGTTTTGTTGCTAATTGTTTTGAAGTTGATGTTGGTGATGGTTCAGGAGATAGATTTTCAGCTGCTTGAACTTCTTCAGCAGTTATTGGCTAAAATAACAAATGTAAATAAAATTTCTATCAGTTCTATATGTTAAATGTGAATAGACAGTTCTCTTTCTTTTTTCTTTGAATCATACTTCTCACCCACACACAACTGTCTCTGTACTATTATATTAGTCATAGATACAAAAAAATATATATATATATTGAATGTGATGAATATATAAAATTTTATATTCATGAATAAAATACCTGAGTAAGTCGATTACGATTAGTTTTTAATGATGATTGTAATGTTAATCCCATATTTTTCTTTTTATTGAATAGAATCATTTTTTCTCTAAATGTTAATTTTGATGTATCATCATCAAATACATCAGATTTATGTTCTACTGAAATATCATCAATTTCTGATGGAATTATATCTTCTGGTTTAGACTGTTGCTGTTGTTGTTGTTTTTCATTATTGTATGTTTTTGATAATAATGGAGATTTGATTTCGCTGGATAAAAGTGAAGAACTACAATGAATTTATTGTTTTTTGTCATTTTAGGATGAAAATAAAAAGAAGAAATGTTAGGTAATTACTTTTCCTGTTTAAACGATTTTGAACGTGTTAAACGAGGACTAAATTGGACATCTTTTGAAAATGTTTCAAATAAATTTCTTTTAGCAGCAACAGTCATTTTGTCATTAATTTCATTGTTTCTAAATTAAAAAAAAAAGTAAATTTCATTTCAATTCACTATCTGTCAAAACAATGAAAACAATATTGATTGGATGTTCAATTTCGTAGGAAAAATTTTAGGACTGATAATAAGCGACACCTAAATACTAATTAATGACATACTCAGTAGAATTCTTTTTTTCGGCATTATTATTAATTGGTTCAAATTGTTCCATGGATATATGTGTTCGTTTATTATATTCAATAGGTATATCAACCGATTTTGTTTTTGTTAAACGTTTAATTTCTGTGGGATTCATATTCGAAATGGAAGTTTGATTATTCGATAAAGCATGATCACTTTTTGATGTTGTTAATGATCGATAATAATCGGATTGTGGTTGATCAAATGTATGAAATTTTTGAAATGAACGTTTATAATCTTCAACTTTATATCGACTATTACGTTTTCGAATAATTTCCGAAAGACTACGTTGTTTGTCAATTGGCAAATGTATTGAACGATTTGTTGTTGATGTTGAAGTATCATTATTATCATCAATATCATGTTGCATTTTTTCAATAGAATCTTTCAATGGACGAGTTATTGATGCTGATGATGATGTTATTATTGTTTCATTTTGAAATTCATTTTCTATATCAAATCGATGAAGACGTTGAAATGCATTTGGAATAATTGTATTGGATGATGTTGTTGCTTTTTCATTTTTTAATGGAAAATTTTTTTGGATATTAACTGAAGAAAAAAATAATAATTTTGAAAGAAAAAGTTAGAAGAAGAAAAGAAAGTTAACTAAATAAATTTACCATCTGTAGGTTCAATAATCAGTAATTCTTGATTTGGAATAGATTGTTTTATATACTCTTCTTCATATGTAGGATTCCAATCTGTGTAAATTTTTGTTGGCATATCTATAGACAATAAAAAAAAAAGAGAAAGGTCGAAGAGCGATTAGTTTTTGTTGTATTGTTAATAGTCTAAAAGGAAAGAAGAAAAAAGCTACAATGACTCTATGTCGGGTACTAATTTGTGTCCGGCATATGGATGTTTTATGATTGTATGTCGTCGTTGAGTGTACGTGACAAGAGAAAGAAAAAAAAAGGAAAAAAAACTGAGGGTCACCATTCGCAGACACACTCAAAATAGTTAAATTAGTTGATACTCTTGTGGATGAATTCATGTGCAAGTGATCAAGAATGACATACTTGACATTGACGGCTTATTTTATTCTTTTCATAGGTGACAAATCTCACCAAAGAAAAAGAAAAAAATCAAAGTGTCCTACTTTTAATATCAGTTCTTTGGCCTGTATTGATTTGAAGATCATTGATAACATCGTGATATGTATCCTCAATTGTTGGTGATGAATGTATTTGATTAGGTTTCTGATAAATTAAATCATATTGTTTTGTAGTAGGTGTATTCGATGTTCGCGCATAAAATTGAGATTCACCAAATGATGATCCAGATTTTTGTTCTTTTTGCATTATGTTTCGTCCTTGTATTCTATTGTCTGTTGTTTTTGTGGATGATAATAGTTTAGAAAAACTTGATTCAACCAATATATTTTTTTGATCGATTGTAATCTCATTTTTACGTATAGAATTTGTAATTCCCGTACTCGTACCACTATTACCAATATCGTGGATAGATATTGCTCGTGCACTAATACAACGGTCTTTTTCCGGTGACGAAGAATCTATATCAAGAGAATCGTATGTATACTAATGATAAAACAACAGTTGATGTCGCAATAGCTATGACAAAGATGAAGAATGGAAAAAAACAAGAGAGGATGACAAAATTCTTTCGTCTATACATGATAGGATAACACCCGGGTAGAAGGGCAACGTATAACGCAAATAAATCAGTGCAAATATGCAAAAAAAAAGGAATAATTTTCTAGGAGAATCGTCAGAGAAACGATGTTGACGAAAACATGAAGAGAAAGAGTCTAATAGAATTTATAACCAAGCGTAATATAATTTGTGCCATCAACTAATAGAAAAGAGAAATATAAGAAAAGTTATTCATTCACACATGTGCTGCCAAACATGTATATATATATACATATTTATTACAACGAATATTAATGCGCCATTTTCGTTATCTGTAGACTAGAAAATTCTATTGTTTATCCTTTCCAAGGTTTATTTTTCATCGTTTAGAAGATTGTTGTGGTTAGCATTTCTTTTTATAGTAATAGGCTGGTTATCGGCAATATCCTGAGAGCAAAAAAAACAAATAGAAGGCTAAAGATAAAAATAAATTATTTGTTTCAACGATCTGATTACAATGCTACAAAGTTAGATTTATTTCCATCAGCAAAAAATTTAGAGTTAATCAAGAAAACAAGTAAATGAATTAAATAATAAATAAATAAATAAATAAATAAATAAATGTGTTTCTAATTCTTTTATTTAGAACAAAATATACTTGTTATTGAAGTGTTTGATAGATATAGTTATGTTGACATAGCCTGAAGTGTTTTCTATGATGTTATCATTCTCATGTGAAAAACAACAAAAAGAAGTTTATGAATATTGAAATTCAGTTCATCATAATAATAAGAATATTTCTTATTTACTGTTTCTATTATTGTATGTATATAATGTAGTGATGTTTGTCATACTGACTGAATCATAATATTTCAATCCATCTTTGTCTTTTCTTATTGTTTTTTAGCTAATGATCTTCATATTTATGACACATAATTGCAACAAAACGTATGAAACTGCACAGAAATTTACATTCTCACTGTAAGAGTAAATATCATATGTATGACAAAGTTAGATATATATAAGACGATGGATCTCTTGTTGAGATAACACTCAGGGATGAATGCCCTTTTTACAAAATGTTTGTGTAGGTGGTCTCAACTGTGCATGATATCTATCTATATATCCTCTAGTTAAATTCAACTATAAATAAATATAAAAAGAACAAGATGCTTACCATGCAGCGTTTTCTCTGATTTAAGGACATTTTTTGAGTCAGTACAAAGCCTAAATTAAAAAAGAAAAAAAAAATTTGTCAAATTTATATGGAATATATTTTTTTTATTCTATTTTTCTTTTTCTTAATTAAATAGAAATTTTTAATAAAAAATAATACACAACTGTCATTAATATCATATATTTTTTGTCTTATTTATATATGTCAATATGAAACAAATGAATAAAAGAAGAATGTTAAAGGATATGACAAATCTAAATTTATTTAGTCATAGAATGACATCGTTCTATACATACCACGCCCCCATAATGAATCGATTGTAAGTTTTTTATTGGAAAGTAAAGAAGGATGATTTGCTACTGTTTAATTTGTGCAGACAATTTTACTTTGAATTTATCTGTTTTATTTAATCGAAATAGATGCGAAAGTGTATACATGTACATATGTTGGTTGGTCTATCATTTGATTGATTATAGGCAGTCGACAAAAGAGAAAAAAAACAATTATCGTGACTATATTCGTATGCTATTGATGCTATGCAATAAATGTGCAAAAAATATCAAGTCAAGAGGATACAAAGCAAGCAATCATATCATGAGAGAACTAGAACAGAAAATAGAAGAGAAAATATGAACAATGTATGCGACCAATAGTTCTATTCCTTTCTTGATTATATAAACTTGGTTGCATATAATGATGGGTGATGAAAGATAAAAATGACGAAGTAGCGAGAACCAACAACATATATGCATATATTACGATGTATATGATATATTTTTTTTTTGATAAACGTAATGCATTCATATCTCCATTATGAAAATGACCATGGTAGGTGGAGGAGTCGAGCACGAACATCAATATACATATATTAAACAAGTCGTTTTCTTTTCTCTCTATTTCTTCTTTCTTTTGTCAGTTTATTTGTATATTAATTCTCATTTAAGAACATTTCTCGTTTATATCATTGCTTAAAATGACTTGTTGAGCTTTCCTTCTTCACGTTAACTTCATTGATAAAATTACATAAATGTGAATATTAAGAACTACTCGATGATGTGATGTATTGATAAAGTTTTTATAATAATCTGGCACTAATTATCATATTGCGACGATGTCAAGCCGAGATAAATATACATATAGCCATAGTATTCATACATATGTAAATAGAAAACTCTGTGTTAAGTTTTTCGAAAACTTTTCATTCGACAAAAAAAAGTCTAAAATACTAAGCAATTTCATATTATACGAGAATTGACGCGTTTAATTATTACAAGTCAAGATCTATTCTATTAATATAGAAACAATATGAAAGTTTTTATTCTATTTCATTTACGTCAATATTGTTACGTATGTATATATGTATATAAAGCAATTAACAAAGACTCAGGCATCATACTCGAACAAAGTTCTCTATTCTTATGTGATGAGCAGATGTGTATACTGATGAATAATAGAACAACAGTACATATCACAAAAAAAAATCGACCTAAATATTATTGTCTTCTCCATATAGTTATCAACAATTCTACTGATAGACTGTTGATTTTGTTTTGTTATTCTTGATTCTGTTATTAGTTGGGTTAGGACTGTACTGAGTCCCCCGCATCCGCCACAATGACTGTGACATTTTGGTAGGAGAACTTTTGAAATATGGGTACTGCTTTTTTTCTTCTTAACTTAACAAAATCTAGTACCCGTATCGGATACAGCCAGTGATACTAGTTATAATTGACCCGAAGACTCGGAAGGAGGGCAAAGATTGTACCGAAAATCAAAGCAATCTATATGGCAATAGTGTAGGCTTTGGTCCATTTTTATCTTTGATTGACACTGATTGATATATGTAAGAATCACCATTGTTTATCAATAAAAAATAAGAGAAAAAAAATTTTTCCTGTATTTAAAGGTCATTTGTAGCTTATTGATTGTCACATCATCAAATTAGACCCACAATACATGAAAACAAGAAAAAACAAAGAAAGAAAACCTGAATCGAATAATAAACACTACATTTTTTTCTTCATTGATCTTATCTAAGACAAAATTTCTGATGAGATAAAAAATATTCATATATATATAGGCAATAGAAAAACAAACGTTCGCACTCTGAAAGACTACACAATAACAAAAGAAAAATTTTGATGATGAAAAAGGAAAATGCACACAGTTTTTTAATAAAAAAAAAAAAAAAAAACTTTTTTTTTGTGTGTTTTGCTATTATATAAAACAGACATATAAATACTGATCAAATGTATATAACATTAAAAAAAAAAGAATAAATACAAATATAGTGAAAAAGACATTTTTGAGATGTGTGATGTGAAGACGCACTGTATTATTGTACATATTCATTCACCGTCCATTTGTCCTATAACGGAGAGAACACGAATTGATTTTGTACCACGATCAATTTGTGAACATCTATCTAGTTGACAGCAAAGTATGTGTATATGTGACATGACCAAGATTCATATCAATCAAACAAAAACCAAGCGCATCAATGTACAAACGATTATCGTGCAATCAAGCTGCAAATGCATAACATAGCGAAAGGTTAAAACAAAAATGAATTAAAAAACATGGCTTTATATGTATGTTTATATATATATATATGTAGTTATCATGCATGCTTGGGCAACAATATTGAACTCAATTGAATATGACATTCATTAAGGGGAGGAGGGAAGGTGAGGAAGGCAGCATCGGGAAAGTAGAAATACAAAAACGAACAAGTATTAATGCGCATTACAAGCATATTGAACACAGCAGAAATAAAGCGGTAATAATTAAAAATGAGGATAAATAGGTCTAATTTGATGATGATAAAAATAGGTAAGTTAAAAAAAAAAGTTAATTAAAGTTGCTGTCAACTAGATATGATTTCTTTTTAATAAATGACGAATAAAAATTTAAATTAAATCTTACTTTCTAGGTTTTGGTATTCCACAAACTGAATCATCACTATCAAAATCGGCATTCAACGGTTTTGATAAAGCTCTTCGATTATTATTTTTTCCATTAAGATTTGATGCTCGATTATTAAATGTCATTGAATCTAATGATTTATAACGAAGTAAAGCAGCTCGATTAATACGTTCAATATTAGCCGTTGACATTGATGATGTCGATGATGATGATGATAGATTTCCATCTCCTCCTCCTATTAAATCACGACTTGTTGATCGTGGCTGTCGATTACATCTACTAGTTTCATTATGATTTGTTGATGGAAAAAAAGAATTATTATTATTTTGAGTTTTTGATGAACATTCTTGATATAGATCAGCACTTTTCGAACGTTTCATTTGTTTACGTCTTTGAAAACGGCGACGGTTTTGTTGTTGTTGTTGTGGTCCATTATTAAGTAGTTCATGTTGTGATCGTTCGACCTGTTTTGTACACATTGATCCTTGAGATTGTTGATGATTATTAGTTAACGAGGTATTGAGTTGTGTTGTTGATGAAATATATTCTCTTGGTCGATAATGGTATGAATTATGTGGTGGGGTATAATTATCGAATTGTTCATACTTATGATTATTATTATTATTATTAACTATTGTACCATTACCATTAGGATATGTTGAAGGAGAATATGGTTGCTAGAAGAAAAAAAAAGAATATTGTTTTTATTTATTGAGAGAAAATGTTCATTTCAACAAAGAAAAATTTTCCAAATGACAAAGTTCTATTAGGATTGTGCAAATATTTACATAATCATAAAGAATTTTTGTAATAGAAAAAAAGTTCGAAAAATTTCTGTCATTTTTTTTATTTATTTTACCTTTCCAGAATAAAAATCTGCTTGTGTAGACGATCGATATTTTTGCTGAGGATTATTTATTGATGAAGCTAAACTAGTAGAACGTCCTGTATATAATGGAGTATTACTCTTGTTTAATAATCGACGTGGTGAATCTTGTGAAAGTGATTCTGATAATAATATTGATGATGATGGAGGTGTCGCATAAGACGAAGAATTTGATAAAGTTTGAGTTATATGTGAAGGAGGAGGAGGTGGTGGTGGTGGCGGTAGTGGTTGTAATGTTGAATATGCAGGATTCGGTACAAGAAAATCTGAATGACGAACATTAGGATGACGAATTGTACCATTAAGAGAGGCAGCTGACGATGATGTTGATGAATTAGTGGGAGTATTTCCCATACTATTAAGTATAGGACGTGTTTTTGATGGTACTGTTGTTGTTGTTGTTGCTTGTGAAGATAATGATTGATAAAGTGGACGAACCATATTTGTATTTATTGAATATGGTTCAACTTTGGCCACATTTTTTAAACGTGTTCTTGTCATTTGATCATGATCATTTAAACGACGAAAACGATATGCATCATATGAAACTTCAGATGATGGCATTACACTACTACTATTTGAATAATTGAGTGAGTCAGTACTAAAATATATACATATATATATATATAAATATAGAAAAGTAAACAAATGCTGATTGTTTTTATCTAATATAACAAGATGGAAAACAAAAGAAATAGAATTATATAATAGAAGTAATTGTTTAGATTACTTGGTTAAGACATAAAGCAAAAAAGTAATAACAACAAAAACAACAACTGACATGTCTTTGAGCATGAATAATGTCAAATAAAAAATAAATCTCTCAATCTAACAACTGCACATAAAGAGAACGAGAAAGAGAAAGAGAGAGAAAGAAAATGTTTAGATTTGATCACACTCTCAAAAGATGTAGTAAATGAAGAGAACGAGCATATCTGTTTCTATTTATTTTTGATTTCTGTCTTATGTTCATTTTCTTTACTATCGGTCGACAAGAAAACGAAAAAGATAAAAGATCATGATATTGTTCATATATAGAACAAAGAGTTTTTGAAGGAAAGAAAATGAAGAAATGTACCTTATCTCTTATCTTTTTCTTTTTGTTTCGTTCTATGCAACGAATCTTCGGGGTCAGTTATGATAACTCCTAAATATTTTTTTCGTTCTCTCTCTCTCTTTCTTTCCTTGATTTATCGATGTATTGCTAGTACAGATGATTAAAAATCGATTTGAACATGTCCTCAATCATTACTAATCCGAAAATATTCGTTGATACTTTTGTTCATTCAAACCAATAGGAGACACTTGGTCATTCTATGTCAAGTATTTACGTATATATTGTGAACACAAAGCATGACACGTACATAGACATTTACATATATATATATATTTATATATATTGTTAAAATAGAATGAAATATGAGAAAATGTATTAACAATAGATGAGCGAAGAATGCTGATACAGATTTACACCATTGTCTCAACTGCAAAGAAAAAGAGAATTTGACCTTGTCTGTTTCTTCATATTTTATAGTAACTAACAATTGATTGATGAATGCTTTTGATTGACTAATAGTTGTATATGCATGTTCAAGTTCAAGAGAGACACGATAAAAATTCATAGAACACTTCATTTTCTTTTTCTTTTTTTTTTTGTCGAAGTAATGTAGTTAGATTGATACCTATTTCATTTTCTTATTCAGAGAAAGAATATTAAAAAAAAAAAAGAAAAGGAAATTCTCAACATCAATTTAATTGCCTAGAGCCTTGTAACATAACTATTGAATTATAGAGTTCTACAGTTACTTTCAACACTATACTTCTGAATTTTCTTCTTTCTCCTACGTCGTCATTTGCTCCAATTTATTATTTTTTAGTATACAATGAAAGACGACAAGACCTTGTGCATGGTCATCGTCATGATATGTAACTTAATCAGTAGCAGTGTTGCTGGCGTTGAAAAACATGAACTTCGATGACAAATGATGACTGACGTATCATACGCAATAAATTATAGTTAAGAGCCACCAAGTAAATAGTAGGCGACATATTGATAATGGACAATGCATGTGGCTATGTCATTCAATTCTTATAATATAAGACAGTTATAGTACTTGATCTAACTGTCAATCAAATAGATAAATTTATCTTTTCTTCTTTTTTTTTCTTTCTCGTTGTCACTTTTATCATTTTTATATTTATTGATAAGACAAAATGATTATTACGTACATACCTATCAAAAGCTTTTTGACTTTTAAGTATAGGTCTTTTTAATAATGGTGAAGATGTTGATACACCTTCTTGATTAATTGTTTTTGGTTTAATTAAATCATCACTTGGTATATTATGTATTTGTGATTCAATTGATTTTGAATTAGGAACTTTTTGAACAAGTGAAGATGATAATGATAATACATCTGATTTATTTACACTTGTTCCATGTGTATTTAAATTTCGATTAAGATTTGATTCAATTGAATTTATTTTTTGTTGTTTACTTATTGGTGAATTTATTAAATCAAGTGATGATGATTTTGTATTAAATAATTGTTTAAGTTTTTCAACACATGAACCAGTTGTAATTGATGAAGAATTTTCATGAATATCATCATCATCTTCATCATTATTATTTTTGGTTCCAATTGAATTTTTATTTTGATCATGTAATGTTTGATAAGATTCTTTTTCCTGTTGTGGATTAACATTTGTATATGGTGAAGGAGATCGAACAGGAAACGTAGGTGTTGTTGGTGGTGGTGGTATAATTGAAGCAGAATTATCATTTTGTAAACGCAAGTCCCATTCAGATTTACTTATTGCTGCACAAACTCTTTTTGTACCAGTTGTAATTAATGGTTGATAAGTAATTGCATTTTCAGTTGGTATAATTGATGATGTCGGCGGAGCATATGGTTCAATTTCAATAGTTAATGGTTCAGTTTTTGTCAATGGAACATTAAAATCAGTACGTAATGTTGGTGCTGTATATTTAAGAATTGATCGAATTGAAGAA
Organism: Rotaria sp. Silwood1; assembly: GCA_905250075.1. Lineage (NCBI taxonomy): Eukaryota > Metazoa > Rotifera > Eurotatoria > Philodinida > Philodinidae > Rotaria > Rotaria sp. Silwood1. Next base: position 432,869 of record CAJNOP010000044.1, read on the forward strand.
TTTGTTTTATTTGATGATGATGGTGATGGTTCCGGTTCATCAATTGCTTGTTGATGTTGAAGACGATGTGTTGATGATTGTTTTACTGAATTTTTATCATTATGTACTAAATTTGATGTTAACTGTGATAAATGTGTGCATGATAATGAAGAAAGATTTAATGGTAATGATGATTTTGCTTTTTGAGGAACTTCTTGAAATGCTGCTCGTCGATTATTTTCAAGTGAACGACGATTTTGTATACCAACAATATTTGCACCTACGGGATCATAACGACGAATTAAACGAAGTACATTTGAATCCGTCATTATTGTTGAATTATGATTATTGCCATCTTCACCAGCTGATGATGAAGAAGGCATTCTTCTAGATCCATTATCATCATCCTAAAATATATAGATATCTATATATACAAATAAATTATAACCTTGAATGAGTTGTAAGAATGTGTATGATGCATGTCGCGTGGTAGTATGCTTTATACTCAATAGCATATGGAACAAAGAAGAGACTAGAAAGAATCTTGTTCGTCCATCTGTCTTCTTTTTTTCACACGACAAATAACTTTGCATCGATAAGCAACAGAGAAAAAAAAACGAGAGAATGTAAAAGAGAATAGCATAAAGAAGAGAAAAGAAAAGAAGACGAAGAAGACAAGAATTCTAAGTATCTTACATATACATATATAGATTGTTATAATGATTAGACACATGCACATCCAGCAGAGTATAGTACCAATAGTTGTCGAAAGCAAGAAGCAAAAGCGCCCCACTATCATCATTATTCATTATCATATTGTCCTTTTGCTCGCATCTGTAAAAAGTATAGTTGTTGAAAGAACAAGCTCGGTATTGCGTCCCTGAACTGTTTGAGCTTTCTTGTCGACTATATACTCAATGATGTCTTATAGAACAAATAGAAATAAGGCCAAGAAAAAAAAAACTCAAGCAGAACAAAAAAAGACATAGACATACAAAAAGAAATAAGAAAAGTTTAATAAATTTTTTTTTTAAATTTACCGTTAGAATAAATGATAATGGAACTTTATTTCCAGTTTTTGTGATTATTAGTGGTTTAACTTGTTGTGATTGTTTTGGAACGTAACGATAACCTATCTGACTCTCGTTTGTTTTATTAGAAGTCAAAATAGTATTATTTTTAATATTATTATTATTATTATTATTTTTCTCAGTTTTTATCACTTGAATTGGTACAGAAACAGTACCCACATTTGCCGATGTTGTAGATGAAGAAGGAGAAGAAGAAGATAATGATGATGTTATCACAGTACTAACAACTATTGGTGTATTATTACTAGTAATATTGACAGGAATCGAGCGACGCAATTGTTTCTAGAATTATATACAGTCAATGAATAAAAACAATGTCTATATACTATATGTATTTTTATACATATATATATACCTGATCAAAAGAAATATTATTCATAGGTGATGGAGATTTTTTCTTAATAATAACCATTGGTGAAGCTGAAGATATTGTTGAAAATCTTCGACGTCCATTTGTAATCAATGGACGAAAATCCATTTGTTTAGTTTGAATATTTTTTGATAATGGTGAATGAAAACATGTTGAAGAAATATTTGGAGATGTTAAAGGTTTTTGTATAATGGGTTTATCATATGCTTGATTACTCACTGAACAACGTACAGTAGGTTCTGGTGCAGTTATATGTGTTATTGTATATCGTCGTTTTAATCGTTCTTCTTTTTCAATTGGTATAGATTTTGTTTTTTTCATTATCGATAAATTATCACAATCAGATCTTGAGGTTGATGAATATAATTTATTCGACAGATCATATGTACTATTCAATGAATTTGTATTATTTCTCATAATAATTTTAGGTTGTTGTTGAAAATTGATCATCAAATGATCATAGATAGTAGACGATGATGATGTTGGTGACATATTGATTGTAGAAATCTATAAAAAATACGAGAACTCAAATAGTGGAATGTGACTGACAACGACAATTATGAAGTAGAAAAAAAAAGTGGCAACACTCGTTGATGTCGTCTCTATTTGACTTTACTGATATTTAAAGTCATCATCACACATGAAGAACGAAAAATGGACGAGCAAAGTAGAGTGAGCAAAAAAAGGAAGAAAAAAGAGGATGTATATATATATGCACATGCACATAAGCATACTTCCCTTCAGGCAAAAAACGGTGCCAGAATAGCATTACTCTATTGTTAAACTGTTCGATTTAGTTAAAATTTTATCCGCTTAAATGGCTATACTACTATTGAATGTTATTATTTGCCTGCGAATATCTTTCTTTTCTATGAAGCTTAGCAATAGGAATATACACACAAGTATTGAAAAAGGAAAGGTAAAATGAAGAACAAAAAATGGGCTAAGAGTCACAAATTGAAAGACAATACACTGACACACGATAAAAGAGCGAGAAACAGTCACACAAAATCAACATACATATGCATACGATGAGAGTCTTACTTAGTCAAATTGAATTGATGAGAAATATTTAATGTATTCATTTAGAAACGACGACTGTAATTATTATTATTTAATGATTTTAATCTAGCAGATGATAAAATATAAAATAAAACAGGTGTTCAAACACTTTTTTCTTTTTTTTTTTGTTTCGAGATTGAATGTTATGTAAAAACAAAAGAAAACAAGAGATGAAACGAGTAAGAGAATTCATTCGGCAGCAACATCTTAAAAGGGATTAGTCGAATGATAGGTTTACTATAATGTACTATACAATCAACATGAATAGCAAACTGCTTAGAAAGGGAGAAAGAAGAGGAATATATCCTTCGTGTGCACATTTACTACCTACGCATGTCAATGTTGTAACATAGGTCCTCCAACTTAAATTCAATTTATATCAAAACGACAAGATGATGTAGGCGTATGTATATGTTATATACGCTGTATGTGTCTTGATCAACAAATTAATATTTTTCTTTTTCTTCTTCGATTTGCAGTTTCATTTTACAGACAGAGAAGATTACACGATTATTTTAATCAATGTCACATGAAACTAAACAATGCATGAAAAATTACAACACATCTATATATTAGAGAAATTTTTCTAATAAGATTTTTATGTGATGATAAATGATAAGAATTGACATGTTACTTTCTCTCTTCCTCTCTCTCATTTATGCCTACATGATAACCTTGGATTGTTAAAGATAAAAATAATACCTTGGAGTTTATCGAACCGAATCACGAATGCATCTGTAGTTTTGCTTCATGACCATCGGTTATATAGAAAGTTACTTTTTTTTCTCCTATTGTCTTGTAATATGAAATTGTTAACTAACATTCTAATTCAAGAAAAGAAAACGTCCTTCAAAGAGAAAAAAAGATTTCACAGCATGTAAGTAGACATATAAATAATTTAGATCGTATGCCACCTTCTTGTTTAGAATGGTTAATGAGATAACAAACTCATTTGATTACTCTATTCTTCATTCAGTTCTTACTTACACTTGTATGTATTGTCTATTGACATGACATTTGGTTGCATGACAATGTACAGCTACTGCATTACTATTGCTTATACATTGTCGACTCTCTCATGATTGTAATTACTAGTAATGGTATATTTATGAAGAAGAGAAGTATATAATACCTGTATATCAATTAGTATTCTGATAGATATGAATAGCACTAACCTATATTGTATAGAGATAGTAGAGTATGTGATGAAGGGTTATCGACGACGAGGTCGAGCAAAAGATATATATTTTGTTGAGTTGCTATTTAGGTTGGCATCGTTTTCTCATCTTCTTTTTCTCATTGCAACAAGCGATGAATGAATCAATCATGCGCGTAATAAGAATACATATATATTCTCGAACGCAAGCGAAATTATATATGCGCAAGATGAAAGTTGGTCAAAATAGCAACAAATAAAAAGACGCATGTCCAAGTATTATATTAGACTGTTTCTCATTTACACTTTATTAATGTTCTTCTTACTTGTTGTAATGGTCGGATAGGCAAGTCATCAAATCACTAGTCTATTTATGATCGGTAAATGTCTCGATTCTCTTTTCTTTTCAATAAATCTTCATGTATTATCATGTAACAACTCAAGGATTGATCAGTGTCGTGTACATAAATCAACCTCAATGCCTAACAATTTCGTCTCGTCTATGTCTTCACTATTATACTTTACTCCTTTTCATTTGTATCGATGATAGACCATGTATATGTTCATTCACTTTTTTCCTTATCGGTGACGTGAACACATATATATACAAAGTATCATACATACGTGCGACGAGCGAAAGAAAGAGACAGCAAGCGAATGCATGTTATAACAGAAAGTGAGAAGGTCTAATCAATAGGGTTTGTAGTAAACGACGAAGGTGCTGAATGACCTTCCCTTGTACAGATTCCATTTATAGGCAGGCGCAAAAAACGAGAAGATGATTGGCATCTCTCACACATAGGGTATGTCATGAGGATTACGCAAGTGATGTGTCGTCGGCACACAAGTGTTGATGAAGAAATATACATATATACGGATGATGTGCTGTTCTTGATAAACGAACATATGTGCACAGGGTTTTTTACAATCCAATCTGATCTGTTACAAGGTTAACTTAATAATAACTTTCATCAAAACTTATCGATCTGATACAATAGTCTCGTTTTTTTTATTTATTGTTCAATAATTTATTACATGCTCATTACTTACTTATAAAACTTCTGTGAATATACATATATATATATGTGTGTGTCTATTTCTTTTCTTTTTAACATTTAGATTTAATACATAATCATATTCCACTGTAATTATTTTATATATTCTTTGAACGATTTATTTTTTAGTTCATAGATCTATAATTTATCAAGAGGAGGCTTTGATCAATATTATTCAAGCATCACTTGTTATCTAACATCATTTTATGGATCAATAAGATCGTATATAAAAAAAGGAAATGTAGATGTATGTAGTAGTATTTAACTAGATTCACATATGGATTTATTCTTTTCAATGATTAGAACCATTATTAATCATTTTACTATTCTCTAAATCGACTCAATTTAACTTACAAATACAATAACTTGATTTATTGTATCATTCAATTTTTAATTCATAAATAGTTCACTTATTTGACTATTATAATTAAGATATTGATTTTAATATCGATTGACTCTTTAATTGATGATAAAAATTCTATCAAAAGAAATCGTGATAGTCCTTGAATGAGAAAAAGAATGCAAATACCTCGATATCTTTTGTTTGAAGAGTGTAAAATAACTGATAGAGTGCCTGGCTCAAGTGAGTCATCAAATAAATTATATGATGTTGCAAATAACTGAAACAATGTGATCTGATAAATATAACTCTTAATAAGATGGAGAAAAATAAGAACACAAAAAAAATTCTCTGTAAAACGAAAGATAAAATAGAAATATTTATTGAGAATAAAAAAATGATTTTATGATTCTCTTTTTTATTTCTTTCTATTTTTATCCCACGTTCCAATTCATTAAGTCCTTCGTATTTCAACACATGAACAAAATGATTTGAACACTTTGATAAGATGTCATTTTTAATCACACGCATGAATAGTTCTCTTACAAATTGAACAATTTAACAAGTCGATTGGATAAAGCAATACTAATTTTGTACCATTCAATTTTTTTACTGTAGTATGTGCTACAGTCTTCATCTGCTTAGAGTATGAATCAAATTGAAAAATTTTATACCAAAAGAACATCTAATTATTGCTTGAAATTGTAATATGACTATTTTTATGAACATTATCGTTATCTGCATGTCCATCATAAAAAAAAACGGTATATTCAATGAGATATTGTGCTTGCTTTGTGACGAAACATGAGTAAAGATGAGATGTTATTCTTGGCATTTTAAATACACTAGAGTTGAGATTCACACTTTTCAATATTCATTTCAATCTTTCACAATGACATCATATATTCTGTTTGATAATTAGAAAATACAGTCGTAAACAATAAAGAAATAAATTTCTTTGATTTTATTTTAGAATAAATTGTACCATGCGAGAGAGAAGTACGATAACTGAATAAATTTCAAATCAAACACTTGATCATTTAATAAAATAAACTTTTCGATTTAGACATAAAGCCAAATGTAAATATAGACACAAAAAATCATTCGTGAAAGTAAGGCCTACAGTTTACATCATCGATTTGTTTGTTCCAGTTCACTTATTATCAATCAATTTATTTCAAACATTTTTAGAAATATTATCTGAATTTATGCTTCAATGGAAGTTCTTTGCTAAGAGCACATAGACCTTGAGAAACATTCATATTTCAATGCTATTCGTCTGATTCTTTACCACATAACTTTCATTTTTTTAATGTCAAATACAAAAGTAGTATTGTTCGTTAGCTGTTGTGATAAATCATCCTTGATGATTAATAAGCGTATTATATTTTAGGTAGCCGTGAAATACGAAACCTATTTTGTTATTGAACATAGTAAGTAACAATGTAAGTAAATAAACAAGTTTGTCGATGAAAATTGATGCATTGCAAACGAATTATTATCAACAAAGAATATGTCAAAGTCATTTTTATTTGACGATCATTGAAGTGCTTTGTTGTCAATAAAAGAGATTTTATCAAATGATTAATAAGGATACATATAAAAATATTTTTTTTTATAATTCATAAAGTTCGAACACTCTCAATGACAAGAGCTAAAACTCGACATCTGTTAATGACTGATAAAATATTCTGGAAATCAAATCATTAATAATTATCAGAAAAAACCAATAGTCAATTCAAGTTATTAAAACTTCAATGATTTCAGAAGACCTTTCTTATTTTCTTTCCAAAAACTTAGAAAGAAGTCATCTGACAAACAATCTATCTTGTTCCGTATCATATTTCATCTGATATCATCTTAACTATCAAGACTTTTCAACAGCTGCTTGAAAATATTGCTCGTAATTAATCATTGACATAATAACATGCACAGACACAGATGCATTACCATTTCAATTCATCGTTACACATTATTGGCATCAAGCAGTGACAGTAATGGCGAAAACAAATTTATTTTGCCCTTTATACAACTATATCTCTATAGTTAAGGTCATTCTGTAGAAAGAAAAACATCAAATTTTATGAAACTACATATAATTTTGGATTTTCATCGAGTATAATATAAATGCACTAAATGATCTTAAGAAATTGATATATGTCTATGTGCATCATAAAATCTAAAAGTGTGAGAATAAAAGTTATACAATATTTTCAACAATCGACATAAACTTTGATTGATTAACAACCGAAGAAGTTTACAAGATTGATTATTTAAAGATAACGATTGCTTATATCGATGAAGATATGAAGATCACAATGGTTTAACAGTTTATGTGTGTACTTTCAAATCTTTTTTTTTGACTCATGATAATTGAAAGAATACTGTAGTTATCAGATGAATTAATAAAAATTATAATCATAATTTGAAATTATTCAGAAAATATTCAAACTCTATTATCCAGATTGAAACGACGTATACTAACTAATTTTGATCAACGTGTACTAAAAATTTATGAAGAAGTAGAAACAATACTAAGTATTTGTTCATTTCGTATGCACTGTAGATCGACGCACAACGTCTCTTATGTTTTGTATTGAGAAAATAATACAGCTACTTTTATCTCAATGTACGAAATATGTAAATCAACTTTCTATTCTATTTATAAAACAATATAACCTTGAGCATTGATATCATTTTCATCGATTGTGATTTTTGAAGATATATATTAGAAATAATATGAAACAAGCCTTTTGTTTTATGTAATTCATCCCTAATACATTAAATTATTGTGTTTGCATTAGAACAATATTGAAAGGGATGACTTCAATATAAAATCTCCATTAGAATGCCGACGGAATGTTCTGTAAATCATTAACATTATACATTTAAACATATTGTATGCATCTACGAGATCAATTTACCATGAAACTACATTAATCGACATTTTTACTGTGTTTTCTTTGCAGAGACTTATTTTTTTCTTATCTATCAATCGAGATTCTCTTTACATATACTCAAACATAAGACTTTTATTTGAAACACAGATCTTGACTTTGTGGTAAAATTCATGTTAAGTGAATCTTACTATTTTCTTGCCTTATTATTTTTGCTGCAATTTAAGGTTTTAACAAAATACACAAATACAAAAAAAAACTAGAGCAAAAGTACGTCCAATGTCAAATACTATTTCAGATGAAATTGATAAAAAATTAAATAGACAACACATACAATTATAACTAACAAAAGCATTATAGTAGTCATGCTATAAATCTAACTTGTTTATCTAAAGAAACACAAAGGTGAAACAAATAATAGAAGTAATCAATTTACATTAAAAATATTCATCGATTATTATTATTTATCTTCTTGATATTTAGCATCTATAATTGATAACGATTGATCTGTCATCGATAGCCTCTGTTTTGACAATGTCGGTTCTGCCAACTTTTTTATAATCCATTATAAATTCTACTTAATAACAGATCAACAAATGCACTTTCTCCATCTAATATGTGCAATTACATGATACTGATATGTAAATGGTAGAATATCTTAGCTCAAGATTTAAGTATTTCATAAATAAATTCATTGTCAAGCCTATTTCAGGTCAACTCATTCTGATTTCAAGTAGAACACGATTAGATCTATTAATTACATACCTTATTCATTAGATTCCAGCGAATCATCAATGGAAAAAAAAATGCTAATTAGTTCTCTGTGCACATGCATTAGTGGGTTTTCTATAGTAAAAATTGACATGACGCGTCTACGAATTAATTGATGGTACTTCCTATTTTAACAAATGAAATATGAAGTTTATAGAATTTGATGAGTTATATTTTCAAAAATATCATTGGTATTATTTAAATCGACTGATGGAAAAATCATAAAGGATTTAACACAAACCAGGATAGTTTCTAGATTTTTTTTTCATTAATTAGCATTTTTGTCTGAAATCGGTGAATGGTTTTTTGGAAAAAAATTTCTGAAGTTGATAGAGTTCATCGTATTCTACTTGCAACTAATAGAAACTGAATTCGAATTGGCCTGAAATCAAATCTATTCAGGAAATACTCGAATCCTGACACCGGATATCCTATCATCTTAATTAGCATCGTACACTATAGAAAAAAAAAACATTTTTTGCAGATTATGTTCTTTTGAATCTTATATATTATTCTAGACATGACAACATTAGTTGAACTATGAATTCAACCATAATTACTTTTTGAATTATTACGCACAAAGATTTGAATAATCAATGACGTTTTCTTTTTAAATTTTAACTGTAACAAAAGAGATGTCGCAATTCACTGATTTATTGATCTATTTAAGTTTGTCCATTGGTTATTCTTGTTCTTGAAATATATCTATCAGTAAAGTCTTTGTTTTCTCTTTTGCTCTTTCATCAAATATTATTATTATTATTATTACAACAAGACACGAAAATAATAATTATGGATATCGATTTAGTTAATGATCTTCGACGAGAAGATGATGATGATGATGAAAGTGATGAAAATAATGAAAAACTTAAAAGAGATGATAGCGATAATGAAGAATCAAAAAAGACTGATGTTGAAACTGTTATGAAAAAAGCTAATGAAGTGGTAAAAAAAAAAGTTACACGACGTCCTCGACCAAAATTGGATGTTGATCGGTAAATAAATTTTTACCTTCTTATATGAAAAAAAAAACTTTGTTTTTTGTTCCATTATCAAATTTAGATTAATAGGGCCTAGAGGACTTAATGAATTATGTACTCTATTTAAAGATGACAAATTTAAAGGCAAAGGTTATGAAGTAAGTTAATAATTGACAATAATATGTTGTTATTTTTTATTCGGATTATCAAAATCTACGCAGTTTGTTGATCTTGATACATTAATGCATAAATTTGAATATTGGGCACATCGTCTTGTACCACATATGGCTTTTGATGATTTTATTGAAAAAGCTGAAAATCTTGGCGGTAAAAAACCAGTTAAAGTATGTAAATTAATCATACTCATTTCACTTTAAATACGTTTCATTTTTCTTTATCTAAAGAATGCTCTTCAACATTTACGTGAGAAGTTAAATATTTACACACTTTCGGACAATGATAAACAAGCTGATCATACATTAGTAATTGAAATTTGATCAAAGAAAACATAACCATATTTTATTATTTTCTATTCTCATTTTTTTAGCTCGATTTATTACCAAGTATTGATCCTGAAAATGATAACAATACTAATAATAATAACATTCCAGATAATGATGAATTAAATGAATTATTTCAATAAACTTCAAATCGTAACTTTTTTTTTTTATTTGTTCTTGTTATTATTGCTGTACAATGAGAAAAAAAAAAGATTTTGTAGTTTAACGAAAAAAAAAAGAAAGAAAACGAAATAGAAATACAAGCAGAAAAACGAAAAAAAAATGAGAAAAATGAATCGGCAGTGGTTATTTTTCATTGACCCTACCTGAGAATTGGAAACGTACAAAACAACGGTTAATAGAAATACAGGTGAAAATTGGATAAACTAAAAAGATTTCATTCATAAGCTAAAAATATGTATAATTGAAGACACAAAAAATTCAAATTGTATATATATATACAAAAAGAAAAAAACGAGAGCGTTTTACGTCATATTAACGATGTCATAAAGCTATTCGCGCATATAATTCACAACAGCAAACACACTAAAAATGAATAGATTAAACATTGAATAAAACCTTGCAAACATCAAAAAAAAAAAGAAAAAACAAACAATCGAATAACAACACATACACACAAATACGAATTTTCCTGAGTTTAATTTTCTCTGTTTTCTCATTTTGTTGTTTTTTTTTCTTAACAAAAAAAAAAAAAAGATCATAGATATTTGCTTGATAGAAGGGAAACATAATTTAGCGCCGTGCGCATCTGACCATACACACATTATTTTTCATACATATATTTATAAAAAAAAAAAGAAGAAACAAACGAATAAGTCGAGAGAAATTTTTTGTTCATACATAACAAAACTCTTATATTAAATATCAGTTAGACAAACAGATTAATGTACGAATACAATTTTTTTTTTTATTTTTCTATATACATGAATTGACAATGCTCATCATATAATTATGATTTGAGCTTTTAAATTATGATGTTTTGTTTTATTTTTTTTTTATTGTTAATTTTCCATACGAAATGTATCATCACATATATGAGGATCAATGGAAAGGTCGTGTGCATTGAGCAACTAAAGTAAAAGAATTTTATGTAAATAAAAAAAATCAAATGAATTATCTTTATATACAAAATCATCCGCATTTAATTGTAAATCAGTTGGATCAATTAAACCATCGAAAGCATGTGTAAAATCATTTGCTAATTCTTTTGATAAATCCAATTTTGAACTATCAACATCTATGGATGAATAAATAATAAATAACAATATTTTAAAACAAAAGAATCTATGAATATATATATATTCTAAAGAAAATATCGTACCAGTTAATATTATATTCGGAATAGTTGGACTTTTTTGTGTAACATTAGATGTTACAGTTACAGTTGTTTGAGTTTGACAATAATTCGATGGTCTAAATAAACAAAACAAAAAAAAAGAAATTATAAGAATTAAAAACAAAAAAAATTTATGATTAATACTAATTTCAAAAATTAGTAATCTATTATATTATAATATATACTTAATAAGTTATTTGTCTATTATCTGTAAGAATAAAAATAAAAACAGGGATAAATAAAAAGAATACAAACTCAAGTAATTCTAATTCAAACTTCATCTTTTTCTTTTTTTGTCTTTCAAAATAAATCAATACTTACGTATCATTTATAAAAGTTGGATAAAAATTTTGTGGACGAAAATAATTTAAATGTGTTCCATTAATATCATTTGATAATGATGTTAAAACTGATGTTGGTGACGATGGATGATTAGAATTTTGTTTTGACGATGATGATGATGTTGGTGATGGTTGTTGTTGTGTATAAAAATTATTATCCTAAAAGAAAAATTTTAAAGAAAAAAAAAGGTAGTTTGTTTTGATTATTAGAAGACTCAATTTGTTAGCTTTTTTTTTTTTTTCTAAAGCATTTACCAATGTTATTTGATCAAAATGTGTAGGTAATGTAAAATATGGTTGTTGTTGATTATTTGTATTATTATCTGTTGATTGTTGAGGTGAAAATGGACTATGATCATTACCTGGACTTGGTAATAAATGAGGAGAATTTTGAGGAGAATAACTTGATTGAGATTGAGGACTTGATGGTTCAACACGATAAAGAGTTTGTTGATTCTAAATGATACAACAATAACAAAAAAAAAAGAATTAATCATTTTTTTTTAAATCATATTCAATAAAGAAAACTAATAATTTACTGAAGAAACATCAGGTGAAGGAGAATTTTGTCGACGTGGTGATGATTGTTTAACTTCACCAATTGGACTATGACGTCGACGAATACTTGGACTTTGTTTTAATGGACCAATATTTGATGGTAATTGTTGTTGAGGACCCTAATAAATATAAAAAATAAAATATATGCAGTTTTTTTTTGTTGTTGATGATGGTATTACCAAAATATATAAATCATCATCACCATTTTTTTGTAATGAAGATGAACGAAAAAAATGTTGTATTGTTGATGTTGGTGGTGATGGTATTGTTGAAAATGATACTTGTTGATGATGAAATGCATTCTCTGTACGTAAATCTGGTAATGAACCACCACGTGGATGATGATTTGGTGGTAACATAAGAACATTTGAACCACCACTATAACGTGGTCCTAAAAGTGTATGAGTATTATTTGATGGTGATGATACAACAGGTTGTATTGGTAATGATGTTGTTGGTCCTATTGGTGTTGCTATTTGAGATAATGGATATATAACATTTGATCGACCATTTATATAATTATGATTTGAATAATGATTTAAATCAAATTGATGATTTTGTTGAAAAGGAGAATTCGAAACTTGTAAATGATGAAGTGGAGGATGATGAGGAGAATAAGATAATGGTTCATATTTAATATCGTTTAGATCATAATTTAATGGTTGATCTAAAGTAGAAAAAAAAAAGAATTTTACAAAATTGAGATAAATTATCATATAAATATGTACTATTATTATCATTATTATCAATTCGTGCATGATAATGTGCAACAACAGTTGGCATCATTGTATGATGAAGTGATGAATCCGAATGAGTTCTACAAAAGAATAATGAATAAATAAATTTCATCAGATATATTTTAAATACCGTCGCCATGAGGAATTATCAGGTAATTGTAAAAGACGATCAGATTCATTGCTATTGTCAATCTAAATTAAAAAAAAGTCAAATTATAATTTCTAGTCATATAAATCATGAAAAATTTTACTTTTATTAGCTGAGGTTCATAATTATTTATATTATTATTATCTGAATTATTCATTCCATTAGATCCCTGATAATTCTTAAGAAAAAAAGAATTAAATAATAATATAATTGAAGTTTAGAATTAATAGTTTTACTTCATAAGGTTTTTCATATTTGCGTGTTGGTACATCTAATTTACTTTTTGTTGATGAAATACGATCAGCTCTCTATGATATATATGTATATATATAGACATGTGTAAACACTTTCTTTTATTACTTCATTTAATTATTTTTACATACTTGTTTAGCAGCTTCAACTTCATAAATGATTGTATTAAAAGCTGCATCACCTTCTGCTTGTTTCTGTTGTATTAATGCAATTTTTTCTGCAAATTTTCGTGGACTACTCATTTTAATCTTTATAATTCAATCGTAAATATTAAGTATACGAAAGTAAAAGAAAAAATACGAATAAATATATTCGAAATTGACAGAAGATAATATATTGATCAAAACTAAGAAAAAGAAAAAAAAAACTCTATAAGAATTTCATGATATCAAACAAAAAAAAGAACATATTTGCATTACCGTTTAAAGTTACTTGTCAACGTGGTCGATCGTAATCGAAAATACTATTCACTGAAGTCAAATATTCAAAAAATGACATCGCAATTTTCTAATAAGAGAAGAGCAGAAAAAAAAACAACAATATTTGAATAACAAGAAAAACTCGTGGCAAAAAAAAAGAACAAGGAAATTCTTCTCATCATTATAGATAAATGTGAATGTATAGAATGTTCTAACAGAGAAAACTGTATATTATTCAAAATGAAAATAATAATAATTCTTAATCAATAATCAAATATAGAAATAATAAAAAAAAAACATTTCATATTTAATCATCTTTTCCATTTGTTGATGAGTTTTGCTTGTTGTTATTTAAGGTGTGTATATATGTGTTATTTTTTATTTTTTTTTTGGAAATATTAACCAATTAGAATTCAACAAAATATATTATTAATATTAAATAAATTCTATGGAAGAAAATTAATCAAAAAGAAAAATTATTATTTTTTTTTACAAATGTTTTTAAGTTATGATCAAATATTATTTTTTTTTATTGATAACCTATTAGTGATTATTGTAACCAATAATAATTCGAGATAATAATGCTTAAATTTTCTTTTTTGTTTTTGTTTTTGTTTCTCACGAGAATGATTTATATTCTCAGATGATTTGAATTCAATCTTTAAGAATTCTATAAAGACTGTTACGCAAGAGAATTGAATGTTTGATACGTGTTCAGTTTAATTACAGTTTATGTGTATTCAGTGTTTTTAATGTTAAGTATCTCAAGCAAAACCAAAGTACCGAAGTTATTTACGATTTTGAAAATGTACTGTGTTTTGTACATTGCTGAAAAAAAATACAGTACCTTGATAGTACTTGGGAAAAGTAAAAACGCACTTTACTCATTTATTAGGCCATTATTCAAAAGTTACTCGTCTTCCTCGTGTTTATTTGAGTCTTATCGAATTCAACTTTTTTGAATTTTCAATGTACAGGTTGATTACGTTATTTTTGTCATCATTGCTCATATAGTTAGGTAGAACATTGATCACTCTATTGAATCAGAGTTTTTCTTTCATTTATTTTATATCCTAATCAAAGATTTAATAAATTTTTAAAAACAATGAAAAAAAGATTTTTTCTCCTTGCAGTTTTGAATTCATTTCTAGAATAATACTCCGATAATTATTACCGACTTGTGTACTGAGACTGTTTAATTTTATGTTGATAAATAGAATATTTGTTTCTCTATACACTTATGCATTTTTCACTAAAACTTACGCCTTGTATTGTAAAATTCTTCAGTTCCCGAGAAATTTATATTTGTACTTTTTTTTTCATTGAAGTTTATAGTTTTTTTTGTCGAGAACATTTCTTTGTCTAAGAATTTGAATTTTTTTCTAATAATATAGATATATATATCTTAATAGTGCATTGATTTCCTTATCGATTCATATAACTTGAGTTGTATTTATGTCATTCTGTTACGGATAAATTTTTGCAAACTGTATGAAAAACTCGGTTTTTCACAAGCGTAAAAGAAGTCGAAATTTTAGCAATAAAATTCGATTTTTTTTTCTTCCAATTCAAATAAGCTTTCATTTAATATTTTATGAATGTTTACATTTGATGGATCTCTTTCATCTAAAATAATTTTTGCATTTAAACAATGTCGTGCAAAATATGAACATGCAAAAGTTTCTTTTTACCAGTTCTTGAAACTTATTAAATTTTTGGTCAGAATGTAAAATAAATGAAGTGAAAACTATATGATTTGATACAGTAATCAATCCTTTATCTAATCACCTAAAAATGGGTAACATCTAAGGTTGAATAGAAATACATCAGACTAAGACAAACTGTCAAAAATAACGCAAACAACTTGTTTATTTATTGAGTTAACTTGTTTATTGAATGCAAAGCTGGACATTTACGAAATTTTTTCTTGTACAAATCGAGGATCATCTAAATCTTACTCAAGTACTTGAAAGATGTATTAAGAAAATGTAGGATTGGACTGCGTCACACATTACAGACGGAGCTATTGTTTGTCACTAAACGAATTAGTTTAATCTGATCCTCTACAAGTATGTCTTTAACAATAATGCAAAGACATGTAGTCGGCTACTACCATTATTATTCGATTAAAATTCTCAATTTAAAGACAAATAGATGATTTGTTCATACCTTTTGGAAATCTAAATTTGAGTACAAAAGATTCAGAGAGACGTATACAGAAAAGTTCAAGCTAGAATTCGTTTCGAAAGATTCTGCTGTAAAATATCTCAGAGAGAATACAAGACTGTGAACATTGAGATAATGTTAAATTGACGTTTGAAATACTAAAAGAGAGAACAAACACACGGTGATCTGTGTCACTTAGTGGCAAACAACAACAACACAATTTGACGAAGGAGGCGTAATAATAATAATAAACACATCAATTAGTCATTCATACACACTGATATGTTACTGACATGAAACTAACACAGGTATTGGTATTTGTTCAGCTCTGTAATAGATATATTTCGATTTTTCTTGAATACAATTTTTTTGCCATGATACTTTGTGGTACTTTGTTTGTTTGAACAAAATATAAACAGATACTTTGTCAATGGAAACAAAGTATCCATAGATGTAGTCTGTTTCAGATTTCTAATAAAAACGTTGATGTATATGAACATAACAGTAAAAAAAAATCGAATTACAGAAAAGTAGCTGCTGTATTGAAAAAAACGTACAGCGACTAAATTAAATATAGATGGCTGCTGACAGGTGACAATAGTGAATAGCTGTTCAGATATTAGAGTGTGGGTGTTATTTTGGCCATTATTTTCAGAACACATTCATACCCTCTCTTTTCTGATCCTGGTCATATATCTTATCTAATGTGTTTCCTTGTTACCCATGTCGATAGGACATGCTACCAACACATGTGTCGACACAATGAGCGTACATGTAATGACACGTGTCGACACAGTGAATTTTTTGTACATCATGTGTCGGTAACGTGTCTTGGACACAGAAGGGCAGAGATGGAGCCGATACCGGTAACCGGTTGGTCCGGTCCGGTACCAGTCTGGACTTGGGATCGCCCGGTCTACCGGCTTAAACCGGTCTAAACCGTCTTCAACCAGTCTGGCCGATCGGAACCGCCTTAAACAGGTCTATATTTCTCACTTTCCCGCTCTATGATGATAATCATATGAAAAAATAACTGGCACCAAGACTAGTTCCACTAATCACGTAGGAATTCATTTAAAAAAAAATTTTCAAAATACCCATCAGTGAGACTATTGTTATCAACGGGAAAACATTATGTCAGTATGCGTGAAAGTACGAAGGTAGCCCTCAAGAGAGTTCACTATGAAACAAGGCTTCATTTCGAGCATTAGTCTGTTGTCTATAGATCGATATTTTGTCGGTAGGTCG
>CAJNOP010000044.1:450395-493851 GCA_905250075.1 Rotaria sp. Silwood1
TTAAATTCTCTGTCCAAGTTTTTTCAATAAATTCATTTGCAAATAATATTTGAGAATCTAATGGGATATCAATTAGATTTTCATTTTTATCAATAGATGGAGTTATAAATAGTTTTTGAGGATCATCTATGGTTATAAGAATTGGTTTCGGAATAATTGATCAAATAGGCAAATAACAATGCAAATTAACAATGAAGATATTCTGAAGAACATTGGGATCATTTTTATCCAATTTTTCTTCTTCATCTTTACATTTAAATAGATAAAAATAAAACATCATTGATAAGACAAATGAAACAAAGGACGAAGATCAAAATCTGCATTTGAATTTTTATTTGCTTTCAATGAACTAAAGTATTTCACATGAAGATTAACTAAAGCGTGGTTCAAAAGTTTCGACCCCTCTCAGTAAATCGATGATATCTATAAGAAATTTATATAAAGTTATTCGATCACATTATGTTATTTTATAGAGAAAGATTAGAGCCATCATCTGAAAAAAAATAGTTCGAAATACATAAATCTATTGCAATCTTATGGTCATTTTACTGATCTTGAGTGAAATTTTTTAAGTTACATTTTTTGAAAAAAACAAAAAAATCTTTAATGTTTGAGTCGTTAAAGTCGAGCCAAATATTATTTTCTACCTGTTTCTAATAGATATTTTTATGTGGTTCGATACAGTTCAGCAAGCTCGACAAAAATATAAATCTCAAAAAAATTCGAATCCTGTTCCCAATGTAAAACTCGAATGAAACCACGCAAACAAATAAAAATCTTACATATCTTTCATGAGATACAGTCCTTGCCAAAAGTTCTGGGACATATAAGAATGGCTGTTCAAAACTTTCTTTCCTTATATCGGTAAAAGTTTTTATCTAAAGTAATCATGGTAATTGGTCAAGCTTTCATTTTCTCTTATGCAGACGCAAAGCTTCTGATTTTTATACAGAAAAACAAAAATAGATAATAACTTAAATCCATATAAGAAAAAACAATTTCGAATAATTACTGTTATGTGTCCCAGAACTTTTGGCGAGGGCTATATTATGCTTAAGTTTCAAACATTTTGGTTGATTGACTGTTAATTGATGTTTCAAGATGCAGTGTTACATACTGAAGCTGAAAATACCTCTTCTGAGTTGTCTGAATAGATAGAACAGTCAACCAGCTAATAGTTTTGAAAGATCAACTTACTCTCTCTGATATTTGATACATGAAATCGCTATTATTTTTCTAAACTTCTTTTAAGTTTTATATTGAAAATAAGGTCAAAGGTGTTATAAACATAGATATTCTTGTAAAGCGTGTCAAACTCTCTCGAATAATGTAAAAATATCTAGAATACAATTTGTTGTTTAAGATGTTACAAACATATTTTGTTTTTTTTAAAAATTTAACATAAAAATTTTCACTCAAGATTAGTAAAATGACCATAAGATTGTAATAGATTTATGTATGTTGAACTGTTTGTTTTCAGATGATAGCTCTACTCTTCCTCTGTAAAATAACATAATTTGATCAATAACTTTATATAAGTTTGTTATAGATATCATCGATTTACCAAGAGGGGTCGAAACTTTTGAATCACCCTTCAGAAGAATATGTCACATTTGATCCTGATTTTTAGCCATTAATTTTCAACTACAATGCTTATATAAATGCCATTATCCATAGATATATATGATGTCCACAATTACAAATGATGCAGAAGTTCCCGTACAAGTGTTGGTTAATTTTTTATTAACTCAAGCATGTGTGTGAACAAACTCAATATGTTTAAAAAAGTTCTACTACGTCTTGCCTTTCATTTAGGAGTACGTCTTTAAACAGCACTAAAATGCACTCTATACAAGCAGCTCAAAGTAGTGGGCACAGAAAAACGAATCTCTCTGTATTTTTTATTCTGTACAATACGATCAGTTATATGGCGCTGCTCTTTTTTTTTGGTAAGATGTACTGCTCAATTTTCTACTAATTTGATTGAAAACTGTACAGTGCCGCGTTGTATGGTGTGATCAACGGTTAGAAAAACAATGATATAAGAAATAACGTTAAAACTGGGTGTATAAATTATAATGACTCGGTAAGATTTTCGAGATTCCAGTGATGCCATCTTTAATAACATCAATTAATATGATGTCTCTGAATGATCTGAGATACTCGCTCTATGAATATTTCAGAGTCAATGATTACAAATGATAAAATCGAATAGCGAGCAAAACAAAACAAATGTCAGTCTGGAAATCACTAGAGGACTGAGAGCAAGCTTTCTCAATGTTAGTTCAAATAATTTCACCGTATTTTCTCCATGATTTTTCGAGAATAGGTTTCATCTTCTGTAGTATGTGTTTTCTTTTATAGATGTGCTTACTGTTTACAGACAAGACATGATAGAACTTTTTCTGAACATATAGTTAGAAAGAGCATTCAACGTGGGTTCTGTTTAAATATTTTCGAATTGCTTCACACATGTTTTAGCTAATGAAAAATGAATTGACCTTTGTGCAAGAACATTTGCATCACCTGTTACAAAAAGAATCTTCATGATTTAGGTTAGTATAATTGTTTAAACTTCTTCTATATTAAATATTCGACATACTCATAAGATTATTTATTATTCATGTAGTATAATTTTACAACATCATTGTGTGAATCTTTCAAGGAATAATTGAATTCTACTCAGATAATTATATTGCTATACTTTTTTAAAGTATAGACATTTTATTTGATACTAATGAAGTAAGTATGATTTATGGATCGTTAAATTTTAATGTCATATGTTCGCGAAGCTGCATGATTTTCAATCTAACAAGAATGCCTTCAGCTATTACGAAATGAATAGATTTATCATTCTTATTGTTCATTGACTAACAATGAAATATCATTGTTTTCTTTTAAATAATTGTAAAGAAAACTATTCGAAAATATAAATTTATCCTTTCATTGAAATTTGTACATACCGGTCTGTTTTATTTCATCAAGAAGTTACAAAAGAATTGCTGTTTTTTATTCAAAGCAGAAAATGATTAAATAAGTAGCATTGTTCAGCTTCGACAGTATGTTTAACCGAGTATGATAATCATAGGAAATATGCACTCAATAAAAACAAGAACAAATTTTCTTTTCTATTTTGCAGTATACTGAGCGATCTCTTTCGAATCCATTATTTCCTTTTGAGTGACTAGTTTTAAATGGCAATTCGCTCTGATGAATGTATAAATCTAGTATATACGTAGAAGATGATTATTTCCGCTTTGTCGTCCTATTCTATATATAAGTATCAAATCATGTTTTGTTTCCGTTCGTAAATATACTTTCCATATTGCTTGTTGTCCAACAACAGGTATTTGTTTTGGTCTACAATGTGTTTATTGTTTTATCTACTATTAACCGTTATGGAATAATGAGAAAACAAAAGCTAAAGATGTACAAAACATTTGACACATGACATTTGTTTTTTTTTTTGCTTTGGTAGTGCATTTCAGATCTAGTCAAATGCTGTTATGATTATTAGTTTTTTATTCGTTTCAATTTTTTTTCTTTTCATTCAGTCAAATCGTTTGCATTTTACACAGCATCAAAAAGTAATGTTGATTTTTGAAATATTCAAAGTGCACTCGAAAATAAAAGCGACTGAGTAGGTGTCTCTCATGTGCATTTTGCTTGTTTTGCAATCAATACAAAAAAAGAAAAAAAAGGGTAAGCGAAATTTGTGCACATATTCACAAAGACATACGAATCAAGTTTACAAGAAGAAAAAAATAAAGTTTGTGTGCATGCAAAATATTACTACATTGATTATATTTTATTGCTTATCTATTCTAGTATGTCGACCACTACAGCATCAACATCAACTGAAGTATGCGATGGAGAAAATTTGGCAATTATATTAGCACTCTATTGGGTTCTTTACTTGATTATTAATGCTGTCGTATTTGCTGTAGCCATGTATGCTCTTAATAGATGTATCACAGGTGGCAAAACTCCTGATCATAAAAAGAAAGATAAAATTCATTCTGTAGCCCGTCAAAGCAGTCAGAGTAGTCGAGCAAGTCTTGTGTCACGTGAAAAACACTGAATTCAAATCATACTAATTTGATTAGAAACAAACACTATATATATATACACGACTATGGTTCTTTTCTTCATGTTGATTCGATTGTGCGTTGTTTTTTTTTTACATAATCTATTGGCTGTTTTTGTTTGTCTTTATCATTAAAAGATAAAATTATTAAAAGGTGCCAAATAATACAATGCATTAAAACAACAATTCAAAAAAACTCATCGTGCATGCAAATATAGAGTCTCCAAGCAAAAATAGAACACACGCAAACAAAATTAACTTGAATGAAATGATAACAAAATAAGATGGGCAAAACCTTCGTCTCTTGTGTTTTATTATCGAGTGTTCTGAATGCACACATTCAGAAAACTGATTTTCTCCTTATGACAATGTCATTTACGCCCGGAAACTCGAGCGAGAGAGAGAAAAGACAGAGAAAACATACAACCGAATTATATATTAAGAAAAAAAAATGAATAATTCAGTTTTTAATATCTCTCTTCCATCATTTATTTACGTGTCTTTCTAAGTATTCTATGATATTCCACGAGTTGAACTTTTTAATATTTTTCGAAGTTGTTATTTATGTAAGCAGTACATAAATTATATATGAAAGAAAAATAATAAAGAAAAAAATAATTCGGCATAACTTATTATGCCACAAAACGTATTTATTATTTTTGTGCATCAATATTAATATGTCTAGTTAGATTAGAACTCAAAAATCAAAATAAAGCAATGTAATTAGAATGATTCAAAGGAAAATAACGGTAGGATATATATTACTTTTGTTGTTTTATCCAAGATAAAAATATATTTCTTAATTGTTCAATATTATTTCAAGTGTTTTATTAATTTTAAATAACTTTAATCTGATATATCAAAAACAAAAATTATCGCTTGTTTTCTATCAGCAAGTAAATACGATATTTGGTACTAATTTCTTTTTCCTTCTTTTTTCTCTATTCACCATATGTCAAAACAGATAATACTAAAAGAATTTGAAATTGAAAGAACAAGAAAATAGGAAAAAAACACATTAGTAAAAAACAAAAGAAGAAAGTCTAACACTTTCTGCTTGCTTAATATGAGTGAATGAAGAAAAAATTATTCTTTGCAAGAATTGTCAAGAAAAGGTGCATGCCAACTAATCGTTAGAATGGCATTTAGAGATAAAAGTTTTTTTCACAATAATAACTCTTTCACTCATAATCTGTCTTCTATCAGTTAAGAATAGTTTTACTTTTCCTCAACGTATATACTCTATGGTCTTCTTTATCTTAATACCAAAATTTTTTTTATATCATATTTCTTTTTGTTGTTTCGTTGCATTTCTTCAAAGAAATTCATATGCGTGTAGGTGGATAAATCCTAATAACAAGTTATTTTGTATAGTCCTTTTGATATCTGTTTTGTCAAAAGCATGATATACAAAAGAGTAATTTTAATAAAGATATATACGCAACTATCATCTTTAACCGTTGATCCTTTTAGTGTCTTCGTTATTTTTGTGTTTTTTTATTCTTATAGAAGAACACTTTTCTTCTGCGACATAGACTATCATTTTCCTCTTGTTTGGTAGCCGCTCTAATGACTTTTAATTGTGTTAATTAAAATAATTATATACAGTTATGTTGTCATATCAGTTCAATACTGACATAGCTAATATAATTTTGTTGTTGGATAGTGTATTTTGGTTGATCGTTTATAATTTTTTTTGTGAGTATATAACTTATTATATCTACGAAACAAACGGAAATCTGTTAAAATTCTTTATACTGCGTTTTATTATTTTTATCGAAAGGATTTTTGAACTTACCATACACTGTTGAGGTGCGATCAGCCAATAGATACATATACTAGTTATTTTTTTATTATTTTCTGGTGTAATAGATATTAAGAGAAAAATGAACAGAAAGAAAATAAAAGTTTTTATTTACTATTCCAGAAAAGTAGAATTAAAGAATCCAAGGTAATATATTTGATATAAACTAATCTATTATTCTTTTTTTAGATTTTATTATATCTTAAATATATTTTAAAAATAAAAATGAATATTCCTGAATACAATACGGAATTTGTCAATAGTATTATCTTAAATCTTGCTAATAAAGTTCAAGGAAACAATGAAAATTTATTTTCAGCTTATGATTATCTTTATGATAATACAGAAAATAATATGAATCATAATATGAGTTATTCAAAGAGTTTACAACATCTATCAGTGATGTTTCAACAATTTCTGTCTAAAATATCCGATAGTCAGACAATATATAATACATCAAGTTCGAATATATCGTCTTCATCATTCGAAACACTATTTCCATCGTCATTATCTATTGTATCATCATTACCTTCATCATTAAATGACCCAAATTCTTATCGTCTTCTTTCAGTGATATCGCTTTGGTTTGTTCTTATTGTAAATCCAATATTGGTAAAAAAATTGTTTCCTTTTTAACTTCTTCAAACTATTTTTAATAAAAAAAAATTATATTTTAGATTTTACTTGGTGTCATTGGTAACCTTCTTACGATATATATTTTAATACATTGTAATATTGTTAAATTACCTGTATCGTTTTATACAATCATGCTTAATATATCGGATACACTTAATTTATTGATACCCGTATTTATATTTTGGCTTGATAATTGTTTCAATCGAACACCTGAACGTGGTTATTTTCGAGATAAATCAAATTATTTATGGTTCGTTGTAGTTTACTGTTTAGAAAATTTTTATTATGATTGCTTGTTTTTCTTTTTATCTTTTAGTAAAGCATTGATGTGTCCTGATCAATTATTTGCTGCCCTCAGTGCTTGGTATATGTGTGCTATATCATTCAATCGTTGGTATTCAGTATGTCGTCCATCGTCCTTTTTTTTTCACATGTCATCTCGCATATCGAAAGCATCATCCGGACCTATGAAAAAAAATATTAATGAAAAAAATCGTGAAAAGAAAAAACATTCACCTGAATCATTTATTTCATTATCATCAGCATCATCATCATCATCATCATTACCATCACGATTATCATTGATCTGTTCTCCTCTTAACTATTGTTATTGTTTAACACGTAATATAAAATATCGTCAACATTTACAAGCATTTCGAAGTATTGCTATTATTACATTATTAGGTATATTATGTTGTCTTTATCCAATATTTATGCATGAACTTCGAACAGTTATGTCGACAAATCGACATGTTTTTGATTTAAAACAAAATTTCACTCGTACATATGCTGTTATTTGGAAACGTTGTTATTACAGTGAAAAACATGAATATGCTTATGATATTATTGGTATAATATTATCTTGTTTTTTACATGTATTACCTTTAACATTTGTTGCTGTTATGAATATAATGATTATTATAGCATTGAGGCAACGACAAAATCTCATGTTTATATCAACAAATACAACACAATCCTCAATACAAATTAAAAAGAAACGATTACCATTATATAATTTACAAAAAAGTGTCTTGTATAGATATAATAGTTCATTAGATATCCAAAATGAAAACGCTCAAAATACACCAGTTGACATAGTAAAATCTTCTTCTCAATTATCATTAACAAGAACTCATAAAGATCAAGCAACATTAACTGATTTACCTATACATACAATTAAATCAAAATCTTCACAAATTCTTACAACATCTAAAAGTAATGCACAAAGAAGACATCATTCACGAGATCGAACAATTACAATTATGCTTGTTAGTGTTGCTTTGACTTATTTAATGTTAACTTTACCATATCGACTATTTTGGTCATATAATGTTTATATAAAACGTATGTATCCAGAAAAATTAAATTCTTTTACTTATCTATTAAAAATGCATTATATTGATCATCTACTTCGTACAATACGTAATATGCATTATGGTACAAATTTTGTTTTTTTTATACTTCTTTCAAAATCATTTCGTCGAAAATTTCAACAATTATTTATTGAAAATTTTTTACCTATATCAAATCGATTATTCAATAGAAATATGGATATATATAGTAATACTAATTACAACAATACTGAAATGAATAATCTACAACGAATTCCTAGAAAATTAAAAGAAAAAACTGAAAACAATGAAAAACAAACAATAATCAATAAAAATAATATTATGGGAATGAAATATTCAACCAATCATATTCTTCCGAAATCTCTTGCTTTTATTGATGAGTCTTCAAAACGACACGGCCACTTACATTCCATGGTTAAATTTGCTCTTGATGACACACACATTGCATGAATTAAAATGATGAAAACTGAATGGCAACATTTATTTATGTGTTGACACAGATTAACAATCTTTTTCTTCGTCAAGATTAAAGTGACAAGATTTATGTTTTCAATTAGAAAATTTTGTAATTTTCTATATATAGAATTCATTCATATGCTTTTTTTTCAAAGATTTGAATAATATTATAAAATATCATGAGAAAAGAAATGTTCCCATTATGTTCATTAAAAAGAACTAAGACATTAATTAGCGGATATTATTTATATATTTATATTAAGCAAGAAATTCATGACTTTGACTAAATGAATAATATGAACAAAATTGAAGTGTGCACGCAAATGTGATGTCATCTTTCAAAGAAAAAATACTTATAATTAATTTAATTGAGAATATTAAAAAAATGTTATTAGAGGAAAATAAAGGATTGCAAAATGTTCTTCAAGATCATACATTACTAATAAATTTTTAATAAAATATTAAAATTATACACTCGTCTAGGGTAAATAGAATTATATCATAGAAAGAAATTCAGAGACTCAGGTAAACTTCTAAAGAAAATGTGAATTTTTAATTTGAAAGAAATAAGAGACAATTACCTAGTTTTTGAAGGTACTTTTGTTAATAACTTATGAACGAAGATTAAATTGCTCAACAGTTCAGAAGAAAGAACTTAAAGAATAAAGGAGCATGTTTTTTTTTCTATTGTTAGATTACTTTTTAATTACATGAATATTGTCACAATCTTTATAAAGAAATGATACTTGAGATAATTTTAAGTACCTAGTAGTTAATTTATTTTTTGTCTTTTAATTAATTTTATATTTCGTCTACTATTTTGAGTGATAATAATTAGCATCAGTTAGACATGAATTGAAAATAATCTAGAGAAATAAAAATCCTATTTTATACTTTATACAAGATAAATTAAATCTATATAACTAATTATGATGAAAATATTTTGACAAAATCACGTATGTCATGCCTCTAGATAATTACATGTCAAAACGAGAACAGTTCGTAGACAAAACTATCTCTGGGGAATTATAGCTATGTGAATCAAAGATGTCATGTTCATGTACAGAATTATGTTTAAGAATTGCTTATGAAATTTAGACGGAAAAAAACAAGTTTTTATAAAAATTCTAGATTTTTATCGAACTGTAATAATACTTACAAAATAACATAAGACTTGAGGAATGATGCTTGTCTTGTTTGTTTGTTAAAAATATAAACAATAAATATGTATGTATCTAAGAGTTCAAGCAAATTTTCTAATGACTGATAGAAATTGAAGCTATAATTCTTCATTTCAGTAATGTTTAACTAGCAATAATTCACAATTTTTGATGTCTTTTCTACATTTATGATTCTACTACTAAGAACATGGTATTGTAGGCAATAAACTATCATAAAACTATATATATAATAACGCAGCTTGTAGGCAAAGATATGTGAATGTGACCAGTCTCTATGGTCCTACCCATATTCACAGAAAATGATAAACAGAAATTGTAGAGTTAAGTAGTCATACATGATAACATTTTCACCTAAAATGTACTGGAAATGAAAGGAAAAAAAAGTGTAGAGAATAAAAATTTTTCACTAGAGAATCCATACCATGACATCCAAGAACATGTTCGAGGAGTTTTGAAAATTCTCTGCATTTATACGTGTTTTCTGTATTTTCACTTATTTTCCTTAAATTTATGGTACAAGAGTTATCATTGATGACTACCTGACTCTTCATTTATGCTTATCATTCTCTGTGGGTATGGATGTGGCCACAGAAAATAGTCACACCTATATTCTACAATACCGTGTTCTTAATAGTAGGACTGTAAATGTAGCGTATATCAAAAATTTTGAATTGTCTCTAGTGGATCGTTTTTGAAGAAAGTCTAGAACGACTCATCGTCATTGCTTTTTCTTTGTGAGTTATAGTCATATTAGCAATATTCATATCTGTGAATAAAAGATGTTAAGAAATCTGATATTTTCACAGTGAGTCACACTCATTGAGTATTTTATTTTTATGAAGTTGCAGCTCGGAAGTTGATTTTTATGATAATCTGAGAAGAAGGCCAGATTCTCATTGAGAAATTCAATAATCCCTCAAGGGTGAAGTTCTTAAATATATCTTCTGAAAATTTTTATAGAAATGCTAGTCTTTAGACTGATTCAAGTCGACTCGTCGAGTATTTCGATTCTTTTGTCTATTAAATAATCTCTTTTCGTGTCGTTGAAATAAGAATAAGTATGACAACTATGATAGTTAGTACTTTTTAAGTGACAACTAATTCTGGCATTTCAGCAATTTTTTTTACTAAAAACAAAGTCCATCTTCAAAAGACTAAAAGAACTAGAACTTAAGAAGAAATACCTATCAGCATGAATGATTTTTTAAAGATTTTCTCTTATCTCAATATCGTGTTCCTAATGATTTGAGTTATTCTAAGATATCAAAGGACAAAAAAGATACTAACTACGTGCAAGATATATTTATCATTACATGTTTTAGTTTTGTGACAGAAAAGCTGTTAGCGTAAATCCTGTGAAATTAAAACATCAAGCACGATGTAACTGCTATTGCTAATCACAGAAATATTGTTTTATTTCATCTATCTCAAGACAAATTTCTTCATTCTTCTTTTACTTAATCCTCCAGATATACAAAAACGAAGTAGTGAATACATTGTAACGATCTGTTATTAATATACGATCTATGATTGATTGTATATCAACAACGTCTGTCATAGTCTGGAAAGACGGATCCAAGTTTCTATCCTATATAATTCAACGCTCCTTTTAGATCGTGTTTTACATAAACATTTTTTTTATCTGTATGCATATAAACGGTTTTTTATTAATCAATTGAAGATTGATCTATAGTAAAACAATGAAAATTCGAGGTTTAAAAGAAAAAAAAGCGCATTTATTACGAGATAATATTTTTACTTTTATTGATTATTATTTTCTTTATTTTTTCCTATATATCGAAGATTATAAAAAAAAAACATAACAAATAAATGATTACAACAAAAGCAGATAAACTCTTAAAAAGGTTAATTGATGCAGGTTTATCATTAACAGATTTTACTATATTAGCAATAAAAATTATGCGTATTCAGCGAGATTTTAAAACAGATAATGAAGATCGACGTCAACGAGATTATTTACGTCAACAAAATAAATTACGTGAACAATATCATATTGAACAACAACTTAAAGAAGAAGAACAACGTAAAATAAAAGGTCTTGTAAAATTACGAGAATTAGGTTATGTAACGGGTGATGATACATCTCAAATGCCAAATAATAATACAACAGATAGTATTGATCAATATTCAATAAATCATATTGGAAATAAAGATACTAATAAAACAAAAACTGATCAATTATTATTGCCATATTCAAAAGAAATAAATGACATGAAACAAAGACAACGTGATTGTTGTTTAACATTTAATATTGATTATGATCTTCGATTACATCAACAAGCTCTTGAACGAGCTTGTAGAAGAGCTAAACGAAATATTTATGAGGTAGTTTATAGAATATTTTTCTCCATTAAAAATAAAAAGAAACGAATTAAAAAAACTGTTTTCTCTGCTATTCATTATGAGTTAAAAAATTTTTTAAATAACGAAATT
Organism: Rotaria sp. Silwood1; assembly: GCA_905250075.1. Taxonomy (NCBI): domain Eukaryota; kingdom Metazoa; phylum Rotifera; class Eurotatoria; order Philodinida; family Philodinidae; genus Rotaria; species Rotaria sp. Silwood1. The sequence goes on from CAJNOP010000044.1 coordinate 462,366, forward strand.
AAGATTTGTTAAGTTGACTAACGAGAGAACCATAACAATTGATTAACCGCTTTCTTCACTAAAAGCCACTAGATTGTAGATTCCAGTTGAATAAACGTGTTATCAAAAAAAATTTTCATCGATGCAGATTATGGATCATATGGGGGTGTGTATAGGATAATAATCATTTCTATTTTCCACAAATGAGTTGTAAGTAAAATATCATCATGTTGAAGATTTTTCACTTTGAAATTTTGATTATGGATTTATTATATGAATTCAAATGTCAGCATGTGTTTCCACAAAAGAACGATTTGGAATTGAAACAGAGACGATCGTCTGTGTAATTCGATACGTTTTATCATCTGGAACTTTGGATGCAGAGTTCATTAATCTGAAAAACCAAATTTCTAAGTAATAAATATATTAAGACCTATAGAGCTCGCTCATACTCTTTTTCAGGATCCGCATGCTTAATAATTTACATTCCAGTAGTTTTCGTTAAAAAAAGTGAATGATTAGTTGACATAGTTACTCTTTAATTTCAAATATGAGGTGACGGTAGTTTGAATAAAATAACATGAAGTTTAAGAAAGAAAAAAATTCATTTGCTCTTGCTGTTGTTTTTAATGAGCATCATTTAATTAAAAACGGCTAATGATCACGAAAAGAATCTATCTACTCGATTTTTAAATATCGCCATTCACAGATTCGACAATAGTGACCGAATTTCAACGGTTTTGAGTTTAAAGAACACAAAGAACTCTGCAGGGTTCTGTCTATTGCTACAATCATGCCCATATTTGAATGTCCATGGAAACGACTATGCTATATATTTGTCATCTCTCATGGTATTTCTGAAAACCCGAACTTCTGGATGTAAGAGAATACTGACATTATTTAAAATTTTCAGGTAAACAAAGCATGATGATTTCGGTGTCGTTTGAAACACTAGGATTGCTTCAATTGTTAGAATTGCTAAGGTTCAGTGAGTTCTGAGAGTTTCGTGAGTTAAGTTGCCATTTTGACAGTTCCATGAATTTAGAAAGTATAGAGCCCGAACACATGTCATCATCTGAGGCTGGTCTCATCAAATTGCTTGATTGTGCTATTCTTACTGATATTCTAAATTGAAATCGTTTCTAATCGCATTATATATCAAAACATATATGTTAACTCTAGCTAGAATATTTTTCCTCATTCATAGCTTCGGGCTGAACGTTTTAATCGTCCTGAATATCGATCTCTTTTGTCAGTTGAAACAACAACATCTCATAGTAAATTGAAACAAGCAATACGTGAAATAAATAAAATGTTTATTGATACTAAATCAAATCAAGATAAAAGACATTTACAAGAATTATTAACATATATTAATCAATTTGAAGGTGATATTGATTTATTGATGTGTCAAATGCAATATGAACCAAGAGTAAAAGAAACCATTTTATTTTCATCAGTTACGAATGATATACTTGATCGAATGAATCTTATTCTCTATTGTGCACGTACATTATCAGAAAAAATTTCAAATGATGATAATATAGATGAAATAAATGAAAATATTTCAAAAGAAATTAATAATGATTTATTAAATATTCCAACTAAAATAACTTATATAATAAAAATAAAAACAAATAATGATATAAGTTCATCATTATCAAATGATATACAAGTAAAAATTAAATTATATGGTACATATAATAAAACATCAGATATAATACTTACAGAATCAACTAATAAAAATAAATGGCAATCAGGACAAATTGATTTATTTAATATTGAATTAAATTATTTAGGTGATATATATGCTATTGAAATATGGCATGATAATCAATATTCATCATGGAAAGTTGATTGGATTGAAATAATGGATGATGCTGCAAATATATATCGTTTTCCTTTAAATCGTTTATTTGATAAATATTCTAATGAGAAAAAAACTCATTTTATTATTCAACGTGATATTGGTCCTGTCAATCATTTACCATCAAAACCTTTTAAACAAATAAAACCATATAAAAAAATTGGTTTTTCAACATATACCATACAAGTTAAAACAGGAAAACAACCAAATAAAGTTACAGATTCATCAATATTTATACAACTGAAAGGTGAAAATGGAAGTTTTGCTGGTAAGAATATTTTTTTTATTCTTATGATTAAAAAAGAAAACGAAAATAATTAAATTTCGTTATTTTTTTGTAAAGATAATTTATCTAGTGCAAATTCAGCTTTTAAAAATTCTGTATTTGAACCTGATCAATTAGATACATTTTATTTTATTTGGCCATATTTAGCAAAAATAAATTCTTTACAATTACTTGTTCAATCTGATGGTATACAACCATTATGGTTTTGTGAATATATTATTGTTCAAGATGATCAAACAGATAATCAATATAAGTATAAAACAACAATGACAATGAAAAGAAAATGTCATTTAATTGTATTTTATAATTTTTCTTTTATAGATTTATAATTAATCAATTATTTGATGGTTCAAATCCGGATAATCGAAATTTAATAAGACATTTAACTGTATATCCAGAAAATACAAGTAAAAAAATTATTTTTTTTGAATTTTATTTCTAAAATTTAGTATCCCTATGTTTTTTAGATCAAATAGATACTAATAAAGGTATGTAAGAATCGATCTTGTAATGATTTACTAACACCCTCTCTCCGCAAAAATAAAATAAAAGTACAACATATGCGAACGAGCGTAAAATAACAATATAAATCATCGAATAGATTAGTTCATCGTTTTTCACTGTTTAGTTCTTAACTAACAAACGAGTTTCTTTCGTGAGTCTAAAAATGTGTACGCATAAATATTAGTAAAAAATAGTAGCTCAAGAACTAGTGAATAGGACATAGGTATGTTTTAATACTATTCTGTTATGGGATTACACATTGTTTAGAAATAAAAGCATGTAAATTTTTATTAAGCTTATAAAATTCGAACTCTTAAAAAACAAGTACCAGGATGAGATAAGTGCTATAGTCATTATTAGAATAATCATAAGATCTGTATTACCCTATTTCATAAAAATGAGGAATTCTTATTTAATAGTAGAGCATTTACTTTATACTTCTATCAAGATGATTGAAAAATATCTTCTTACGTTTCTAAACTGTACAGAAGCTTCTAAGATGACGTCCCCTGATAAACCCGTATAGAAGTTTTTTCTCAACTCTTTCAGAACATGATATTTGCTCAAGTTCAAGTGCCATAATATATCGCGATTAAATGTATCTATATTAAGATTCACGAAGTATTAATGACAGATGATCGTATGAATGAGAAAAATGGTATAATGAACGCACTATTCAGGTTATCTAATAGAGTGAAATCGGAAAAGTAGAGAAGCCATTTTTTGGTTTATCCGCATCGATCATAGTTTTCAGACAGTTTGAAAGCTCCATTTTATCGAATCTTGTGTACTTTTGTGCTTGCTAACGAATCACAGCTATAATACAGAAAATTTCTTTCGATACGAGTTCACCTCCAAATATGTCACTGGCGAAATCAATTTGCAGTCCAACAGGCTATTATAGTGTGCAGAAAAGAACGGTTAATCTTCATGTGTTTAAAAAGTAAAAGTCATATCGATTTATTTTTATTTTTAGAAAAAGAAAAACCTGGTTATTTAATAAAACTTAAAACTGGTGAAAAAGGTTTATCGAATATGTCAACATTACCACCGATTAATATAATCTTGAAAGGTGAAAAAGGAACATCTGAACCATATACATTAAAATCATTAGATAATAAAAGAATATTATTTCAAGAGAATCAAACAGATGAATTTCTACTTTCATCAAAATATTATGTTGGTCCAATAAAATCTTTACAATTATCAGCAACTGGTGAAATTGATAAATGGTTTATTGAAACAATTATTATACGAGATATTACACAAGGACAAGTCAATTTTTATTTGATTATATTTAATTATTTTTGTAATGATTAAATTCTGTCTTTTTGTTGTCTAGGATTATATTTTCTCAATATATAAATGGATTAATACAGAAGATGGAAAAAATAATTTAAATGTTCAACCGATTAATGGTTTGCTTTTTCTTTTTTGAAAAAAACAAAAAAGAAATTTTCTATTATAAAAATAAAATTTTTAGAACGAAAAGCAGATTATATAATTTATACTCGAACAATAGCAAGTGAATTAAAAGGACCTGATCGAGCAATAAAATTATTTGTTCAAGGAAATAAAGGCAAACAAGAAATTGAATTAAATAATCCAATAACAATGTATAATACATTTCAACCTGGACATAAAGATCAATATTATATTGAAAATATGAAATCATTAGGTGATTTACAATCAATTGAAGTTGATATAACACATCCAAATATTCATAAGCTTGGACTTGATTATATTGAAATCAATGATTTAAAAACTAATGATTCATATAGGTAAAATCATAAAAAAGAATATAACCGAATCGTTCATGGAAAAGGAGATAGTTTGATTTTCTTTTCTGTAAGACATAAAATATCGAACAAGATTAGAATTGTACCTTTGAACAGTATTCCTTGTCTTCAATAACTAAAAGTCATTCATTATTTTTTTCATTAATTAGATTCAACATCAATCGTATGCTCGATTCCAAAAGTCCAAAAATGATTGCAAAAGCTGAACCAATTCCACGATGTAAATCACTTTCATACTAAAAATTTATAATGTACTAGGTTTTCTTATCAGTCATTAAAAATACAACATCAACAAAAATGAGTCACAATCGACTTTCATTACCTAATATTCCAAGTACGATATCAGCTAAGAAAAATTTTGGTAAGAAAATTCATATACGAAGAAAAAAAAATAAGAAAAAGTCTCATAATTTTATTCTATAGATCAAATAATAATGGATATGCCTCAAGGAGCTAAACCATCAATAAGTACTAATATTTAATTAATAAAACTAAAAAAAGAATAAGATAATTTTTTTCTTCGTTTTAGATAATAATTTTACAGTTTCAATCAAAACCGGTGATTCAAGTTTAATGGGTACAGATTCTAAAGTTCAATTACAATTATATGGAGATAAAGGCATATCACAAAAGATTGATCTCAATCAATCTGAAATAAATTCAAAGAATTTATTTGAAAAAGATAATTATGATACATTTTCTTTAAATATTCCTGATATTGGAAATGTATAAATAAAACAAAAAAAAAACAATTTCAAATAAAATCTTTTTATTAATTTTCTTTTATAGTTAAAATCAGCGACTCTTTCTATTGATGGAAAACTCAAAACTGAAGTAAATTAAAACAAAAAAAAGAAAAGAATTACACTTTATTATTTTTTTGATCTTCTTCTTAGTGGTCAATATCAACATTTGAAATTATTGAAGCAAATTCAAAAAAAAATTATAAAGCTAATATAAATAAAAAATTAAGTAATCTAAATAATGAATTAATAATTCATTTAAATGAGTATTCAACTAATTTTGTAAGTTAATTATTTTTTTTTGTTTGTTATTAAATAATAAATAATAAATTATTATCGAAAATAGATTCATCATATGAATAAATCTTTAATAAATAATTTAGAAGAAAATTTTTATAAAATAAATATAAAAATCAATAAGAATGAATTTCTTAATCAAGATATTTCACTTCAAATTGAATTAATTGATGAATATGAACAATCAGAAAAGATCATACTTAATCAAATAGATAATAATCAAATTCATACATTTACTATTGATTCAATAAAAGATCTTGAAAAAGTTTTCAGCTTACTTGTTTTTCTTTTTTATCAATATGAGAAAAATAACAAATTTCTATTTTACTCTTTAGTTAAAGAATATCAAACTTTCATTAATTGGATCGAATTTAAATAAAGATACTTTATATCAACCAGAATTTATTGAAATATTTCATTCGAAAAGCAATAAAACCTATCGGTTTGATTAATCAATGTACAAAAAAATTTTATATTCTTCTTCATTTATTTACTTTCTTTAGTGTCGAATATACTGAAGATGATGTTCTTAATTCTAATAAAAATGAATTAATTAAATCCATACAATGTCTTTCTGATATAAATATGCGCGAGACAACACAACCACAAGGAACAATTCCATCAACAATAATAAATTCTACAAATCAATCAATGATATCACCATATGAAAAATTACCTGAAAATATTCTCTCAGAAAATGATGAAGAAGATTCCTTCGTACTAAATGATACAAATCCTTCATTAAATTCTCAAAATCTTGTTCAAGAAATAAATTCATTATCAGAAAAATTAACAAATAGTTCAAGTAGACAAATTCGTCCAGGTGATCGTGTTAAAACTAAAAAGAAAAAGAAATTTATTGATCATCAAACAATATCATCGTCATATGAATCGAATTCATATCGTCGATCAATTGAAACCATTCAAGAATATCGAAATCGAACTAAACCAATACAATTAATTAATAATAGACAAAATTCACAAACAAAATTTGATCAACAACAAACAAGTCTTCTTAGAAACAGACTTCGTTAGTTAAAAATTTATTTATCGAAAAATCAAATGAAAAATAAATATTCATGTTACCCGTTTGTTCGCATTACTATCGATAGAGCCCGTCAGATCCCAAATTTTGAGACCTGGACCTAGTTTGATGAATGTTCTTCGGATCTGAATTCAATGAGAAGACAACAATTTCTAGAATATCATGTCGACTATGACAGGTTTTCCCTGTTAAAATTCAGTTTCAGTGTATTTTTTAATATTAATCATGATCAGTTTTTTTTCGCTCTGTCCGAAGCTACAATCAAAACTCATGAAATACTAAACACAGGTTTCGGAGTTGGTGGAAAATTTGTATCTTCTAAGTTTTTTGGACGATCTTTGACATCATGCTATAGAAATTAGTGCATCTCTAGATATAGCACAGTGCTCATAAGTACTGACGATATATCGCCTATAGATTATCAATTTTGAGACCAACTATTGCCGACACTAGATCGAATAGTCTATCGACGGCTTTTTGTCCAATTTGAATTATATTAGTATTTTATTTTAGATGATGAAAATCAAAAGATTAATCGTCAATTATCCCAACATAAGAATATGAATTCCCGTGAAAATTTATTACCAAATAAAATTTCATCACGTTCATTAAAACAACAAAAAATAATAAAGAAAAATAAGATATCTAATCATTTATCACTATCAAAATTATCGTCAAACACTCAACAATATTTAAATCAATTACAAACAAAAATGATGGATGTCAAAATTCGATCAAATTCTAATATATTTGACAAAAGTCAAAGCAAAAGAAAAGGAAATAGAAATTTACATGCACAGCAATTATCAATCAATAAAAAACTAAATAATAATCGTTATAATTATGAAAAGTAAATTTAAAAATACAAAAGAATTCATTTGTCGACAACGAGATTTTGCAAAACTAAAATGCATATATCTTTAAATAATGAATTTTCCTAGGTCTAATTTCTATATGTCATACATATTTCAAGTTACTCCTAATATCTTGATAGAACCAGTGTTAGCGACATGAATCCAAAAAAAGAAGATTAATCAATATTACATTGCATTCCAGTTAAAATAGTCGTGAATTAAGGCAGCATTTTTGAAAACTAAATTATACATTCTGTAGATGATTCTTGAGGTTAAAGAATTCCTATATGTAGAGTCCATCCTGCAATTGTTGAACTTTTCTATCGGTAAACTCAACATTGGTCGAAAGTAAAAACTATAGAAAAAAACTTCGAAAAAATAAAAAGTGAAATTCTTATAGGAAGATTTTTGAAAGACGTTGAAGCAAGATGTTATTATTGCACAATCAATATCAGCTGATGAGGTGGGATGTGTGGCTGAAGATAAGACACATTTATATTTCCTAATTGCAAATTATCATAATAGAATAAATTCTCATATTTATCGAAAATGCTCAACTTTATAGAAACAGTATCATAATTATTGTAGCAAAATAAAAATGTTATGATTGTGAAATAAGAACATCATTTAAGGTCGATGAACCAATGTTTCAAAGTATTCTTTCATTCTTTATTACTCAATAATAATCCTTAGATGGAAATACAGCTGCTTGTATTTTTAAGTTTCTGAGTGAGAAAATGTTTTAGAAGTCTCCACTTCAGTTTTCAACATTTTTACTTTCGATCAATGATGAGACAATGCTTTCCGTCTTAAGACAAGAGATTTATTCATTAATATATTTTAATTAGATGTGAGTTACAAGAGCCAGCTATTAGATATATTTTTTGTTAAAAAATTTCACAAAAAAATAATGCTTAAAAAGAAATAAAATCGAATGAAGAACGGCATGTCCAGTTTAGTCTCATTTCGCTAGTATATTCTTCAAATCAATACACTTCATTAGTTCTTTTTTCAGTTATCTTGCATCAATTACAAAACAACATAAAATCAACGATAGATCATACAAAAGAAATGAATTTCATCGATCTTCATTTCCATCAAGTTCAAAACAAATCTGGACAAAAGATCAAAGACAAATATCAAAGATAAAACAAAAAAGTCCTGTCAACGATCTAGAAAAAATGTTAACTCGTATTGAAAGTCCAACTCCATCAAATATATCTGGACAAAGTTCTTCCACAAAGACACGCACAACTACCTTTGAACAATCAAAAACATCAATTATCTCATCCAATACTTCCGATATTTTATTACAAGAAACTGAATTTCATGATCAAATTCCACTTGAATCGACTAGTATCCACAAGAATTCAATAACAAATCGATCGCAAATTGATTATATAAATCCGACTTTAACAACTAAACAAAAAACAGTAACAAAATCAAAAAAATCTATTCCTAAAAAAACTCATCAAAATGTCACAAAATCAAATCATTCAATATCAATTTTTTCAAAAAGCGCTCTACCTTATTCACGAATTCAGAACGATGTTGCACAAAGACGAATTCGAAATATTTCATCATCTCAAACATCATCAAATCGAATCAATCAAGTTCGTAATAAGAAATCATCAAATATTTCTTCATCAACACCTCATAATAATCAAATTTTACATATACCAAATTTATCAACTACTGAATCACATTTCTCTCAATTGACATCAAATCCTATGAAAAATTCAACTCAAATTCAAAGTTTCTCAAACCAATTGAGTAAACTTTACACATCAAATCAAACACCATCTGATTCGTTTTCTACATCCATAAATACATACAATGAAACAACAAAACATGATCATGTCGAACAATCACAATTAACCATGGATCCAAATTTCAATGAATACAATTTAAAAACAAGCACTGATGATGTTAATGCGTAAGATGATTTAATTTTTGCCTTATTATTCTCTCAAAAAAGAAAAACTACTAATCTTTTAGTATAACCATTCATACGACAATAACAAAATCTGATTCGAAAGAAAATTTTATTCGAAAATCAGTTGATAGTCATGAAAATGAATATTCATTACAAACAAAATTACTAAGATCATCTGATGGAGTAAAAAAATCTTGTAAAAATCATCAAAAACATATATCAAGAATATCTGAAAATATATTAAATACACAAAAATTTATTTCTCAACCATCAAAAGACAATAGGTTACTTTTTTTCATTAAATTTTTAATTATTATCGAACGAAATGTTTATTTTCTTTATTAGTGATATTGAATATATTTCAAATTCGTCTTCAAATAAATCAAAATTCGATAAGATTCCATTAGACATCGAGTTTAACACATTAAATCATACTAATGAAACAAAACAAGCAAATCAAGATATAATATCTAAACAATACCATTCATACATTAATGAATCCTTAATACAAGAAACCAAATTTCGACCAGAAACTATTGAATTATCTTCAAAAGATAATCATATATCATCACAATATGCTTTCAAATCTTCATTAAATACATCTTTAGCTAGTACTGATAATTCATTAATTTCAACAACAAAACAAAATTATAATTTACCTAATGAAATATCCAATATTATGGAATATCCAACAATATCTACAATTCAACAATCAACGATAACCAAGACTAATCCTAATTTACCTATTAAACTAATTACAATAGATCATATGAGTACAGTTTATGAAGAATCTGAACCATCTACAAACAGTATTCTTGATGAATTAACATCATCGATTAGCGAATGCAGTATACATTTTCTAAAAGAATTGTAACTCATAATAGCCTGCAGTGGTTTTTTTTGACGAAAAGAAAAAAATAGACCGTTAAAATAAAGAGTTCAGACGCTGACGAGCGAACTACCTCAACTGGCATCCGTCGTTTCACCTCATATTCGGCTCACAGCAATGTCTCAGTAACATTAGGAAGAAACATTCTTCGTGGGCCTTTGACGTCGAGCTATGACTGGTTTACTGGATTTACGACCAATCTTTGGATACTCCTAGAAAGACCAAATAACGAAGTTTTCATCCAAAATTGCGCCCTACAAATAGATCGAATGATTCTTAGAATATTCTGAAAGTTTGTTCCGAGTTTCTAGTTGCTCTCGAATGCTTTCAGTTTTCTTCAAAAGTGAAGTTACTTTTACAGAGTAAATTTTTGGTGTAAATGAATCATTGATATAAACTCTATCATTCTATTGAATATTGCTACTTTTAGACTCTTTAAGAAGTATTGGCTCTGTCGTCTTACTCATAACTAACGGTAATAAAACATGCTGAACATGTTGTTCATTGATATCCGTTTCTTGATCAATTTTCTTGAATAATAAATAATGTAATTATTCATGTCAAATAGTATTGCATATTTGCGAATAGTTGATTTTCATTTTTCAAATGTTTTCATCAATGAAGTAAAATATTAGATGAAGTTTATTTCGATTTCTTGTTTTTAATGAAGACTAATCTCAAATGACCACGACTCTTTTCTATTAAATAAAATTCAGATGATCATTTGATGAGTCAACACTTGTATTAAATGTTTTCGTTCGTTCATCTTTTTTATCAACCACTATGGTCCTCCACTTTCATTATCGTTTCTAGATTTATTAGAAAATATTGTAGCCAAATCTGTTGCAATGGCTAAATGTTTATTTAAAAGTATCTCTTTTAAGAAGCTACATTCTCTTTCTATTATATGATCATTCTAATGATACTACATAAAATAAAAAACTTGGAACATGAGCAACAAAAAAATACTTCATGATGAATAACAGGATTTGGATTATGAATAATATCTTGAATGAGAATTAACAAAAAAGTTAGATGAATAACAACAAATCCTGGATAATAAAAACCAAACACCCTGATTATATTATTCAGGAACTTAAGCTAATGAACAAGAAATCATATCATAGTCAATAAGAAAAAAAATGATTTTATATGTTCTTTTATTTCTTTTATACAGCTTTTAGTTTCTGAACTTCATCAAAAAATTGATCGACGTTGATGTTTCCTTGATTAAGTGTCAAAGATAATTGATTAATTGCAAATATTAAGTGACCATCTTTCTTCTACAAAAAATAAAGATATACATTGTTAATAATAAATTATCAAAATACAGTCGACGTCAAAAGTATTTCTCCAGTTTTTTGTTTTGAGTCATGTATTAATACTACACAACATTAATTTAATTTCATTATATGTCTATATAATAGAGGTCAAGTACTATATATATACACCTGTTTAATATGAAAAACCCTTAAAAATAAAATACAATAAAAAAAATCAAACTTAAGTGCTGAGAAAAAAGATGAGATAAAAATGCGCAAAATGATAATAAAAATGTTTGGCAGATGTCTTTGTTTTGCAATAGGCATTTGTTTATAGAATTTTCACAGCTTTTATAGAGCTTTCGACGGCGTATCTTTTGAAAAAAAAATCAAGGTGCTATCATTTCCTTTAGTCGAGATACATGTAAAATATAAAAGTCTTCCGAACATTTTTATTACGTTAAATACGATTGGAAGATAGCACTATCATGTATGTTTTTTTCATTTCGAGTATGGAAGAAACCATCAGAACAAGTCAATAGAAATTTGTTCTTACAGTTTTTGTAGAGCTTTTCACGGCACATCTTTTGAAGAAAAAAACCAAGAATTTATCATTTGTCTGTGCAGAGATATTCGCAAAACAAACTATGTTGTAAACATTTTGGAGCCTTCGGGATTTCAGAGTGTTTAATATTTTGACTATAACACCGTCATTTCTTAATGAAACTGTAAATGTTTTTTTACCATAATGATCAGCGGGAAAAGCTCTACAAAGTCTAGTAGAAGTTCTTTCTTGATATTTTTCCTTTTGTGTCATAAGAGTACAAATATTGAAATTTCTTCTTACACAGAGAAAAAACATATCTCTCTTCATTATTTGATAGTCTGCAATTCGTACTTTACTCCGTATGAAAATCAACGTTTAATTCGTTTGTGAAAAAAGTGACAATTTATTCCTTATCATTGTTGTATAAGTTGGTCAATATGAATGGAAACACAGTTAGGTGTCTGGATACTTTTTAGACTACCTGTAAATGAATAATGTTTCTTGTGATTTTCAATATGAAAACTTACTTTTATTTTTCATTTATTTTTTAATCATGTTTGTTGATATATCAATAATTGATATTCTCGATTGATTATAATAGACATAAACTTTATGTTAATAGAAACAAAAATTCATTGACATCAATTAAATGAAGAATTTAAATAACTAATTTTTGAAATAAATCATATTAATCAACTTGAAAAAAAGAAAAAAAAAGTTGATTAAAATTAACTTTCTTTTGAATAACTTACTGATATAATGTTTGAGAAAATTATTTACTAGACATAATCTAACTTATTGTTTCTTTATCCTATTTACTATATTGCACACACCAACATTATGTTGACATGCCACGACGTAATCTGATCGATCGAGATCGTCAGGTTTTGCTCAATCTACAATATTTAGTAGAGAGAAGAATTTTATGAATTTTGATGCAAGCCGTTTTCAAAAATATTGAATTCTCGATATTCTATAAGCTTTTTACGCAAAAACACAATATCCATCAATGGGAGTCCTAATGTGGCTATATTTCGAGAATGACTTAAGCTGACTGAGCTGAAATTTTATATAGATATATGTATCTTGATTAGTCCTACTTACCATAAAATTTTTGTCCCAAAAATTTGAGTCATTAGGATTTTATGACTCATTGAATAACGCACTTTTTTGGCAACTTTGATGCCTCATAACTTTCGATTGAAATGAGATCGAGGTCTCAAGCTTTCACCATAGATAGAGCACGGAGAGATGTATCTTCTCTGAAAATTTCGGCTCTCTATATCTTTCTGTTTGACCAAAGACTCCCCTCAAAAACGAGTTTTTGATAAAAATGAAGGTTTTCAGAGTCGATTATTTTTTTGCCATATATGAATCAGTTTGGGAACTGATCATTAGATGTTGGAGATACTCTCTCTGGACTACAACCACATAAAAAATCAGCGTGGGATCTCCAGAAATGGCTTGTACCAGAGATCTTCTTTATGAGGTCTCTATGAGGTCAGTATGAGTTTTACATAGTTTTGGCATGCGAGATTCACTTTTATCTTATTTATTGGATCTAGGTCATTTTTGATAGAGAATACGATAGTCATATTGGTATGTATGTACTTCGTCGAAATACAGATCGTTAAAATTTGATGATGTATCTTTTGGCGAGCTGTTGTTTCACCGGTAAAACTTTCGACGATCTAACATTTCGAAGATGACATTCTCGATCAATTATATATGGACCATATCGGTTTTCTGATATTTACAGTCTAACGATCAAACTAGTAACTACATTCTCGAAAGACAGCTACTTCATTAGACATGTCACAATATTATGTGTATCAACACTTTTAGTTCAATGAATTTTCTTATTTTATTTATTTCGTTTAGTTGTCAAAAACAAATATCATGTTGAAATGTATATATCACCAATAATAACAATTTTCTATTATAATTTTTTATCATAACAAACAAACAAAAAACAAAGATTTTTTTTTTCCTTCTCTTATTCTAATTCCGTACATTGTCGTTTTACTCGAACTAAATAAAAATAAAATAAGTTTCTTTAAAAAACAAAAGTCTTAATTACTTTGATCATCCGGATCAGGTAAAGAACGTTTTGATAATAAGACCATTAATTGATGAATTTTTGATTGTTCTAGCCATTTTGTTAATTGTCCAAACGACATTAAACGTAAACCTATCTTCAAAAAAAAAACATAGATTATTAAAAATAAAAATAAAAATAAAAAAAACAATATATTTTTTCACAAATATGATTGTCCGACTCTCATAGAGTTTCTGTTTTAAGAAAACATTTTCTTGAAGATGTATAAAAGTATATAACATATGACGTCTTCTATAGATTGTCTGAAAATTCAATTAAGTCTTCTTATAACAGATATAGGAAATGATAAGCAGATATTATTAATAAAAAAGATAAATAGATATAGTTATTTATGGCATTTTCAATAAGTATTCTATCTTCTACGTCTTCAATGTTATGTCAAGTTAGGAGTGTTAGAGTTCTTCAGAATTGAAGAAGAGAGTCGATGATCTCGGAAGTCGATTGGAAAATTTTTCCTAAACTTGATTGGATTTAGGAGAAGAGGTCAAATGTTTGTTTTTGGAAGCTCAAAACCAAAAGAACAATCAACAGTTGGAACTCTGCTAGAGAAAAACGAAAAGTTTTTCAGATTGAAAGAACATCTTTGAGATAACTCTGCTTCAAATAGATGTATTGAGAGATATATAATCATTACACAACAACATATGATTACAAAATCTATTCTATATATCAGATATATTGTATAAGTAACCACTTATATAATGAGCATTGTTGATTTATGCAACAAATCGAATAAATGTAATTTCATATATCTGTCAGTATTTTATACTAATTCCATGTTATAACTATCAGTTACCCTATACAGAGCAAAACTAAACATTAGGCTACATATTCTTTCTATCAAGAAGTGTACCACACACCTAAAGAGTTCAAGGATGTAATCAATCAAGCTTATATTAATATAGCATCAGAGGAAAGTATTGCACTAGCTTCTATACTCTCATAAACCTAAAAGAAGCGACACATCTTTTTCTTTTTCGAAAAACGAAAACTCTATTAAAGTCAAAATGGTATAATCAATATATTTCTTTTATTTACTTGAGCTTCCTGAGTAATATCATTTCTTTCTTGATTTGTTAAATTCTCAAAAACATCTTTAATTGAATCTGTTGTTACCCAAGGCATACGTAAACCGGGACCATCTAAATATATCAATATAAATCATTATTATTGAAAAAAGGAAATAATCAAATTAAAACTAACTTGATAATACTAAACCACCGGAAATATATTCTAAAACACGTCGAAATGCATTCACAGCTGATAATGATGGTGATAAAGTATAGTCAATAAGAATTTCAAAAGCCTAGATAATATATTTAAAAAAAAAAGAACTTTATTCAAGAAAATAAAGTAATTATACTTCAGATGATAATGATTTCCAATTTGTTGATACTTTTGTTTTATAACGTAAACAACGAACTAATGCTGCTGCATATTGTCGAGTACTAACTTGATTCTAATAAATTCATAACAAAAAAAAAAAAAAAAAACTAAAGTTTTTCATTTCATAAATAGTAAATTTTATTTTTACTTGAAACCATCGAGTTGAATGAATTGAATTTAAGGCATTTAAACAATTTATGTTAGATAAAAGTTCATTAGATTTATCTAAAGAGATAATTAAATTCTTTAATAATTCTTTGTATAAAGAAAAATATTTACTTTCAGATTTATCTTGTTGTTGTATAGAAAATGAAGTAAATGCTATTGAAATATACATCATTCCTTCTTCTGTATTTGTTTGTAATTCTATAGTTTCTTTATCAATTTGATATTGAACTTGAATTTTATCTTTCCATGTATCCTATTTATTTTTTTTTTGAAAATTTATATTATGATTAAGAGAAAAAAATATATTTTTAATTTTTTTTTTTTTTTTACATCAAAATTATCAGATAATATGGCTGCAATTGTTTGAAAAAGTTTTTTTGTTGGCCATTCTGCACAAATAACAACAATATGAAATAAACGATCAGTTTTAATTATTAAACTTTTTCCAAGTAAACCAATACGAGATACACCAATTAATGGTGATTGATTACTAAACAATAGAATTAAAATAAAAAAAGTTTTTTTTTACTCAGAAAAAAAAAAGAAGTAAAAATTCAAATTTACGGATTTGTTTCAGATGTAGAAGAATTAGTAATGATTGATGATGTATTCGATGTTTGAAGTTGTTCTGAACAAGATTTTAAAGCTGATTCAACAGTACTAACATATTGTTCAATAATGTTAAGCTAAAATATCAGAAAAAAATTTACAGAATAGAACAAAAAATTGTTCATGTGTTTATTGATAAGAAGATAAAGTTTATAAAACATTTATATCGATTGATAGAAAAAAAAACATTCTTTTCAGAAGGTATTTATCAAAAAGAGACACGGATGATCATTATGTGTGTCGTTTCCTTGATAAACATGTTATAAAAATAAATTATGTACGATTTGAAAAAGGAGAAAGACTATCTTTTCTTAGAGAAAGTTTTCTAACGACTGGTAATAGGAACGATATTTTGTATTAGTACTTTTCCATCATTATCATCTATATTGTGAAAGTCTTGATGAAAAATTTTCACTCATTTTTCGGCTATCCAAAGACAACTGATTAGAGTCCGAATCAGAATTTTTTGCTTTTTCCTAATATATGTTCAAATTTTGCTTCTACCCTAAGAATTAGCAACTATTAGTAAACTTTATAAAAAATTCCAAAAATGTATCTGTAGAAAAGAAAATAGCTATTTTAATGTAACCTTTAGTTTGTGTCTTAGTATAGCTTCAACTAAACATTGGTGTAGAGCACTACATCCTATACAAAATAAGATATTACACCATAAACAAAATCTCATATGCATCTCTACTTCAGAGTTAGTTTCTATGACAATCGACATTATTAAAGATATAATCGTAGTTGCAAATATTACTTGTCATGTGAAAGGAAATAGCACGCTTTGTAGAACGAGTATTGTTCTGCAAAATGAAACCATTAAAACGTACTTCATATCTTGAATTTGATAAGTTTTAATCAAAATACAAAACTGATGATAATTGTCTAATCTCGAGCTTTACAATGGAATTGCTTACAAATAGTGACGTAACCAAGTATGAGCTAAGTCGAACAGCGTTCTACTACAATATGAATACTATTTATTTTTCTTTTTTTTTTTCGTAATGATTGAATAGACTTCGTCAAATTGCATAAGAGAACAAATGCATTTCAAACTTTTAAAAGATTTCATACAAATCAAATATGTTTGATTTCATTTTCTTATATTTGATGATAATGGCAACTGAAACTTTTTCTATAAAATTGTTTTCATTCTCTCTTTAGCTTGGTGACACACTTTTCTTATGTAACTCAACAAGTTCTATTTAAATCTTATGAAAAAAGAAAAATAAATAGTAGTAAAATTTTGGTTTGCGGGCATCTTACATATATAGTAAATACTTAAAAAATTCATTATCTTGTTCGATACATATTATGGACAGTTCATATTTTAAATTTGTTAGTTTGATAGTCAGAGCTGTAGTTCTATCCAAATATGTCTAATATTATTTTCTAACAGTAACAAAATCTTTCATTGTCAAAAGAATATTATAAAAGCACATCTGAAGAGAATGGAAAAGGTTTGTTTCTAATTCTAAACAATTGTTTTTAAGTGATAAAAAATAAGTGAATATTTTATGTCAAGACTTTTGTACTATTGTTTTCATTATCTTGAATTTTTCACTTTAAAATTATATAAAATCATTAAATTTTTCAAATGATTATCATTTATATACAAAAAAAAAAATTTTTTCTTACTAAATTAGGCGTTGGTATAATTTGTTGATGTAACATCATTAAACATTTTGTATCATCATCAATATCTGATTGATTATTACTATTTATCGATTGTTGAGTATTTATATATTCTACATTAGAATAATTATCATTCGATTGTTGATTATTAATTTGTTTTTGTTTTGTATTTGTTAATTTATTATTTGTATTATTATCAACAATAAAATTTGGATTGACTTTTTTCTATATTTAAATAAAAAAAAAAAAAGATTTATTTAAATATTTTAATTTTTTTTTTTTAAATTAAGAAAATTTACTTTATAAGATAATCGATGACGTTTTCCTTTTAAATGCATATCTTTTCCTTTAATATCATTAAATTTACATGCACATAATTTACAATGATAAAGTATTGGTTTATTTGTATTATCATATGTTGTTTCAATATATTCTTCACCAATTGGTTTAATATTATTTTCAAATAAATTTAATAAAGATATTTTTTGTTCATCATTTGATAATGTTTGAGATTCATTTATTATCGATTGTGTATTTGTATTCATTTGTGATGATGTTGATATATTATTTAATATTTGTGGTTCGATTGATGGTATTGTTTTACCTAATTTACGATGTAATTTCATTGCCTATATTATAAAAAAAAATAGATCGAAAAAAAAAAAACCAAATTAAAATTCTTACTTTTTCATGTTTACTTCCATCTAAATGTGCTTTATAAGCATCTGAACTTGTACATGTTATATCACATAATTCACATCGAAATATATTAACACCTGTTTTAGTACTTATATTAATTGATGTTTGTTGATTTTGTGCAACAAGTTCTTTT
Source organism: Rotaria sp. Silwood1 (assembly GCA_905250075.1). Lineage (NCBI taxonomy): Eukaryota > Metazoa > Rotifera > Eurotatoria > Philodinida > Philodinidae > Rotaria > Rotaria sp. Silwood1. The sequence continues at coordinate 481,126 of CAJNOP010000044.1, forward strand.
TTCTTATGTTTAGAACCATTTAAATGTGCTTGATATGTGGCATGACCACCACATGCTATACGACAGGTTTCACAATAATACATACGTGTTGAATTATTTGTATTAAAAGTATTTTTAATAGAACGACGATTTGAAATTTGTTGAGTATTTGATCGATTAAATTGTCCTTGAAGATTATTATTCATTAATGATGTTTCAGTTGATTGATTGAATGCAGCAAGAGTTTCAGCAGTTGATCGTATAATGTGATCATAACCTAAAAAAACAAAAAGAAATATTATGAAAGAAAAACTTAATATTTTTTGTATTTTATTCGTTTACTATTATATTGTGGTTGATTTGATATTGATGATGAAGAATACATTTGATATGTACCATATGGAGAAATCGTTTGCTAAAAAAAAAAAAAAAAGAATATCTAGTATTCATTTAGTTGATGCTCTTTTTCGAATGAATGAATGTTCGATCGTTTAATTGTATTATTTCTATAGACTTATTTAGACGGATGTAAAATATTAGATTTCTCGAGTACAAACCAATTGATTGTGTTCATTTTATTATTAGTTTTTAAATATATGGTATCGATATATATTCTATTCATTCAATACATTAAGACATATTGTATTTGATAGTCAAAAAAAAGACAAATACTTTTTTGCTAAAATATTTATTTACATAATAATTCTTGTTGATGGTACAAAAATGAAGATAATAATATTCATATAGATATTTTAATAATAGTATGTGTGAATTATCTGATTGTATTGTCAATATAGAAATATAGTTTTTTTTTTACAGAGATGAAAAGAAATTAAATGAATGTGTTAATCTTACAGAAAATAATATATCTTTATTATAAGAAAAAATTTTGAAAAAAAGATTATCTAACATATCAAATTAAAGCATTTTTTTTTCTTCATAAAATAAATTCATATCTATTGTGTTCTTCTAGCAATGAACTCATCAAAAAATAGTTGACTATAATTCTTTATAGTTCTAGTATCATCACAACATGAGTAAAATTTATTAAAATTAAAGTTTGTAAATATAAATTCAATCTATTTGATATTTTTAGGCTATTTATTTTTTGTTAATCTCAAGGTCAAAACTCAAGATATGCATTCTATTGCAAACTATCTATAGAACAAATGACCTATTAATAGAATTGTTCCTACTAATAAAGAATGTTTCGCCTATCTAAATATGTATGCATCGATGATATCACTTAAGACTATTGTAAATTGTACCAACCATCATTTAGCATAATATTATCAAAAAGGAAGAATCATACTGTAAACTTTTTTCATGGATAATTCTTTATTTTCTATATATTTCTTTTCAATGTTAATTTGTTTCAATCATTGATGTATGACTTTTATTAATTAATATAAATTTGTATTTGTTAATTTTCTAGAAAACTTTTCTTAGCTATAGTTTTGAATCAAAGAAATTCTTTTTACTATTGAACTCTTTGCTGAATCATTACAAAAGGAATAGTAGTTGTCAATATAGTAAATTTTATTTTGAAAAATTCTATAATTTTACTTGTGAAAGAGCATTTTGAAATGTTTGTCCATAGAAAGATTGTTGTTGTTGTTGTTGTTGTTGTGTCATTTGAGAATATCCAACAGTACTAAAAAAAACAAAAATATGACAATAATAAGTATGATTTAGTTAAGAAAAATTCATATTAAATCCTACTTATACATCGAATAATTCATTCCATTTGTTGACATGTTCAAAAAAATATATATATTTGGTTTTCTTCTTCTCTAATGTAAATGTTAGGAAGTGGAAATCTCGAAGTATTCATATCTTTTATCCAATCATTTATGTTGAGACATCGAGCACCCTCTTTAGTTTGATCTATTATATAGTATGGAACAACAATATTTGACGATCCAGATTTTGCTTATTATCATGTGTTCTATATTAATACATTGAAAAGAATAATTCAGTTTCTTTTCTCTTTTTTTTTTTTATTTTATCATAGTTACAAGAATATTTTTTTTGTTTTTGTTTTTCAGAATCTTAAATTATTTTCTATTAATGTTGCTAGTAAAAAATTAAGAATATTTTATATATAATATTTTCTTAATCTATGTATGCTAGAAAACTTTTAACAGCACGATTTATTCGTTATGAATTCGGTATATAAAAGTTTGATTTAGAATAATCTTTAAAAATTCATAACTTATATATATATTTTTTTAATGAATAGATATATTTATCAATAATTCACATTATTATTCGCAACGAACACATAATTTTCTAATATCTAGATTTCAACCATTACGTCCATATTCATTATCAAATGTTTTATTAGCACGATCAAGTAATAATTCATTTACAATACGAGATAATGGACAAGGTTCAAAAGGTAATTATAGATTCAAAAAAAAAAAAGAAATATTTTAGAAAAATAAATAAATAAATATTTATTTTAAAGTTTTAAATATACGAAAATATGGATTTATATCCAAAGGTATTCTCTTAAGTTTTGTTTTTGTTTTTCTTTTTATAATTTTAATTTAAGTTAATCTGAAATAAACATAAATCAATTAATTAGTTTTTTGTTTTGTATTTAATATTTAGGTGGTAATAATGATGGTTCAGGTAAAATAACATTTCTTTGTCCAAAATGTGGTGACATATGTACACATGTTGAAAGTCTTGTTTGTAAGTATTTAATTTGAATAATACAAAAATATGACATAAATTAAAAATAAAAACTTTTATTAGCTTCAACAAGATTTGTTAAATGTGAAAAATGTAGTCATTTCTTTGTTATTTTATCTGATAATGAAGGATCAAAGAAATTCGTTGAAGATAAAGTAAAAACTCGACCACCACCACCATCACCAAAAAAAGTATTTGAATATATCCTAAAAAAATGCAATAATTTCGTTTTCTTTTTTCTTTTCATCAAGATTTATGAATTTCTTAATAAATATATTGTTGGTCAAGAACATGCCAAAAAAGTCATGTCTGTTGCCGTTTATAATCATTATAAACGTTTACATAATAATATATCAACAGTAAAATCTCAACAGAATACTTCAGAAAATGCATTAATGAATGTAACTAATCAACAACAACAACAACGAGGTATATAAAGTAAAACTTTTATAAATGGATTTTATTTTTCTTTTGTACTTTCGTTTTTTTTGGCTTTATTCTTAATGTTGGCATTCCGTTTTATACTGTACCACTTGATATTTCAAGTCATAATAAAAATTTAGGTTCAAACAAAATTGCTAACAATAATAATAATGAAGAAGTCAAATATGGTAGTGATTTTATTCATAATGAAAATTATGATCTTAAACTTGAAAAAAGTAATATACTTATGCTTGGTCCTACGGGTTCAGGTAAAATAAACAAATAAAATTTTATCATTATTATTATTGTTGTTTATCTTTTATAGGCAAAACACTTCTTGCACAAACAATTGCAAAATGTTTGGATGTACCATTTGCTATATGTGATTGTACAAGTCTGACGCAAGCTGGTATATAGAAAATAATAGAACAATTTGTTTTAATCTATTTAGCTTTTCTTTTTTCAAGGTTATGTTGGTGAAGATGTCGAATCAATTATTGCAAAATTACTTCAAGATGCAAATTATAATGTTGAACGATGTCAACAAGGTTTGAAAATAAAAAGAAATACTAATTTTATCTTAGAATAGATATTCTAATGAAATCGAATTTAGAAATCAGAACAAAAAAGAAAAAAAAACTTTAGTTATTTATTGTATAAAGTTTTTTTTTAAAGAAATCTCTGAAGATAATGTGTAGAAACATTGATTTTTTTGTACTTTTATATGAATAGTGTATGCTAAATATGCATAGGACTATTTTTGAATAGTTTTGTTTTCAATATTCTTTTTAATTATCAGCGTTTTTCTGTTCGAATAAAATTACGTATATAGTTAAAAGAATATCTGATGAGACAAGGTAAAGATAGAAGTCTATTCATCCTCTTCGACTTACAAGAAAAGATTTTCAATTGTTCTATGCCATTTTCACTGATGTTTTGAATACATGTGAAAGACTTTAGTATAAGAGAACAGTGAAATAGATTTGAGTTGATGTATCTTCTTTCAATCGACATAAATATATTTATTCTATCATGAAGTACGAGAAATTATATGAATAAACTTCGTATAACTCATTATAAGAATCAGTACCTTATATCCGCGCGAAGAACGATTGAAATCTTTCGAAATTTTATATTGCCCTCGTACAAGAGAAAATCTGAATAGAACATTATGTCAATTCTTCACAAATTGCAAGTCTACATCATGAACAGAAATGAATATGAATGAAACTAAAACAATAGCATTCTGGTCAAAAATTATAATCCTTTTACTGAATTTTTCATTGCTAGTTAGATTTCTTGAAAAACAAAATTGGAAGTAAAAAATTGCTATCTAAAGTTTTTGCAAACCGATATTAGAGTATCTTGAAATTTTCACCAAAAATGAATGTTTTTTTTTGTTGTGTTAAGGTGTTTCTCCCATAATTTTTACAAATTTTCTATTGATCTCATTTCTCTCTTAATATGAGATTAAAAGAATTCAAATCAGCCTAATTTTTCTTAGGCTTTTTCCAAGAATAAGCTCCTTGATATGTAAATAAAATATTAATGAAAATTACATAGATCACTTGAAGATCTTTCCTTGTTAGTGTAAATTTTCTATTAATGAATATTTATTTCGATTTGTTTTTACATAATTCTATCATATTAGGTATTGTATTTTTGGATGAAGTTGATAAAATTGGCAGTGTACCAGGTATTCATCAACTTCGAGATGTTGGTGGTGAAGGTGTTCAACAAGTATATAAAATAATTTATTATTATGAATTAAAATAATTTTTATTCTATTAGGCATTATTAAAAATGCTTGAAGGTACAATAGTAAATGTTCCGGAAAAAAATTCTCGAAAAATGCGTGGTGAAACTGTTCAAATTGATACAACAAATATATTATTTGTTGCATCAGGTGCATATACAGGTCTTGATAAAATAATAAGTCGTCGTAAAAAAGAAAAATATCTTGGTTTTGGTTCAACATCAAATGAAGCACCATCACGTCGTCGTGCAATACAACTTGATTTAGATGAACAACGTGATGATAATGATAAAATGATTGCTGAAGAAAATTTAGAACGTGATAAATATTTACAAGAATGTGAAGCACGTGATCTTATCGAATTTGGAATGATACCTGAATTTGTTGGAAGGTGAATATATCATTAAAATATTCTAGTTGATTATTTAGTTTTTATTTTATTTATATAGATTACCTATTATTGTTGCATTTCATTGTTTAACTGAAGATATGCTTGTAAGGATTTTAACTGAACCTCGAAATGCTTATGTACCTCAATATCAAGCACTTTTTCAAATGGACAAGGTTAGTCTGTGCTCTTGATTAAAAATACTGGATCGACAATTCAGTGTAACGGTCAAAACTTGAGGATCATGGACATGAACCCTTTTAGAATTGTTCTTGTCTCGCCAAGAACTCTTTATGAATTGAATATACGCTCAAACAATGAGTATCAGTTCGTGTAGTTTTCTTATCAGTTGATGAAAATAACTAACGAGGAAATCTTACATAGTAATCAGTCATATCTATGAGTTTTTTGGAACAATGAACTTGCTCTTCACCGGCTCATAATTTAAACTGAATCTTGAGTTCAAACTTTGCATAAACTAAGTGGTTAATGAAACTCATTTCTTGTACAATATCAAAACTTTTGATTTCATCTATTGTTAGACACTAATCTGGAAATTTTTGTTCTAATATTTATATATGAGCATAATAGATTCTAGAAAGTCTTATAGTTTCAAAAAAAGCAACTCTCATCGATAACTTTGTTGACCATATTTTCAGCTGAAACCTTAATTTTGAAGATGATCTAACGCGAATACAGTAACTTTTTGAAAAACTCATATAGAGGAATCCTGTTAGATTTATCTCAATATGACCTTTCTAATCATGTACAATTCTTTTCAACAAAGATTTATAATTGTACAAGATTTCATTGTAAGAATGATGAATATTTCATTGAAGGTTCAGATGAAACTTTATGATATATATAAACTTTTGAAAAATGATTTTAAAAATTTAGGTGCAATTAGATTTTACTGATGGTGCACTTCGATCAATAGCTAAAAAAGCTGTTCAACGTAAAACTGGAGCTCGTGGTCTTCGTTCAATACTAGTTCGTAGTTTTTAAAATCTTCTATTTATTATATAAATAATTAATTTTTTCATAGGAACGTATTTTACTTCAATCTATGTTTGATATTCCCGAATCGGATATTGTCGGTGTTCGTGTTGATGAAGAAGCTGTTAAATCAAATAAAAATCCTGAATATATTCGCTCACGTCCAATAACATCATCTGATGATATTCATGAAAACGCAACAAAACCAAACGAAAAAAGTCCCAAAGAAAATAACGATAATAAAATTTATCTACCAACCGGTTGAAAAAAAAATAATACTCAATTTTGTAACAGATTATTATATTTGCTTTCGAGTCTGTTTTTATTTATTTTAATTTTAAATTCTCTTTTCCTATTTATACATATATATATATATATATACATGCATATATAGTCTCCATTGTAAACGAAAATATTTTGTACTTCTCACTTCAATTGATCATTTTTTCAATTCATTTGTGTGATGGGCATATCGCATGTAAATAAGTGTAGTTCAGCAATAAAAATTTTTATTTAAATTAAAGACAAAAATAAAATAAATAAGAGAAGAAACAATAAAAGGAAAGCAAAGAAGAAAAAAAATAATCGATGTTTATGTTTATAAAACTGGACAAGCGACATTGACAGCATAATCACAACGACCAAGAAAGAAATTGTAGCGAAGACCTCGTGGACATGAACGAGAAACAATAATTGCTAAAACAAAATTCAATTACTAATTTCATTAATAAAAATTGATAACAAACCTTTTTCAACACATTCAAAATATTTGCCTTGTGCACAACCATATGCATCAGCATAAAAACCATTATTTGGACATCGAAAATATTCTAATAAAATTTAAAATAAAAGTATCTTTTTTCTTTTTTAATAAAATTTTCTTACCAGTTTCACATCGAGAACCTCGAAAACCAGGTCTAAATAAAGAATAATTAAATATATGAAGAATAAAATCAAAATAAACTAACTTGCATAAACAATAAGCAAATATTGATGATGCTGGTGAATGTTCATAACAAGTTCCACCATTATAACATTTACTTGATGCACATCTTGGTGCAACTTTAATTTATAAATTTTATTTCTTTAGTTTTTAAAAGACTAATAAAATATACATAAAAAAAAATCATACCTGTCCTTCGTTCACAATAATCACCATGAAAACCCAATAAACTATTCAAATAGAACTTTATTTAAAAAAGAAAAACATCAACTATACAATAGATGCATACCACCAACATGTAGCATAAGTCGGAGTTAAAATATTACAACTAAAATATTAAAAAAAACAAATTATCAAAAATAAAATCAATTGCTTCAACTTACACGCCACTATTGCGACAGGCTATGTCTCGACAAAGATCAGTACCTAATTGAAATACAAAATTTCTTTTTTTTTATTATTCTGAAAATTTCGATTTTACTTCGTGCTATTTCACATCGTGTACCCGAAAAACCACTTGGACATGTACATGTACCCAATATTGGATTACATACACCATCATTTAAACATCCAATAGCACAATATGAAGCTTAAATTTTTAAAATCTTTATTAAATTTTTCGTTTTTATTTTCATCTGTTCACGTACCAACAGCTGTATTTGGATCCGAAGCACATCTATCTGCAATATTACCATCGGAACATATACATCCAAATGTTGAATCAATTACAATACAAATACCATCATCACCACAAAATGAGTGTTCACAAACAGCAATTAAACGACGAGCTAGAAACAAGTCATTTGAAAAACAAATATCAGTCAATATTAAATCAACAGACCGTGAATATTAAGTGATGACATATTAGTCTCATGTTCAGTTTCATCGTCTACATTAGTACATGTTGAATTCGTATATGTATCATTGGGACAAGCACAAATTTCCGGCATATTTGGTATTTGTGTCTTAAGACATCGTCCACCATTGTCTTCACAATCCAATGAACATTCTGAATATAAAATAAAAATTGTTGTTTTTCTATTTCTTTTTTTTTCCATGTTTTTACATACTTCCATGAATATATGGACAAATCATTAACATAAGAAATAACAATATTAGCTGATAATTTAAAAATTTCGATGACATTTCGTTTTGGTTAACTTTACAAACTGCTATGTATGATAAATTTTACCTTCTGAATTTAACTGACAAAAAATATATACCATATTTTTTATTATTGTATTCCACCTACATAAATATAATATGATTATTCAAGGTTGAACAAATTTCTTTTCAATAACATCATAGTAGACAAAATGAACAAATATATTCTTTCCTTGTTAATTTCAAATATAACAACACACAAATATCACCTTCAACAACGATTTGTAATTTCAGACTATCAAGGATAATGACAATATACTTTCAATGATGATGACGATGATGATATTTTAATCCTGTTTATATTATTTCTTCTTTTTTTTCTTTTTATTATTTTAGATATTAAGAACATGTGACAGAACTGGCATGATCACAAGACATTTTATTCAAATTAAATCGAAGTCCTTTTGGACAGGTACCAGTCAGAAGACGATCTAAACAAAGAAAAGCAGAAATAAAAACTAATGAAATTTTCCTTAAATGTTTTGTTTTTACTTGTATGATCACAAAGAAAATATGAACTTTGTGCACATTGATATAGATCAGCAAAAACACCTGGCTGTGAACAACGAAAATATTCTAAAACAAAGAAAATATATAAATAAAAATATTGCTAACATATTTCATTGATAATAACCTGTCTCACAGAATCTTCCAGTAAATCCTGGTGGACAAAGACAATAAGCAAAAACACTTATTGCAGGTGAATGTTCATAGCATATGCCGCCATTTTGACATCGAATGTCAGTACAACGTGTAGCAACTATGGTTTTTTTTCAAATAAAAATAATCGATATTTATATTATTCTAAAATATTTTTTATCTAACCTCTTTGTCGTTCACAATAATCACCATGAAAACCTATAATAAATTCATCTCTCAAATAATCTCCATATTACTTTGATTTTGTCTCTTTTTTTTTACCTAACAAACACAAACAAGTCGAAACAGTTGGTGAAATTATATTGCACACGCCGGAATTTTTGCATGCTACATTATTACACAAAGTAGTTGCTAAAGTATACAAAATTGATACAAATTTAAGAAATAACAATTTTTGTGACTTGTACATTCTAATCTTTCACATTGTTGACCAAGAAAACCTGACGGACAAATACATGAACCTGTAATTGGATCACAAATACCTTGATTATAACATGCACATGCTTTTGAAATTATAGATCTATTATTATTAGCACCTTTATAATTAAATAAATTGTTTTATATTGAATATTTAAATTATTTTTTATATATTTATTCATTCTTACTTTGTCCTGAGATAAAATTAATGACTAAATTGCAAATAATAAACAATAATGATCTTTAAATATTATTAAGAAGAAAAAACAAAGCAGTAATGAAGTTAAAGTTTAGATCATAATAAAAAATTTACTTACAAAGATAATAGCATATCTTTGACACAAAAAAAAATCGATTTTAAACTATACTGTTTTTTTTCTTATTCATATTGGTATTTTTATAGTTAATTTTTTATACGTGATTAAGTGTAGGCATTTTTAAGATCAAATTTCTCTCGGACTAAAAAACACGAAAACATGCCTTTCTTTTTTTGTCAATATTTTTTGAGTCAGAAAAACAAAACGTTCTTAATGAAAAAAGAATGATTATTACATAGAGATTCTTCTTTTTTTTTAGGAGATTTTTGAAAGGTTAAATGATCGAATAGATATAATTCTTTGTTTTTGCTTTCGCATTTATGACTTATAATGAATTATTTGTTTTTCTTTGTTATAAATCGATTTATTTATTTCTATGTTGATTTTTTGTTTTGATATTTAATAAATTCAGATTTCTATCTTACAAAATATATTCGTTAATTTTCAATAGAATTAATGCAATCTATTGGATAAATTATTAACTTATTACTAAATAATCATAAAACTATTGTATTATCAAAGATGTTTACGATAATATACGTTAGAATAACATCATTGTTTTTGTTCTCGAAAATAATAATGACGTCAGATAACCTCGAATTACATAGCTACAAAGCTTATTTCATTCGAACAAAAGTAATCGAACTATATAACAGTAACAATTTCTTTTTGCACTGTATTGACGGCCTATTCAGTTTGTGAACAAAACACATTTGACTTCTTTTCTTATGGTCCAGGGCGTATTTCATTCGCTTTTTCTATCTATCTACATATATCATTATGTTAAGATATGTAGCAAAGAAAGGCAGTCGAGGTCAATTTTAGTCATTCTAGAGAAATTTAAAGAAAGAATGAGTGATATAATCGCCCTCCACCCCCTCGTCATAGTCGAATCAAGAAAGGTCGTGTTATTGTCATTGTTCAGCTTCACTTTGCACACGGACGCAATCTATATCGGACGTAAACGCACGCATAAAACAGACAGAAAAAAATAATAGAGGAAGGATAATTTGTTTATCGTCATTTTCATGCGTATCATCGACATCGACGTCGGTCTTGCATTGAACCCCAAAATGAAACAGGTTGAATTACATAAAATTTTTTATTAATTTCACTAATTATCTAAAATCTTGTTCATAATGTAGGTTCATTTCAAACTACTATTGTGTCTTCTATTGGCAATCGGTGCTACTGGACAATATAATCTCGGTAAAATTTAATTATATGCTTTATCTTTACGGTCAAATTTATTTATTATTTGTTTACTTTTTTTTTTTTTAATTTTCAGTCAATCCATGGAACCTAGGTTTTACTGGACAGCAACTTGCTCTTGGACAACCAGGTATGGGTGATTGGAATGGTTTTTCAGGAATGGGACCCTATGGACGATTCGTACAACAACCAGCTATTGCACCACAAGTCAGTGTTGGTTTAGGACAAGTTAATCCTGCTCAACAAATCTATCAACCAGCAATTACACAACAGGCACAAGTTACTAATACTGAGTAGGTTTTTTTTATCTATTTAAAAAGAAAAATATGAACTGACTTTTTCTTGATTAGATTAACAAATGGTAATAGTTTAGTTTCATCTGTACCTGATGTTTTTGCTAGTGCAAATCGTGGTGATAAACAACGTGTATGCTATAATATTATTGATATGGTTTATCCATTATTCTCTATGTATTGTTCGGTATTACCACAAACAGCATTTTCATTACCAAATTTTTTTGGTCATGAAACAAAAGAAGAAGTACATGAATTATTTGTTGGATTGACTCCAGCAATACGTTCTGGATGTTCTTCATATGTACGTTTATTTTTATGTCCATTATTTTTTCCACCATGTAATGTTAAACCAATACTTCCATGTGCTGATTTATGTAGAAGTAAGAATATTTATTTTAATGTAATATAATTTTTCATCAATTCATTTCTTTTTTTTTTTTAACAATAGCTATGCAACATAGATGTGGTGCTTATGGTCTTTCAGGAATTAATTGTGATCAACTACCAGAAAAATCAGAATTTTGTCAAAGTAAGTTTTATATCATTATTGATGAATATTTGAATGATTTTTAATTGTCTAGCTATTATTGATCCAAATCGTTTTATCGATGGTATTTATGGATTTCACGGATCTACAACACAAAATCAACACGGTTCACAATATACTGATTCAAATAATAATGTTGATTTATCTTTAATTCCATCAACATCTGGTACTTCCAGTAATGAAACTGTACAAACAGAAACTAAAACTAATACATATTACGGAGAAAACATTTCCAGTATTGGTTCTGATGAGTATGTAGTATGGTTTATTTCTCTTTTCATAAATACCGATTGTTTTTCTTCTATAGATCTATTGTCAACATTCAATCAACTCAAACTCCAAAAGTAATGCCGAGCACATCTGATCTTTCAAGAACAAATACTGATGATGCAAACAATCAACACTGGACTAATGTAGATTCATCACGTACATCATTATCTACTGGTGGTGGATCTTTTCATTCAACTAACAATTTCATGAAGCCTAGTAGTTCAAGCTCTGAATTAAATAATATTGCATCAGTACGAGACAGCTCATTTATCAACAACGGTGCATCAGCATATATGCCAAACAATAACGTTCGATTAGCATATACTAACAATGAGAACTATGGTGATAGATCATCCAATAGTGATACCGCAAAACTTACTGACTCTTCATCAATCGGCAACAATAATAAATATGTTAGTGGATCATCTCATAGTAGCAACACTGTATCAACTGACTCATCAATGTTTGGTAGAAATGACAATCGTGATGAATCATTATCGATTAGCAATGCTAAAAATTATGTTGGATCAAAATTCTCCGATGGTGGATCATCCTTAGGTGATGCTAGTAGATTTACTAGCTCGTCATCGTATGATAAAGATAAAAAATTTGGTGGTGAAATGAAATTCTCCGGCGGTGAATCATCCTTGGGTGATAC
>CAJNOP010000044.1:493861-523530 GCA_905250075.1 Rotaria sp. Silwood1
AGCTCGTCATTATATGGTAAAGATAACAAATATAGTGGTGAAATGAAGTCCTCCGGTGGTGAATCATCTTTAGGTGATACCAGCAGATTTACTAGCTCAACATTGTACGGTAAAGATAAAAAATCTGGTCGTGAATCAACAACATTTGGCAGCTCGATGAAGTCTAGTGGATCAACATCTCATGGCAGCAGTGATAGTTACAGTGGTTCATCATACGGCAAAATTAATAGTCATGGTTTAACTAATGAATTTACACAAAGTGGTCTACCTTATGGTCTTCAATCAACAGCCGAATATCCGACCTATTACACAGAAAAACTTGATCTATCTAAATGTGGACCTCGTAAGATCTTTTGAACGATTGAAAATCATTATAATATTTTTTTTCTCTATTCTTATTCTAGAACCACCAAAAAATCCATGTACAATCAATGGTCCACAACTGTATCCAATACCTGGCTATCCACATTGTTACATTCAATGTGCACTTGAACATATGTTTGTCAAACCATGTCCACCTGATCTTGTTTGGAATACGCACATAAATGTTTGTGATTGGCCAACAGTTCCTTATTCATCTGATGGTAATAGTCATGACTCTTCATCCCATAGTACTGGCAACTATCAAAGTGTATCATCTTATTCATATGGACGAAAAAAACGTTCGACAATTGACCGCAAGAAACTCTTCCGAAATGGTAATCCATTCCCGTCCCTAACTAAAATGGATGTACCCTTAGGTAACTGATTTGATTTCTGTTTGATATCGAGTTTAGTTTTATTTTTAATGTATATTTTTCTGTTAGGTCCACCTGTTCCAGGTATTGTTCCATTGCCAGGTTTTTCCGGTCCTATTGGAATTGCAGGTCCACTTGTTCCACCACCAACTCCGTAAGTTATTTCTGACTGATTGATTTACATGTATAATTATACATACATATACATATTTATCTATTACATTTTTAGTCCAGCGTCTCCTCCTTCAGCTGTCCCAGGAATGCTTCCACAAATGACTTCACGAATGTTACCTGTAATGTTTCCTCCCTTCATACCAATGCCGTATGTCGTAAACTTTTAACTTTATATACATTTATTTTTTATACTTTGTAGAACTCCAATGTTTCCACCACAAATGAATTCACCACCAATGTTTCAACCACAAATAGTACATCAACCAGTGTTTTCACAACCATCAGCACCTCAACAAATGTTTTCACAACCATCAGTACCTCAACAAACATTTCCACAACCATCAGCAGCTCAACAAATGCTTCCACAACTGACTGTACCTCAACTAATGTTTCCACAGCCAGTTGTACTTCAACGAATGTTTCCACAACCAAGAGTAATTCAACCAGTTCTTCCACCACCACAACCACAACCACAAACACCTGCTCCAACACCAACACTTCCACCTTTTATACCTCCCATTTTTCCAACTCTACCAATACCAATGGACGGACCATTACTTCCTCCTCTTCCTATGAAAATACCAGCTACATTCAGTATGTTGTTTAAATTGTATCTTGATTTATTTTTCACTTAATTTTCTCATAGTTCCCGGTCCAATACCCATATTTGGTGCTCCATGGTTTGGACCTTTCGACGAACCTGCAAGACCTGCTGCAGCATCTTCAAAATCTTTCGGCAGCCCGTCAACACCATTCGGCCAACCATTTGGTTTCAATCCCTCAATGGGTTACCCATTTGGTTTCAATCCTTCAATGGGCTACCCATTTGGTTTTGACTTTGGGTAAGATCACTGTCTACAAGTTTTTTGTATCAAATAATTTATATTATTTAAATAATATCAAAAAACTATATAAAAGAATGCTATCAAAAACACAATGAATTGTATTTCTTTGTAGTTTTGCTGGTGGATTTCCATCTGCTTCTAATTTCTATGGTGGTTTTCCTCAACAATTCCGATTCCCTTATGGTTATGATAATTATAGAAAACAGTAAATAATTCTATTTCATTAACAAAATATTTTTTTTTACAAAAAAAATTCATCTGTTCATATTAGGGGAGGTAAAGGTGGTAACAAACAGGATTATGATGATGATGATGAATATGACACCGATGATGAAGATGATGAAAAACCATCTGCGTAACTTATTTAATATTTCAAATTGTCTTGATTCTATTTTATTTACTTCTAGTTCTAATGGTGATGATTCCGATAATTCAAAATCATCGAAAAATCGCAAGTTCGTAAACAAAAAATTTCCATATTAAAAAAAAAAAGAAAAAATTAATTCTTCTTCATTTGCTTTTTCATAGAAATAATGCTGCAAAAGATCATGATGATGATCTTTTAAAACGTAAAAAACGTGAATATCATTTAAATGATGATCAAGATAAATCATTATCTGAAACAAACGAACAACAATCATCTTTAACTTCAATTAATCAACCATTCAATCAAGGTATATTAGTATTATTATTACAAAGTTTTGCTTTTTTTTTCTTTCTTTTCTATTTAAATTATATTTATTTTTAGAATCACTTTGTATTGGTAAAACTATAAAAAGTAATATTCCACATCCAACAGATTCAACAAAATATATATTATGTTTAAATGAAAATAAATATGAAATAATGGATTGTCCAACAGATTTTATTTACAATGCATTAATTGATCAATGTGAAAAAAATAAAAATATACAATCAATATGTGAACAAGAACAACCATGTTTAAATGATGGTCAATGTTATTCAACAAGTTTAACAACATATAAATGTATATGTCAAGGAGCTTGGACAGGTGAACGTTGTGAAACACCATTATCATCATGTGCATTAAATCCATGTGGTGATGGTAATCAATGTCATTCATTAATAACAAATGATTATAAACAAGATTATATTTGTATTTGTAATCAACAACAATCATATGGTTTAACTTGTGAACAAAGTATAATTTTTATTTTTAATTAAATTTATCATCAAAATTCATAAATAAATTTCTTTCGTTTATATTTAGATACTGTACCAAATCCATGTATAGGTGTATCAAATAATGAAGAACAATATTATCCATTTGCATTTAGTACTCATGCTTATATACAATGTGATAGTTCTTTAATTCATATTCGACCATGTGCAAATGATTTATATTGGAATCAAGAAAGTAAAACATGTGATCATGAAAAAACATCACCAATAAATTCAATTGATAATCAATCACAACCATATCAAATGAATTATAATACACAACAAACAGAAACAATATATAAACGTCCATTAGCTAATTTTTTTGATCAAATGGTTGATAAACAACAACGTTATCGTTATCGAAATTATTATCCACATATAAAAACAAATGATTTAAGGTAGGAAAACAAAAAAAAAAATTTTTTTTATAAATAAAACATTTAACTTTTTACATATTTTTTTCTATAATCATAAGATATAATCAAATGCATATAACTAAAGAAAAACCAATGATTTATTCATTCTTTCCATCATCATCATCAATGATAAATGATAATCGTGGTTTTAAAAATGAAGATGACTATACTCCAGTTAATACGTATGTCATATTAGAAGATCAAACACCAATGCTTTCTGATGAACAATTTAGTCAATCATATAATCAATTACCAACAAGTAAAAAAATTTTATGACATAAAAACAATTTTTTTTTTGTTGTTTTGCTTTAGATTCATTCATGCAATCAACACCACAAAGAAATAAGTTTCGTGTTTTTCAACCATCATCATCACGAATTATCAATAGTTTGAATACAGAACCAACATCATCATCTTACCGTCGATAGATAGAATAAATAAAAATATGATTTTCAAATGTCACTGATATACAATCCATCTATATCGACGTTATTGATTTTGTCCTTTCTTTTTTTTTGCCTCCTGGATTAATCTTTTTTCCTTTTTTCGAGATACTTATATGATTTCTTACGTGTGAGTGTACGATATATTTCCATATTATAACTGTCTGTATCTCATTTTTCTTTTACAGCCTTATTCGTCCATTTGTCGTCTTACTTTCTTTTATTTCTATATGTTGATCAATCAGATTTACTGAACGTTTAACTATAGAAAACAAAAATAAAACGTGTGAATTCTATTTTACATTTACTCAATTATCTTGTCATTTATTTTACGGAACATTGTTCAATAGAAATGACCTAATTGTTTGATAAAGAGAGAGAGAGAGAGAGAGAGCAAAGCTTAAAAAGATTGTACTCGATAATTTATAGTGAATATCTTATTTTAATCCTGCAAACATAATGAGATATTAGTGAGTAAAGAATTTAATCTCGACAACAAGAGATTCATTAGATTGTATATCTATTTCAAGCGAAAACAATCATATAAGAGTATCTTTTTTTTTTTTTTTTAATACAAAATTTTACAACGATAAAAATTATTATTTTTCATGTGGTTATCGTATTTTAGTAAAGTAGCAATTAAAGAGCAAATTGTAATCATATTCTTTGAAGAAACATATTGACATAAATCTATATGTACTATACGATGATTGTGGTACACTATTGTATTCAGATATTTTTTTTTAGAACAGAAATTTAAAACTGTAGGGAGCAACTGCCTAAGTTTTTATGGAATGTAAGAATATGATATGTGTTACAATAACCACTAACTCCGGGAGGGCCAAGCCAAACTTTCGCGGAATATTGTCCTTGAAATCTCATGCTGGATAAAATACTAATATAAAGGATACATAGCTTTTTTGTTTGTATCGATGATTAATCGTTGGATGAAAAGCTTTTCTTATGCAGATGTTTCGTATTTAGTATAGAAAAAAAATTTTAATACATTTGTAAAAAAATGTAAGCTTCAACTTAATAGTATATAAAAGCGCATGTTTCTATGAATAAAAACTTTACAATCATTACTTTAGATATATAAATCCATTGAATGGTAACTATATTATAAGTTTTTTGTTTTTTTCAAGTTAGACAACTTGACTAAAGGACTATGCTTAGTCTGCTTCGTTTGAGAGCGTATGCTGAATATTACTATGTTAATTGTTTGAAAAAAAATTCTTGTACTATGAATAGAAATTCTATTTCTGTTAATATAATGTTTGTTTTTGGATTTATTGAACCATTTCTCTTTTTAGTTATTTCATTAAAATAAAATTAAAGATAATCATTAAATCATTCTATTGACAAAATAAACAGCTAAAAACGATCAAAATTTTTTTCTTACGAAATAAATAATTCTTTTTACAGTTTTCAATGATTAAATACCATTGCAAAATTAATAAAAAAAAAAAAATTATTCATCCCTCAAAATTCAAAATAAAACAAACTTATGTTTTTTAACATATTTTTAAAGATCGTAATTATTAATTTGTTTTCTGATATCATTGATTTTAGACATGACAATTTAAACAAATTTTCCAATCTATTGAGATTAAGTTGAGCGAATCATCAACTCTATTCAAAACTTTAAGTGAGTCCGAGAAGCGACATCACTTGTTGCCATTCAGAAAACTGTTACATTATTTTCTTGCACTAACTAGTACTTGAGTGCTTTTTTTTGTCTGTCTCAATTTACAGCATGCAAACAAAAGTGATCATGTACTGAAAAATGATAAACTTTGGTTGTTCTTATTCTTTGAAGCATTGCATCAATTTTGTTCATAGTTTAGATTCTAAAATTTAAATTAATATTTGAAAAAAAAATTTCTTTGATAATTTTCTTTTTCAAGGCCATTTCGATAAGAGGAATAGATTTTCAATTTATATATATATATATATAGACATAATCTCTTGATGGATGATTCTAAAGATCTTTTATATCTTAGGAATTAAACTACATTAATGAATTTATTTTAGATGATAAATCATTTTTTTGTAGTCTAGAGAATAAAAAGATATTTCAATATTTTATGCTCACTAAGTATTCATTAATTGCTGTTGTTGGTAATAAATCATTAGAATAAGGAAATAGACATGTTTTCTCATAGATAAGAAATGTATGAATGAGAATACAAATAGTCTTTTGCGTTCCTTTTTTACATCAATGAATCTATTGTATTTTCGGTTGAATTACACGAGTTATCAGTCTCAAGTTCTGATTTCAACATTCGTGTTAATTTCTTCCGCTATCATGATTAAAGTATGTATTTTTCTGATACATCACTTCTTCTAATCTGTCTTGCAATCAGCATATATAAATATGAGATGCTGTTCAGTTGTTGCTCATTTATTTTAATATATTTTTTTTGAGATAAAAAGAAAATAGATCCATAATTTTTTTTAGATCTAAACAACAAAAAAATATTTAACATCATTATTTACATTTCGTAACTCAATATTTGAAATATCAGAGCATTGCAAAAAGGTAAATTATTCGTTTTGTACTTGCATTTTGATAGTAACACAGTGACGAAATCAGAAGGGGGATGGGGGGATCAATCCCCCCCTCCTGTAAGATTTAAATCACTGAAGGGAGGTACAGACTTATTCGTTTTCACAAGCAAAAAATCACTTTTTCTCTATAATGGTGCCCCCCGGAAAAAATTCCTGATTGCACCACTGTAGTAACAGAAACAATCCTTCACAAAACATAAGAACACAAAGGACCTGTTTTTTAGTTCCTTTGAAGTGTTTAGTATAGAACAAACCGATAAATAAAGAGCGAAAAAGAATCGCACAAATGACTCATATTTCGTCATGTTCGCTAGAGGCATAATTATTGCATCCGTTATATGAAAAAAAAACATATCAATAATTTATATAATTCGATAGTTTGTTAAAATCGAACATTTTTTTTTAGATATTATCAATATGACTGTTGTTTATGGTAATGAATATATTAACAATAAGAATACACCTATAGAAAATGATTATTTTTCAAGCAATAATTTCGAAGATGATGTTGAAATTACAAGATTACAATTAAATGAATGTGATGATCAGAGAAGTGAGTTGATTTTCGTTTATTTCGTTATGTTTATGAAGAAAAGGCTTTCTTTCCTTTCGTACTCTACTGTTTTTCTTTCTATAATTAACTCTA
This sequence comes from Rotaria sp. Silwood1, assembly GCA_905250075.1. Taxonomy (NCBI): domain Eukaryota; kingdom Metazoa; phylum Rotifera; class Eurotatoria; order Philodinida; family Philodinidae; genus Rotaria; species Rotaria sp. Silwood1. Next base: position 500,876 of record CAJNOP010000044.1, read on the forward strand.
TGTGCTATTCTGACATGTATATCATTCCTCTTGTTTTTACTGATAGTTATATAATGTTTACTTCATGCGAGGTCATATGAGGATATTTTAGTGAATGTATTTCGTCATTGATTACTAATCAGATATGTACTTTTTCAAAACATATTCTTCCGTCAATACATCAAACCATTAACATATCTCGTTTTTTTGTATATTATTCTTCGAAATTTATGATAACGAATCTCAACACATATGATGTTGATGAGCAAGGTACGTAGTTAAAAAGAACGGAGAAAAAAAAAGTTTGTCATGTCGAGAGAAAAGCTTTTGTAAGATAAGAACTTTTTATTTTCACGCTTATTTCAGTACAAAACGACATACCGGACTCATCATTAGAAATGTCATCATTTAATCCTTGTCGAACAAATTGCAAATGTTCAATATGTTTTGTACTTAGTTTTATTGGTTTAATCATGGGAATTATTATGTTGATTATATTTGATCCGCTTGTGAACAAAATATTAGCAAATGTTCGTTGCAACTTTTTTTTTTTTGTATTCGATTGATTTTAAAAAAATTCATTTTGTAGAAAATGGCTATTATCCAAGGTCGAGAAGGTCATCGATTTTGGAAAAATCCACCTGCTAATATACATCGAAAAATGTACATATGGCATTGTACCAATCCTGTTGAAGTACAAAATGGTGGAATACCACAATTGGTGGAACGTGGACCTTATGTTTATCGGTATAGTATATATGAATATAGTTCAAAAATCAAATGAAAATTTTCATTTAGAGAAGAATGGAATCGATCAAATATTGCATATAGTGATGATTTAAGTACAATTTCATACATTCCATTAACAACACTTTATTTTGATCGAAATCAATCGATCGGTCCAGATGATGAATATGTCACTGTTATTAATGTACCATTATTGGTAAAATCTATTTTTGACAATTTTTATATAATGAACTTTTTTTTTTTGTCAATAGGCCATGGCACATGAAGTTCAATTTTATACTCCAGGCATGCAAGAAACTATTAATTTTTTTATTGAATTATTAGAAACAAAATTATTTGTCAATGTTACTGTTAAAGAATTAATGGAAGGTAAATATAAACTTAAAAGATTATTTAAAATTTATTAATAAATTTTTTTGTTTTCATTCATTAGGTTATACAGATCCATTAATTGAAACAGCTAGTAAAGTAAAACCTGGTGTATTGAAAGACAATAAATTTGGAATATTACAAGCTGTAATATAAATAATTCTTTTCGCTTCTTCTTTTTCTTTTTTAAAGTAAAATTTATTCATATTTTATTTAGAGAAATAATTCATATTATCAAAATTTTACTATTAACACTGGAATTAATGATATAACTCAAGTAGCCAAAGTTATTTCATTTAATGGTGTTCAGTAAGAATAATTTTTCTATTGAGATTAAAACATTCAAATGATTTAATTATTGTTTTTTTTTTCTGTCTAGAAAATTGAATTATTGGTCTACACCTCAAGCAAATATGCTCAATGGAACAGGTAAACATTTGTTGTTTTTTTTGTAATTTTAAAATTGATTTTTCTGTACGCAAAAATTTAGATGGATCTTTATTCCCACCAAATTTACATAAAGATAAAAATGTTTATTCATATAGTGCTGATATGTGTCGGTAAGAAATTAGTGAAAGAGTCTTATTTATGAATATTTTCAATAAAATATTTACTAGATCATATTATTTATCATTCCTACGCGAAAGAAAAGACGGCTATGTAACATTATATGATTTTCATTTATCATCAAATGTATTTAATATGTCGCGGGAAGAAAATCATGGTTTTTGTGGAAATGGTTCATGTTTAGGTGATGGTGTGCTTAATATCAGTACTTGCTATTTAGGTATTTATCTAATTTGTTATTCTGAAAAATTAATTTTCTTTTTTCTATATGCATCGTAGGAGTGTGGGGGTTTATTTCGTCACCGCATTTTTTTCAATCCGATATTAAATTTCGTGAAGATGTTCATGGAATGAAACCAGATAAAAATAAACATGAATTTATAATGAGTTTTGATCCGGTATTTGCATTAAAAAAATATTAATTGTCTGAGACATAATTTTTTTAATTTTAATAGGTAACTAGTGTTCCATTTGCAGTTAATGTCCGATTACAATTAAGTTTTTATATGCCGAATATCAAAAGAATTCAGTTCGTAATTCTTTCTTTTTTTAAGGTCATTTTAAAGAAAGATTTGTTCATTTAGTTTATTAGAATCAGTTAAACCAATCATAATACCAATTGTGTGGTTTGATGATGAAGCACGTCTGATACCAGAAATTCATTCTTTATTATCAATAATATTAGTATCATTAAAAGCTGGTTCTTATATTAAATTTATTTTACCATCGATTAGTCTTTTATTTTTATCAATTTCTACATTGTTCATATATTTTCAAGTATGATTTGATTTTGTTTTATTAATATTTTTTATGTCTATGTGAATAATTGCTTTTTTTATAGTGGCGACGTACACGTCGTGACCTTGCAAATTCCAAAATACCTCTGCTCAATGGAAAGGGTGAAATTTAAAACGAAAGAATACGAACAAAAAAAAATGTTATGGGTTTTAACTTCTATGGAATTCTTTACAACATTTTTTTTTGACTTATGAAGTATTTCTTATCTAGTCACGCTTATCTTTTTGTTGTTTCCAATTCTATTTTATGCTCCATAAAAAAAAATATATTGTGAAGTTAATGTGAAAGAAAAAAAAAAGATGTTCAAATATGATATGGGGAATAAATCAAGAAGTTAATTAATAAGACAAAGATCAAAGTTTTTAAAGAATAACAAATATTTTATTTTTCATTGGATTTGTACAGTTTACAGTACTGCTCAAAGTTATAAGAATAAAATAATTTTGATTTTATTATGTGATGTCGATAAGAAGCTGCATGAAGTCAATTTCAGAGTTAGCTAAATTATTTTTGCTCAATATTCATTTTGACATGAAACTGTTTCTGGATTGTAATTTTTATTCTCTCGTATTCATTGTACAAACTGATGGATTTTGAAGAACTCAACAAACTCTTCTAGAGGCATCCTGCCATGAAAATAGAGGCCGAGTCAAATTTAACTTGAACTTTCTTTCATATTCATAGGCTTTGATAATATGTCCTTGAAATATAGAAAGAACATTGATTCATACAATGAATAGCAGAGAACAAAACCTACGATTTATAAAAAGTTTTATATTAAAACTGGATGTTCTGAAAAACATTTAGTTGACTACTACATTGGCTCTGTACAAATCTCTAGATGTCGAGTACCTAACTAAAATTCAATTAGTGATTCGGACAGTCAATAGAACTTTCTATGAGATACACCATTTATCAGGGTTTCAAAAGTTAGGCTATGTAGGAAAGTTTTCTAAGAAACTGAACATGCTATGAAAGTTCGTTATTAATTAACAGTACTATGTGAAAGAACACCAAATTCTGAATGAAGTGATGGATCGTCAAGTTTTTTTTCCGACCTTTCCTTACCAAGTTATCAGCATCATAAATAATGAAAAAATAGCAAAAATTATCAAAACAACTCTAAAAAATGTATTTTCTTTTTTTGGTGTTTTTGTGATACTTGTAACTGGGTAAGAAGATGTCGAGAAACACGTGGTGACCTCTGATTTTGCTCAGATTTTTTTTAGAAACTTTTACCACATAATGCGTCTATGAAATCTCGATATGTAGTGCATCTGATAATGAATTTCATCGACTGTCCAAATCATTATTTGGATTCCAGTTAAGTACTCGATATCACAAGATCAATTTCAAGCCTCTTTTTGTTCTTATAATATTAAGGATAATATTTGCCCGCAAAGCAAAGAATATAGGTTTACTCAAAAAATTATTTATATTTTTAGCTTTTAACTCAAATATCTAAAATGATAATTTTCATTAATTGTTCTATATAGAATTAATGTATCCATGTATATATATTCATAGATATTATCCGTATGACACATATTTTTGTTGCAAAAAGAAGATTTAATCAAAATAAAATTTTCTGCAATTTTAAAATAAATAAGGCATAAGTACATCTAGGAGTTTCAACTTATCTGTTGAAATTTTCACTCCTATTTTCAAGTATTTCAAACCAATTACTCAAAGGAATTATAACAATTTTCTAATTTCAAAAAAGCCGAAATTATCATTCCGACTCAAATTCTCTTTCACATTACAGATTTATACTTGACAATACATCAATGACAGAAAATACAAGTACGACATTTCACTTGTGCTTCAAAGTACTAAAGTGTTGCTTTTCCCTCTTACAACACAAAATACGGATTACAGTGTCTATTTAGAATACCAGCGTAATAACTTCTTAAAAAAGAAAATGATTTTACGCAGCAAAAATTGTCAGGATTATGTAATCCATGTAATAAAGAAGAACTATTACTTTAAATGCTTATAATATTTAGATAAGTTTAAAATAATAACGTTGTTCTTGAAAATTTTTTTTTCTATGAAAAAACTGTATCTTTTAGAATATTTTCTAAAATGATCATTGAAATTTTTGTAAATAAATCTAAAAGATAAGTCTGCCATCTTTCAGAATAATTCAAATTTGTTTCTACAATCAATCTCAAAAACAACCAATCAATATTTCTCATACAGCTGATATTCGACTATCTAGTTTCTATAAAACTCTTGTTGTTCATTTTCTTGGTTTTTGTTTTTTTTGTTCAATTCATTGTAGTATATATTGAAACATGGCAGCTACAGCTGCTGCTACTGTTCTATCAAGTGGTCGTTTCTATGCACTAATTGGTTTTGAAATTCATGTTAAACTTGCAACACAATCAAAAATGTTTTCACCTTCATCATCAGCTCCAGCTCAAACAACAAATAGTCAAGTAGCACCATTTGATATGGCTTTACCAGGTTCAATGCCATATTTTAATCGTGCTTGTCTTGAATCTGGTATACGAGCAGCTGTTGGTCTTAATTGTCAATTAAATAAAATTTCACATTTTGAACGTAAACATTATTTTTATCCTGATTCACCAGCAGGTTATCAAATAACTCAACAAAGATATCCATTTGCATCGAATGGTGTTTTTCATTATCCATTATTAGTTAAAAAAGATAAACTTAAATCTTCAACAAAACATAAAGTACTTAAGAAAAAAAAAAAAAAAAAATTAAAAAAAAAAAAATAAAAAATATTTTTTTTTTATATATATATATATTTTAGTTTGTTGATAATCAAAATTCATTTGTTATAAAACAATGTCGTATAGAACGTATTCAATTAGAACATGATACTGGTCGTAGTATTCATGATGATAGTCAAAATCGTACATTAATCGATTTAAATCGTTTTGGTACTGGTCTTATTGAAATAGTTACTAAACCTGATATACAATCAAGTCTTGAAGGTGAATCATTTTTACGTGAATTAAATCGTCTTTTACTTAAATATAATATATGTGAACAAAGTGGTCTTGAAACAGCTGTACGTGTTGATGCTAATGTTAGTTTACATCGTATTGATACAAAACCAGATGGTAATCGTATTGAAATAAAAAATCTTGGTAGTTTTATTGATGTACGACAAGCAATTGATTTTGAAATTAAACGACAAGAACAATTATTAATAAATAATTATTCAATTAAAAATGAAACACGTACATATGATACAAATAAACATCAAACAATACATTTAAGACGTAAAGAAGATCAAATTGATTATCGATTTATGATTGAACCAAATTTACCACCATTATATTTATATGATGATAATGATAAAGAAATATATGAAAAAAATTTTGTTAATATTGATGATATTAAAAGAAATTTACCAATATCACCATTAGATGAAAGAAAACAATATTTAGATAAATATAAAGATTTTTTAACAGCTGAACATTTACATGAATTACTTCGACTTGATATGATTGTAAGTTATTATATTGAACTGATAAAAGATCATTTATAAAGTTCTTCCAGATAAATATCGAACTTTTTAATTCTTACCTTCTCATAGTTAGATTTGTTTAGTTTCATTGATTCTCGCCTTGCCTAGTCAGAATAAGCTCATTTGGTAGATTATATTACTTCATGTTTTTTTTTTGATCAAATAACAGTTCATTACATATTTTTATCAAAAATAGAAATAATTAATCACTCAAGACAAAACATGAAGTTTAATACACATGGCACTGGAAAATCTCATATAATTGTTTCAGAAAATAGCTATTTACTCATTTAGCATAATCTTCAATTATTTCATCACGATATTCATATTCAACTGATTTAATGAGTTCATTTCCTATTTCAAAAAAAAGAAATCTCTTTAAACCAATGCTAATCTTGAAAATTTTGTGGAAATCGTGTAAGAAAAAAAATGGAAATATTCATAGTAAGTATTTGGACATACAGAAACGTTTAAGGTGTCCTTCTTTTCTTTTGCCGTCTTAATATCTTTTATCGATGATTTCTAAGAAAAACAAAAAGAATAAAAATAATTTTCTAAACAAAAAATTTTTATTGAAATTTTCAAATATTTAAAACTAAATCAGAATATTTATTGATTTGATTATTTTAAAATTCAAATTTACAAGTTCTTTTATAATATGCCAGATCAAGACATAGGAACCTTTCTCTGACTGAAAAAATTGTAGGAAATTGGAAAAAGAAATTTGGTGACTGACTCTGTACAGAACTAGAAAAATTAGATCACCAGACGCCTACTTTCAGGTTTTCTGGCGAAAGCCTATTGAAAGTTCATAGATCGGTACGTTAAAATCAGTGACCTGTTCATTTTCATCAGGCAAAAAGGCTTAAAACTTGAAAATATTGAACAACGGAAGCATCTCAATGGTTTCCAAACTGTTGACTACATCTTATAATTATGAGTATATGTCAGTCAGATGAAGGAAATTAAAGAAGCTTTAAGGTTGCACTTGATTAATAGAATATTGAAATGTTTCAACGGAATAGTATAATTAAACTATTGTTACTCATATATTCTGTGATGGTCAAATTTCTGTTTTTTTTTCTTCATATAATCATTTGATACAGTTAATTGACGAGTGAATATAAGGATACTCGGTCTTGACTATTTTCATAATGTTGTTGAAGTTTGTTTCTTTTTCGGATCATTTCTGTGAAATGAAAAAAAAAAGATATTCAAATCTCTGATTTTATTTCTTGTTCATGGTGTCGAAACATAATATGTTTTCATCATTTCTATACAGACTATCATTAACATCAAACAATTTTTGCTACATGTATATTGAATATTTTAGTGTCTATGATTTAATGTAAAATCTTTGTCAAAATATAACATCTATGATATAATTTTCTTTTGATAAATAACTTGGAAAGAGAAAATTCATAATCATTAATTGTAAAAAAATGAATTAAATTTATAATAATGGATAAATACTTGATAATAAAAGAATAATCAAACTTTTAGATTATCTGATCGACAGAAAATACTGAAAACAAAATCATTGTATTAATTAACTATAGTTATTTATTGTGAATTCGAAGATAAGAATCTTCTCTCAATGATCACTATCACTTTAGTTTTCATTCAAACTTTTCAATATTTTTCTTTTCGACATTTTTCATCAAATTATTAGATATTTTCGAAATGATCTTTTGAAAAAATGTATATAGATAAATATATTTTCTTTTTATTTTCTAAATAGGATTATTTTCGTGATGTTATGAATCAACTTGAAAATAATCATCTTCGTCATATTGCATTAGAAGTTTTATTAACTGATGTTAAATCAATATCATATGATGGACGTAAAATTCGTAAATTTGCTCAAGCTGTATCACCAACATTATTTGCTGATATAATTAAACATTTAGAAAAACGTATAATAACACGTTTTTCACTTTATACATTATTAACATTATGTAATAAAAGTCGTGATTCATCACGATCATTAAAATCATTTCTTGATGAACATAAAATGTATGCAATTAATGATATAAATGAATTAGAAAAAATTTGTTTAAAAATTCTTGAAGAAAATCCTAAACAAATTGATCGATATAAAACTAATCCAAAGAAAGCACTTGAACAATTACATACAAATATTTGTAAGAAATATCCTGGTCGTATACATGATGATTTAGTTAATGATTTATTTAAACGTTTATTAGATAAAAGAACATAATAAATAAATTAATATTAGATTTATAATGACTTTTGTTTTTGGTTTGATTTTAGATTTTTAAAATGTTTATTCGATTAAATTTTTTTCGAATTATTTTTCAACGTTGTCATTCAACAAAGTCTACACCACATCAACAAGCTATGATGGCACGTGGTTTACCAAAACGAACACCAATTGAAGGTGTTCAACATATTATTGCTGTTGGTTCAGGCAAAGGTATATGCAATTTATTTCATTCATTCGATGAGGTAATTTTCATACATATTAGAATTTCTATCTATTAATTATAAAAACCTTGCATTAGTTTTCATTTATTTATTTATTTAAATAATTCCGAATAGAATTATTGATCGGAAAACAAGTTTAGTTAACTATAATTTTGATTATGAATGGTGCGGGAGAAAAAAAATAATAATTATGATTTAAGAAATTCTGAAAGTTCTTTTGAATAAATGAGAAAATAAAAATTCAACTTTAAAATAATCAATCAATTATAAATAAAATTTTATAGTAGTTTTTTTGTCTGACATCACAAAAAATGGTCAGTTGTTATTAGAGAAGTAAAAATTGGCAATAGTACTTGAAATTTTTAGAAGATTTTACAATTGGAAAAAATAGAATATAATAGCAGACTGTCTATTCATATCAAAATTGACAATGAAACAAATGTAAAAATAAAAGTCTAAAATAAAAATTTTAGTTATGACTAACATATGGATGCATAGTGACAGATTGGTGTCAATGTTCATTGAAGCATTGACATATAGTGCTCTAAAAAAAGACATATTAGAAGAGTTGATGTCTTGATGTTGTAACGAATGTAGATATTAGTGTCGTCAATGAACCTTATGTTGATGAATCACTGTTCAGTATTTACCGTGACCTGAACCTTGATTGAAAATACAAATGTCGAATGATATAGTGTAAATATGGATTTACGTATGCGTGAAGAGTAGGGCAATACTCACAGCTGTAACCATATGTTGCATGCAAACTAAAAAGCAAACGGCCAACAGCACTACAAAATTGAATAAACACATCGTATAATCGATATAATGATTTTCTCATTATAGCATCTGGTTTTCTTAATCGTTAGTCTTTCATTATAGTAAAAAAGTTACGATTATTCAATAGCAATAATATTTAACGTAGATAAACGAAAATATGAAAGCTGTTTTTGCTTGTCTTTCAGTCTTTCTTTTTTGTAATAGTAAACATTGAATTTCATTCAGAAGTTGTCACCTCAGTTTTCAACAAATCTCATTTTGGTATTTTCACCTTCGACTAAACTAAGAAGAGCCATATTTACACTCATATTGCACATCTCTCAGGCTGATGTCTTGAATATATATTTAAAATTGTTTTTCTTTTCAAGGTGGTGTTGGTAAATCTTCTATAAGTGTTAATTTAGCTCTTGCATTATCTCGTTTATCTTATCAAGTTGGAATATTGGATGCTGATATATTTGGTCCATCAATTCCAACATTACTTAATCTACGTAATCATAAAGCAACAACAAGTACAAAAACAAATCTTATTGAACCATTAATTAATTTCAATTTAAAATGTATGTCAATAGCATTTTTAACTAAATCTGATGGAGCTATCGTATGGCGTGGTCTTATGGTAATGCAAGCGATTGAAAAACTTCTTCGACAAGTTGCTTGGTCTCCATTAGATTATTTAATTATTGATTTACCACCAGGTACAGGTGATATACAATTATCTATAGCACAATTAATTCCATTATCTGGTGCTATTATGGTAACAACACCACAAGAACTATCATTAGTTGATGTACGAAAAGCAATTGAAATGTTTCGTCTTGTTCATGTACCTATTATCGGTATTGTAGAAAATTTTTCAACATATTTTTGTCAAAAATGTGGTCATGAAGAAAAAATTTTTGGTGAAAATGGTGGTCAATTATTAGCTAATGAGTTTCATTTAAATATTCTTCAATCATTACCTATTAATAAAAATTTTCGACAAGCATGTGATCAAGGTCGTCCAATTATACAAGAAAATGAATCGATGTTATGCTCAAAATTTAATAATCTAGCAAAACAAATCATCGAATTCATGCATATAAATAAAAATACAACAGTGAAATAGCGAAAAAAATAGTTATTCCAGCATTATAATATTTTTTGTATTAAATATAAAGCATAATGTTTGTTCTTTTTTTGTTTGTGTGTCTATGTTTGAGTAGTCGATTTTTTAATTACTTTCGTTTAAATTAGTAACGAACAGGCTATTACGTGAAAATTTATCAATGAACAAAGTAGTCTCATTAAATAACTATCATCATAGTACATACTGATTGTCATTGGTTAATTTTGTTGTCCTTCGATGTTTTGCTTCAATGAACATTTACTAAGTAGTATAACATATATTGTGAAAAAAGTGTATAAAGAAACAAATGTCTCGAACCCAAAACCTTGATGGCTCTTATATATATTTTAATGCTCAAGACAAAAGGATAAATCAGTGATATAAATATTCTTTTTTTCCTTTTGTTTATTTTTTTTTCCATAAAATAAGTCTGAATAAGATGTCTGGCTTCAGAAATCTTTTTGGTAGAGACTATGCAGAAGATAATCTTCGAATTATAATAACTCGTCATGGTGAACGTGCTGATCTAGCATTAGGACCACATTGGTACAGTGTTTTACGAAGAGCTGGTGGTCGTCATTCTCTAGTATCATATTTAGCACATCGACCAGATTCTAGTGAATGGAAATATGATCCACCATTAACGATTCGTGGTGAAAATCAAAGTAAATCTACTGGTCGAAAATTACTTCAACTTGGCTATCCAATTGATTATTGTTATGCATCACCTGCTTATCGATCCATACAAACAGCAAATAAAATTCTTGAAAGTCAAGGACGAAAAGATATACCAATCAATATTGAACCTGGTATGATAAAAACAAAAATAATTATATATATTTGTTACAGAAGAAATTGAAATTATAGAGTGTGAATGTGTGAGTGTTGATGTAAATTTAATTATGAGTCAGGTTGTGTGTCTGGTATGTATAAAAGTATGCGAGTCAAGCAAAGTCCGACATCAACACTCATAATTTTAATTTTCCTTTAGAAGAATTTTAAAGTGTTCTTGATTTTAATTTCGCCTGTAACATATATATATATTTTTTTTTCTTTTTTCTTAGCAAAAGAAAATCTCTTTTTGAAGGTCTTTTCGAATGTTCATCGTGGCATTTCGTTGCACCAGTTTCATTTATACCACCTGAATATTTAGCAATGGATAGACATTTTAATATCGATCCATATTATACACCATTATATGATAGTGTTGATGCAACAGAAGATGAAGGACTTTATTATCAACGTTCACAGCGTGTTATTGATGCCATTGTTAAAACACATAAAAATCAAGGTGGTACTATTTTATTATCTGGACATGCTGGTTCAATTGAAGCAATATCACGTGGTATGCTTGGTCGTCGTGCACGACCTGAACGCCTTCAATATGAAGCTGGCAAGGTTGATTATTGTAATTTTGCTATTCTCGAACGTGATGCATATTCACGTCAATGGCTTGTTCAGTCACCATTAACAAATGAAAATTATTATGGTGAACATGAACATCTTCGAAGTACAATACCACTTCATAGAGCTACTTCACAATTTATGGCAACAAATCTATTAAGAGGATCGGCTTCATTTGCAAGATATTATCCATATAAAAACGATTCGTATCGTTATTATTAATATCATTATTAGGGTAGTTTTTTTATTATTATTTTTTTTTTTCAAGAGAAAAAAAAGAAAACACAAACATATCTATATTTCAAAAAGAAAAAAAGATTCAATCCTCCACAAATTGGATATACGCACACACATATTAATATATGTAAGAAAAAAAAAAAAAAAAAGAACATGTCATGCAACTGTACAATGAACTGCGCTCTAGGAAAAAAAGCAAGAACTTCTGTCATAAATGCAATTGGCTTGGTTGAAAACTTTTTTTTTTTGTATTTTTTCGTTTTGATTTTTGGAACAATACACAAACGACAATGAATAAAAAAAGAAAAAAAAACCAACAACATTGACTGACTGACTTGGTATTTGTTTTTTTTTTCTGTTTAAAAAACAAAAAGTAGAAAGATGACTGTTCTCAATAGTATATACGTATTAAATTTTATTTTCACATTTTCGTTTCTTCAATTTCTTGATCTCCACTTTGTGCTACTTCATATCGACTTCTATCATTATATATATGTGCATGATTTGCACCTTGAGCGATCATTAAAAAGATCTAGATTAAATTTAATTAATAAGAAAAAAAAATAAATAAATGAATAAAATTATAATTCATACCAAACTAATCATAATTAATATACATGATGCTGTTGTAACAATACTTAAACTGAAATAATCACGATAAGACTAAAAATGAAGAAAAAGAAATAGAACAATTTTTAATCTTCTTATATTCTTTTTGGCTTTCAAAATCTTGTTTTTTTTTTTTATATATTTTATAAGCATAATTTAAAATTATATAAATAGACACAAGCAACGAATATAATAACTAAGCGCTAAGCCTTTAAAAAAAAACATAGCTTTTTTGTTCAAGGAAAAAGTGTGTGAGAGAGTGCAAGGAATGCGAAAATAAAAAAAAAACCTATCACAGAAAAATAACAATCATACAACTAGTCATCAAAATATGTTTAAAGGAAAGAGAGAGAGAGAGAGAGAGAGAGAGACCATAAGGGATATGATAAGGGGCATCATGTAAATGTTTATTTGTGAAAGATGAATGATACTTAACAGGCTCGAGTTCAATGTCAACAATAGATATGCCTTTTTCAGATTGATCTTCCAGTCGTATTGACTGGAGATATGAAATATAGGATTTAATAATATTTTTTTAAATACTTACTGGATGACAAATATCTGCAAGTTTAAATTGCGTTGGTTTTTCATCTAATCGATGTGCATGTTGATTAATTTCATTTAAAACTAAAATATACAAAAAAAAAAAAAGAAAAACAAAATGTCAAATAATTTATAAATTACTTACTGTTTACAAAACTGCCTCCAGCAGTACCATAACGATTACTACATACAACAAAATAGATATACAAAAGACCATATAATGGAATAAATGTTAAACAAGCAACACTCAGCCATGATATTGTTAAAAGAAATGTTACAAATAAAACCTATAATTAAATGAATAAAAAATAAAATAAAATAAAACATAGGTGTTGTTTCTTTTATACTTACAAGACCATTTAAAATTCTTGCACATAAATTTTTTCGATAACCCCAAAAATATTTTTTACGAGTTTTTCCACTTAAAATACTTGCTAAAAGAACAGAACATATACCAAATACAAATGTTATTGCAACACCACATCCAATCACAAGTCGACTAAAGTATAAACTTTGAAGAGAAGAAAACAAAACGAATTAGATAAGATTGATTTTTTTGTTTTAAAATACCATTTTTTACATGACCATTTTTCACTATTTTGAACTCTATGTACGGTATAGAGAGTTGACATTGTAAAAAGAACACATCCAATCATTAAGATAAGAAAAGAAAGAAGAGATGGAAACGGAATTTTATAAAACATAATGAATTTATTAAACTTGTCTAGAAAACAAAGAAAAAAAAATTATCAATGATAATGTATGACTATATTTATTTATTTTATAAGTAAAAAAGAATAATGAAACACTTTGTTTCCGATTACATAATAGAGAAGGATGATGATAGTTGAACATTACAAAGAAAAGAGTATATACGATTGATAGACATATGCGTATGTATTTGGTAACACCGTTAGGCATAATGCAAAGGAAAAAAAATAGAAAGAGTAACTTCTCTTTCTCTCATATTCTAGTAGAAATAACTTTCAGCTGTAGTTCAATTATGTTTTTTCTTCTCTCTAGCGCTTTTCTTTTGTTTCAATATAACGATGAGATCGATCAATTACACATCTGAATCAACTTCAAAAAAAAAAAGAAAAAGAAAATTTCAATACTAATCTATAGGGAATCTATACTTCATGGTAGAGTGGTGATGCTGGTGCATGCAAATAACTATATATGAATGTATTGACACGTATGAGGGATCAATGGGATCACATACATATAGTCTTGAATTCCCATCAATTGTGATGCAATATACATTTCTCTTTTCTCTACTATATATTTCATTCATCAACTCAAACAGGAACTTACATATGACATTGATTCGTATGGGACACACGAGCTTGATTTATATTCATAGACCGGCGACGACATATGAACATAGCGGCGGATCATTAGAATGACCATCACTATACAAGTGAAATGAGCGGATATAAAAAATTGTATATATGATTGATTCATTCAATGTAAAAGCACAACTTTTTTCTTCTTTTTTTTTTTTTAGTTCGCATAATTTGCTTCTTTTTTTCTTCTTGTTCTTGTTCATCGTCTCATATGTAACGACAATGATCAGATGCTGCTAATAGTAATAGCAGTACTACTACTACTTCTACTATTATTACTACTAATGATGATGGTTATAAAGCGTATATATACATGAACAAGCAAATAAACATGCGATTTACATAAATTAATAACGGGTTAGCACGATAATAACCAAGGTTAGAACTAGAAAAGAAGACGAAGAATAAGAAGAAAAAGGAAATAAAAGGCGAAGAATAGTCTACGACCCTTAGGATGTTTACTGATCATTTTTATCATTTGATAGATAGATAGGAACATAGATTGATATCGACAAATCATTAGTCCACATCAGAAAAAGATTAAAACTCTTATAATGTTCATTGCACCAGTTGTAGAAGAAAGAGACATATATTTCTATATTTTGAATAGAAAAAAAAAGAAAATGTGCACATATACATACTGTTGTTTGAGTCAGACAGAATGATTATTTTAATGATAACAGCCTCTTTTCGAGACATACTTTAAATCATAAAACAAAAAAAAAAAGGCTCATAACAATTTCTTATCTAACTGACTGGCAGCGAATTATGATGGAAGGACAACGACGTCTCGCATCTCGAACAAAATATCAAGGATGATATGATTGTCTGACCAAATCTAAGTTTCATTTCTTTTTTTTCTTCTTTACATCTTTCTTTTTCTCATGTACATAGAACTAACTTATGATGCAATGATGATCTATAGCATTTGAAGCACATACATCTAAAAGGTCATCTTAATAAGCATGTGAACGCAGTTGCCATCATCACTTACGGAACTTTATGTGATGTTATGAATAGTAGTGTTTAGATCTTTTTAGTAATGACACAGGAAATCGTATTAAAACGGCTATCATAGTCGGAATTGTTTTCAATAGTCGTATGCAGATCAACCTCATCATTGCTGTCGTCAACTATTTGTCATATTCGTTCTAAAAAAATATGAATGAACAAGAAAGAAAAAAAAACTGGCTTGCAAAGAAAGGAATACGATGTAAGGGAATAGAAAAATCTCTCTCATGCCGTTGCCATCATTTCCTTCTCAATTTTTTTTTTGCTGTAGTGCACCATAGGAAGATGATGCACTGTGAAAAGAGTGCAACAAGAGACGACAAAGAATAATTAGACGGATTTTCGATGAATAATAAAGAAGAAGCATCGGCATTTCTTAGTTATTCTCGTTCAACGATTATTTCTTTTTTCTTTCTTTCTTTTTTTCTATTTCTCATCGAAGCAAACAAACTCTAGGAAACAATTCTACAAGAAACATTATTCGACAAATATAGACAAGTTTTCTAATAGAATAGTTGAAGATATAGACTATCAAGGAAACAAAAAAAAAGACAAAATTATCGAGGTCTTTTACTCCCTTAAGCAATTTCACTCTACCAACATAATTTCATAATGACATCAATAAATAATAACAATAATAATAATAACAAAATACAAATATCCACTTCAGTATTTTTCAATAGATAAACCATATCTTTTGTCTTGTTTAGCTTATGCGAAAAATGATTATTTTTTTTTCTCACCCTTACCTTCTTCTTTTCTTTTTTTTTTTTTATACAGACATCTGCACTCGAGTTCAACTTTTACACACCAAAAAAAAAAATGACACTTTTCTTGGCTTCCTTTTTTTTTATGTACTCGCTAATGCGGTGAACTATTTTTTTTTCTCTCGTGTTCTTTCACGTCTCTTTTGTCCCATCCTAATTCATTCTATCAACATAAAAAAAGGACGAGAGAGAAAGGCCGATGTTTCTACTACCAAGAATTACATTTGTGTATACCTCTTGTAGAAGACAAAGAAAAAGAAAGAATGACCTGATTCTTATTCATTATATATATATATATATATATGCGGCCTCAGTCGTTTTATTACATACCTTCCGGAATGATGGGAAAATAACACAAGGAAATTCATTATTGTTCGATTCAATCTAATAACATTTATCTTCGTATTGTATTAGCCGAAAAAACAATTACGATTAATTTTCTTTTCTGTTTTTTTGGTTTTCTACATTGAGAAATTTTTTATTTCAAATGAAATATCAGACATTAAAAAGTAAAGAAAGTTAAATATATATGGACGGTAAACATGATTTGTTAGTAAAGATAATCAAAGAACAGCAAAGAAAAAAAAACAAAGAATGATATTGAGAACATTTCATAATTTTGTAGTATCATTACTAAATTCTTTAGAAGATATTATTGATAAAATCATTTTTGTATTCGTATGTAATGGAATTTCGTATTTTAATGGAAGTGTTTGTTCATCCTATATAAGAAAAGAGAAAAAAAACAAAAAAAATTTTTATTTTTTAACTTTAAATTATAATATAATATTTTACTTTGAGATTAGTAATATGTGATATACGATCTGTACATAGATCAATTTGATCAGGTAAAAGCATTATTTGTGCTTCACGAATACCTGAAATCATAATTTGTTGATTTGAATTTACCATAATCCCCTGATTATTAGCTCCAATTGAAATAAAACAAATTGATTGATCATTTAAAGAATCAAATATAAACCATTTATCACGACGTAAACGTGTTCTATTTATAGATATAAATATATTGAATAGAAAATAATTGTGTTTTTCTTTTTTTACCGAAGAATTTTAACAAATATTTTTGCTGCATCTAAATCAAATTTAAGATCAATTGAAGAGATTGGACGAAAATTTGTATCATGTATTGAAACAGATCTAAATAAAGAAATATATATGTATTATTAAACGATACATATTTATATATGTCATACTCAGCATTCCAAGCACATCGAGCAAGTACTCGACCAAGTTGTGAACCTTCTTTTTCAATTTTTTCTCGAATCATTTGTTTAGCATTTGGTATAATATCAAAAACTGATTCTTGACGTGTCATATCTGTTACCAAGAGATATCCACCTGTTCTATAGAATAAAATAAAAATATAATAATAATTTTTAAAATAGAATTATATTTCTATTACTTTCGATGTGTACTAAATAAATCAATTATTTGTGCAACATTACATTCTTGTGCTGCTTCAAGTTCATTTTCAAAACAACCAACAAGCTAATTTTTAAATAAAAATATATTTAAGAATAAAGACAAAAGCAAAAAAAGAAAAAAAACACTAAAGCAATTTATATACTTGTAAAAATTCTACTGAACCAAGATTAGTTCGAAAAGATTTTAATTGTCTATCGTTAGTTATTAATAAATCATGTATACGAGTATCACCATTAGATGAATATAAATTAGGTAAAACATGTCCAAATGGTATATGATGACCAGCATGAAATTGCGTACCTGTTTTAAAAACATATTTAGCCAAGTATTGCAATAATTTACATGGCCATAATGGAATATCTTGAACTGAATTACTAATTTCTGAAGGTTTACGTAAACGAAATGTTAATTCAAATCCATAACCAGATATTGGATTAATTTCATCTTTAGATGGAACTCTAGAAACGTAGAAATTTTTTTTTTTTTGTTTCGATTGTTTATCGTAAAAATTTAGACAATGAAAAATTACTTATGTACTCGACCATCACCATGAAGATCACTGAAGCCAAATGTAACATAATGCCAATGAGTAGGTGATGTTTCATTACCTTGATTATGATAAATTGATATATAATCTAAGCATTCAGATCCACCAAGCCTAAAAATCAATCAATAACTCTGATAAAAATCATTCTTATTATTATTCTATCGAATAATTATACCAATATTTAACTACACTTGCTGCTTGAGTTGGATTCAACTGATCAGGATAAATTTTTGAACATGTTTGCACGATAGCATCAATTCCTACATATGATCTATTATTGGCTTCTGTCATCTGTAAAAATAATATTTATATGTCTACATTAATACACAAAGGAGCCAAATAAAGTACGCATGTGCTTTATTCGAACCATCAAAAAAAAAGAAATGAAAAATGAAACCAAAAGATAAAATAGAAATCAGCAATAATAGTAATAGAACGTTGAGAAATATCAAATAAATCAAATCGGGTTGAGGAGAGGAGGGAAGGAAGAAACAAAGAAGAAGAAAAAAAAGGATGAAATAATCGTACACGTACGTATATGTCTAAAAGATAAATAAACGTGTATCAATATGACGAATAAAAACAAAATCAAAAAGAAAAAACGACGAAAAAAAAAAAGTGTTTTTCTCAAAGATTTTTCTAGAATAAAATCGATAATTTCCTATATATGTAAATACACCTTTGTAATGATTAACCTACAGAAGAACAATAAAGATAAAAAAAAAAAGCTATAACCGAGATGATAACCATATCGTTTTTGTTTTTTATAATTCCACATACATATATAAAAAAAAACACAACAATAATAAAAGTATAGAAATGTTGCTCTTGATCTTCAAGAAAGAAAAGAAAAAGAGAACTTTCAGGTGTATATGCTTCTGCTCTTACTACTCATTCTGTAGAAGCATTTTTATGACAGCTTCAAGTCTACTTCACATAAACAAAACGTCATGCACACGCACTTGTACAACAGTAATCATGCCTATCTATGTTGAAATAAAACAAACAAGAGAAGAGAGAAAAAAAAAAAGAGAACTATATACAAAAACTTTCCTACTCACACAAAAGACGCGATGTACTTCTCACTGTTCATTCAAATGATCAAAATGTATTAAGAATACAAACACATATATATTTTTATGTGTTCTTTTTTTTTGTATATAAAGGATTCGCCTAGAGGTTCAAAAAAAAACAAACAAAATATTATCAGAAAAAAAGAAATTCAGTTGAAAACGATCGACACAAAAATAATAACTCTACCATCTATATAACAGCAAATCTTTGTGAATATAAAAAAGAAAAACGAAATCAAGAATAATAGTAATTATGTCTAATGTTTAGAAGATGAAGATACTAAAACATGTTTGCCAGATTGATGTTTATGATGGCGTTGACGAGGTGATGAGGATGACATTGTTGTTGTTATTGTTGGTGTTGTTGAAGTTGGAGTTCCAGCAGTTGTTGTTGTAGCTGTAATTTCTGATGGAATTTGTTGAGTATTATTTGATTTCGTTTGTTCAATCTGAAAATATTTAAAAAAACAAAAAAAAAAACTTTTTTTATGAAAAAAACAAAAAAAGAATTCATATAAGATTTACAATTAAAAGTTTTGATAATTCTTGTTGAAGACGGGATTGTAATGATCGAACATCATCAAGTGTTAATTGCATTAAATCATTATCACTTGGTAATAAACGCATATTATGTATAAGTAATTGACGCATTTGTTCAATTTGATGTAATGCATCATCACGTTGTTGTATTGCACGATTTTTTTCTTGTTCAAGTTGAACAACTAATCGATGATTATCTTCAGCTTCACGACGCCAATGATCAGATGACTATATTTATAAGAAGAAAAAAAAACAAGTAATTTAATTCACTTGAAAAAAAATAATAAAGCTGTTTTTAAACCTCTTTTTCTGTCATTGCTAATGTTTGCATTTGTAATACACGATTTCTCATTAAATTTATTTCAGTTGATGATGATGAAGGAGATAATGAACTATTACTAGTTGTACTACCACGTTGAAATATTAATTGTGGAGATGTTGATTGTAAATGATGAGATGATATTGGTAAATCTTGACTAAAACCAGCCATTTTATATAATTCACCAGGACGTTGATTACCACCACTTGATGTTGATGGTTCAGGAAATGGAGTATCAATTGGCTAGAGATTTATTAAATAATATGTGTATATGAGGGGAATAGTTTTCATCATTGAATTATATTTTATTAGATAGCTTTTATTTTGATTTGATGAGTTTGAGATTATTTAATCGATGAGAGAAGAAAAAATTATCAAGAGTACTCTCATGATAAGTACTTCAATCATTGAAAATTGGCATCTCTGACTGCACTATTTATTTGTCGTAATTCGTCAATTCGTGTTACTGGTTGATTTTTTCCTAATACTTTCAATGAGCTATGAACTTATGAAAAACGGCGCCAACTATCATTTTTTTAAATAGTCTCATAAAAATTAAGCTTTTGATAATTGGCTCTATTGAAACGAGATGTTTCAATGGAAAAACTCACATCAATGGTTCAAGCATTCGGATCCGTAGATTTCCTATAGGAATTCGTAGGAAAGATGTCGCTTCCGACAGTAAAAGCCCAAAAAGATGGTAGCAACTTAAAAGAAAGAATCCGGTAATCGTATCCGGTTGCTGACTCCAGTCAGTTACAATCAAAAATCGATTAATCTGAACATCGAATTCAATTATCGAATTTCTCCTTACAAGTTCCTACTATTTTCCGATCACATTTCATTCATCTAAATACATACGTGTAAATGATTGTTTTCGTTTATCAATATACAACTGCATATAAATCTTGCAAATTTTTAAATTTTTACTTCTTAAAAACTGAATGTCTTTGAAATAATGTTTTACACTAAATGAATAACAATAAGTTCTGTTCACTTATAAAGGATTGCAGTTATTCTTTATTGTGGAAGTTTTACAAAGTTAATAAGAAACGTTTTTTGATGATCAATCTTTTTAATTACTATTTTTCAAAAAGAACATAGAATATTATTTGAATTTTATTTTTCAATAATATTCAACACAAAACTAACTATACATCTCATACAATATGTTTTACTTAGAGTTTTAATCTTACCATCATTGAATAATTAAATCAAAGAAGATTTTCTATCGTGTCCGATACATCTTTCTTTAACAAAAAAAAAAAAGACATCTATTAATTTTCTATTCCTCTTCTATCTATAACTTCAACTATCGTCATCAGTATATTCCACGTAATCTTTTGCATGAATTACGTATTTTTATAATAAGATTAACATTTTATATTAAATCCCAACAAATTATATTTGCATGCTTTGAATAGAAGCTTCTCATGTGGGTTACCAGAAGTTCGCCAATAAGACTTTCGCCAATTGGCGAAATTCCAGGGAATGTATTGGCCAAAGTGTAGTGGACTTTTGCCAATTGACGAAAGTACAGTAAACTTTCCCCAACTGTCACGAAATAATAGTAATACAGGGTACATGTAAGAGTTGAAGCTACAGTCTGTCGAATTCAAGAATTTCTGGAGCCAAACTCGATTGATGGATCTTTTAAGACAAAAATTGAAAGAAATTCCAGAAAGATTATTATATACATGAGATATTTCTTTGGATCTCGATCCGATCAGTAAAATTTTCCAAACCCGGACACGAACTCAGTGATTACAAAGCTTTCAGACCCGAAATCGGTTGGGTTCGGATCCCAGTAGATCCAACGGGCTCTAGCTAGAGCTAATGTTGTTAGAATGTTTATCATAGCTTACACTCATCAATATAGCCGGCAGAGATTTTCGAATCTATATCTAGTTCGCAGTCAAATTGGCGAAAGCCCACTGTACTTCCACCAATTGGCGAACTTCCAAAAGGTATATCGGCGAAAGTACAATGGACCTTCGCCCTTGGCAAGAGTCCTATTTGGAGAAATTCCGGAATCCCTCTCACGTACTCTGTTTCTAATTTCAATAATTTTTTTCCACTTCTTAATATTATACACTGTTCTATTAATAAATTCAAGAAGAATTTTAGTTCTTATTGAGACTTCACGAAATGTATGAGATTTTAATGGATCTATTTTACATAGATTTCTCTAGAAACTTATTTTTTGAAAATACTGAATTTGAATTTTATCTTGAAACTATTTTCAGTAACGCTAAGAATTTATTATCTATTAATTAAAACAGTGAATTTCAGAAATTTTAAACATTTTTTTCTGCAAGATTTGAGTTTTTCAAATTCTTATTGTATTGTATGATATTCTTAGAAAATTGTCTATTATGTGAAAAGTATAAAAACTTTAACAGACAGTAAGTCTAACATTTTTGAAATTTCCTTTTGAGATAAAATGAATGAGTGACATTTATATACAGTTAGTTTCAGAACAAAATTAGAAATTTCAATTTTCTCGAGTAGT
>CAJNOP010000044.1:523540-610056 GCA_905250075.1 Rotaria sp. Silwood1
CAGTTAGTTTCAGAACAAAATTAGAAATTTCAATTTTCTCGAGTAGTTTGATTGTACAAAGGATTCTATAAAAAAAAAAAAGATATAAGCAGTAATGGCAAATATAAAATTATTGACATCAGTAGAGATCATTCAGGTAAGTTCCGTCTTGTCATTCTCAGTTACAGATCTTATTCAAACAAAATTTTTTTTTTCACAATAACATACCGATTCTAAGCGTCCATCAAATAATTGATTAGGTGCATCAAATGGTGATTTAGCTGATGATGAATGTGAAAAATGATCATTTGTAAATGAATGTGGAATATTCACTGGTCTTGTCATCATAGGATTTGTTGTTGCTGTTGATGATGATGATGATATTGTTGTTAAATGTGTTGGTGATGTATTATTTGTTGCTGGTGTTGTTGAACGTTCAAAACTTTCAATATCATCATCAGTTAATAAAAGTGCATTATTTTGTTCATTTGTTGCTGCTTTATCAAATTCATCTTCATTAACATTATCTAATCCAAGAGCTGTTAATGATGAACCAATTAAATTTTTAACATCAATTGGTGATGATTGATGATCATGTAATTTTTTTGTTTTATCATTATAATTATCATTAAAATTTGTTAAATAATTTGTTGTTGATGTTGTTCCTTGTTGTTCAGGTGATATTGAATATATATGTGCATTTATTGATGATAAAAGATTTGATGCTGCAAGTGATGATAAAAATGATGATGGTGGTGGATATGAATGACTTGCAGCAAGTGCAGCAGCTGATAAAAGAAATTGTTCATTAAGAAACGATGATGTTGATGTTGTTGGTAATGGTGGTGTTGGTTGATAATGATGAAAAAGATGTTGTTGTGATGATGATGGTGAAGGTTGAGAAATCATTTCTTGAATTGTAAATGAACCACTACCAGAATTATTTGTAAATAATGACTAAAAAAATAAAAAAAATAAAAACTTTATAATAAATTTTAAATAAAAGAAATTTTTATATACATGTCTATCAGCTAAATGTTGTTCGATTGTTTTCATAAAAGTACCGGGATATGAACCAACTTCAAATAAAGGTGTTTGAGAAGATTTTTTTGGAATGTTTCTTGTTGATGGTAATGTCTTTAAGAATGGAAAACGACAATATATATATATATGATAAAAGTTTAAAATAATAACTAACTTACATCAATATCATCAACTTCTTTATCTTCAGGTATTGGTATAAAAGATGATAATGGTAATTCACTTGTATAATGTAGATCAAAATCTCTGTAGGATTTTAATTCTTCTAAAAAAAAAGAAAGATTTAATTGGTTGTTTTTTTTTATATTCTATTTCAGTTCTTATTCATTTAATTAATCGAATATATTAAAATCTTTATTTCTATTTAGATCTTTTGACAATATTCGATTCATTTCATTACGATTAGTTTATTTAGATATTTTTAAAGCATAAATAATAAGTTTTATGTCATCACAATGAATAATCTCAAATTTATTTACATAACTCAAAAATATATCATTAATATGTGTGTGTATTTAAAATATTAGAAACTTATTTATTCTTAATGGTACTCTCTATCATTGAAGCTATGCTTTTGTGGCTCTCCCTCCATAGCACTGGGAATAAAGAAAGGCCAATCATCGGTGAGTATCTTTCTCAAGCAATCAAGGATAACAGCTATCAGACTCTTTTCAAGAGTTTCTTAGCAATGGAAATAAACCATTAAGAACAAGACTTAGGATGTTCTAAAGCATTGTTCGAAATTTAAAGGGCTAAAATACCTTTGTTGATATTCTAAATAGAGCAAATAAAAAAAAAGTTATATTCAGGATATCAACCGGTGATGGGTAATGATAAAATTCATTAACGATAATCATCATAGGATCAACATATAAAGCGTGAACTGATCAATTAATAATTTTGAATAATATTCGATTTCGGTGTTTCTCAGCTTAGTATGTTAAAACCTGAAGAAGATCTAATAAATATGCATAACAGGTTTACATGTCAGTCAAATCAATGGTTAGAATAATAATCATGTTAAATTAAGCAAAGCAGAATACGAAAATGAAAAATAACAAGGTAAATAAAAAAAAAGCATTTCTATTCGAAATAACTACGACTGATCATTTTTCTAAGAATTGATTCTTCTCAAAAAATTAACTATAATCTGCGAGTTTAAAATATTTTGCATTATTCTAATGATGCTAAAGAATATATATGACTGCTACATTTTATTTTCAAAGGAATTGTACTAACAAGTTTTTCTTTTTTTTTTCTATCAAACATCGCTCTATAAAATATTCGAACATATAAATTTAAGAGTAACTCATAAAGAGAACTAATCATTTAATATCAATACATACGTTCAATATGTGCAAAAGCACAAAATGGTCCACGTGGACAATATCCAGTAACAGAAACATCATTACATTTAGTTGATTTATAAATCTTTAAAAATAATAATATGAATAAATAATATAATATTTTGTTTTATTATTTAAAAATAAAACCTCAGGATGAAATTGTTGTTCAGTACGTGTATGACAATATTTACAACTATCACCAACTTCACATACAGTTGGATCAATCCATTCATCACTTTGTTTAACATGTGGACATGGTGTTGATCTAGAAATATTGATTTTTATTTATTTATTTTTTTTTAATAATAAATATAAAATTTTCTTTTTATTAATTACTTGTATTTAAATATTGATGGATTACGTCGACGATCACGAGGATTATGATATTGTGGACAAGCATAACCTTGTCGACATAAACGTGGTGGACGTTTACATGGTTCTGTTTTATAATTTGCAAGAACATAATGTGAATCTAAATGATTTATTTTATTTTTTTATATTGAATTATGTTTATTGTTTTTTTTGTGCAATTTTTATTCTTACCACTCCATTTTGGATCATCATTTAAAGCTCGTTCATTTTCTAAACTTATACATAAACGTGCAAGTCTTTCTAAAGCTAGATCACTATTTTGCATTTCTCGACTATCAAGAACTGGTTGTCGTAAATCATTTGCACCATGAGCATATGAACAATGTGGACCATTTTTAAGACAATGTCCTTTAATATCAGATTCATGTGTACATAAACCTGTTTTATAATAACGTAAATGATAACGTTTTTCTGTATCATTTGCATTTCGATGTAATAGTGGACAACTAAAATAAATATTTATTAAGAAAAAAAAAAAGAAAATAAAAAATTCATTATTAAACATACTCATCACCATTCGAACAAACACCACTTTGTTCATCATAATCATTACAATAAAAATCAGGATCATATGAAAATGATCCATCTTTTCGTCGAAATGGACGACGACGACGTTGATTTTGAAAATGCCAATAAAAACATGAAAAAGGACGATGTCTAAATATTAAAAAAAAAAAGAAAAATTATAGTAAATATAATTTTTTTTATTACTGTGTGCATTTATGTTGAAGAAATAATTGACATTGTTCAACACGAAAATCACGTAAATAACTATAAAGATATAGAGCATTTTTAGGTTAAATAAAATAAACAATTTTTTTTTTTCGTTTATTGATAATATACTTCAAATGTGAATTTTTTTCTATTAAAGCAAATTGTTGTAGATCAGCAGCCATGATAAATTTAAACTTTATATGAATATATGAGGCCTAGAAATGTTTTTTTTTGATCATGAATAAAAACTTCTCACATGATTTGTTCTTTTTTTTTGCTTCGTTTTACCAACCGAATGAGGGTTAACCTATTCTTTTTTTTCTTTCTACGCTATTTTTTATTGTTGTTATTTTTATTTATTTGTTGACAGTCAGGTGATAAAAATATCCATCCAATAGAATCTATTAAAGCAACCACATTAAGTAAACAACAGAGGACGCTGATTTCTATAAGAATATGAAACCTTAAAGATAGTATCAATGTTAGGTTTATTTTGAATATATGTAATGGACTTTCAATAAGATATGTTATATTATTGATTAGTAAATTGATATTTTTTTGAATCATAGGAAATAGAGAAGAATCAATTTCAAATATCTTATATGACTCTGTTCCTTTTATTTGAAATATATTTCGTTCTCAATAACCTGACGACAGAAAAAAAGAAGAAGACGTAAACAAAAAGTTCGTTTTTTTTATGATGGTTTTCAAGGTAACCATTTTTATGTCTGCTTTTCTTTTTTCTAATCATTAACTGAATAGTTTTTTTCAATTTAAGTTTTCCTATATTGTTTCCTTTCATTTGAGCAAATTCTTTTTTCCATACTCATTTACAAACATCTAATAAGATTTTTTTTTTTTGTGTATTATTTTCAATAGTGCTCTCTGAAATATAATATACCGTCTATGATTTAAATCAAAAGAAAATGAAATCTATTTTCATTGTTCCTTTTTTTCACGTCTCATATATGTCTATTTACTAAATAAATATTAGCTTGCCATAGAAAACGGATTAAATAGAACATGATTTAGCTTTTTGTAAAGCTAAACTAGAATTAATCACATGATTATTATTATATTTAGTTTGTCATCGAAAGAATAATTATTTGATTATTAATAAAGTATGTTTTATTTTTTATTATAAATATATAGTTTATACATCAAAGACAAAAAAAAAGGAAACTTTAAGTTTGTAAAAATTGTATAATTTTAATCGATTTTTCTGCTTCATTGATTGTTTCTCGATGTTCGATTTGATCACTATGACGTAAATCATCTAAAATCGCTTTCGACATTTGTTGAATTCGATCAAGATTACTCGACAATGCAAACTATAAATATCAAATATATTTTTCGAAAAAAACAAAAATATCTATACTATTATTTTTTTTTTTTCTTTTTTCTTACTTGAGCAAGTGTTTCAATACAACCTGAATTAATAATTTGATCATAAATAAACATTTTAAGTTTTTCATTTTGTTGTCGAGAAAAAACAAATAATGTTGTTATAAATACTTCATTACGTTCAGATATTGTTCGCATTTGAAAAAATAATTTTCCTATTTTATATACACTTCGATGTTCACATAATATTGTTAAATTATTCGATGATAATGCTAAATTACGTATAAGACCAATACATGCTTTAAGTAAAGACCAATTATTTTCTTTTGTATGAAGATATTTTATAATATATGGTATAGCATGATTTATTCGAATATTTTCACGTGCTTGATTTGCTAATGGACATTTACCAGTTAGATGTCGAAGAGTACATATCTATTATAAAAAAAAAAGGAAATATACTATTTATGACGAATTACTTTTTCCTGATGAATACTTCTGTGCTCTAGATATCAAAATATGTCATATATACTACGTAGCTCGCAAACATAAAGAAGTTATTTACACTTCAACACAAAAAAAATATCGAGGAAGACAATCTATACTATAAAGATTTGTATGATTTAAACAGTGAATATTGTACATATCAGTATTAATTCAATAGCGCAAAAATAGCTTGTCTTTTCAAGAATTTTAAAATAATTTGATAATTATATAAATAGTACAAGTTTTTTATCTTCAAAAACTAATTTAACAGATTTGATATTAAGAATATCTTCTTTTCTGTTGTCTATTTCTGGTTCTTGAAGAGGATACAATTAGATCGCAGAAAATTCTTACGATGAGCAGAGTGCCTAAAACAAGCAGTCGCGTGTATTGGAGAGAGAAAGCTTTACACAAGGTTTTTCTGATCTTTTCCAAAAAACATCTAGTTTTTTGTGAAATTACATTGAGCCTATTTACGATCCATTCTCTAAATTTGTTCGTACGACATGAAATTTCATAAAGATACTTGGAAATATTCTTCGAAGGTACAATCAATCGTTTTTAACTTTCTCATATGAATTTGTAGAGTCCTGAACGCTAACACTTCAATTTTGGAGCCGAACCTTTGCATATTTTTTTTCATGAAAAGAAAAGAAAGCGAGATTTTTAAAGCTTAAAGTCGCTACTGAAGCTTAGTGTAAGGTATCTCTATAAAAATTTTCAGCCTGATCGGACAAACTGACACGGGGGGATGTTAGCGGGCCCGATGTGATCGTAGAGTTTCGGGAAAAAAACCTTGTTTAAAAGTTTTCTTCTTGAACATATGTCTTCTTATTTTTAAGTGTTCTATCTGTAGTAAAAGTTGCATGTAGATCTGTTATACTCTTGTCGAAAACCAAGATATCCTGAAGTCAACTAAGGAAGTAATTTATGTAGTAAATGTTCACAACGAAATTATCTAGTATAAATAATTTTAGTATGATTATTCGTAATTATGTATTTAAAGGATATCTATGCAATTAGTGAGTTATTTTTATCATGAATCGCTTCAATAAAGAATGAGTAATTTCAAAATGAAACATGATAAGGCATAGATAAAAATTCGTTATGTTCGGAATCAGATTCCACTTGCCATTAGCCCTGTCATTTTTCGAATCATCAATGTTATTGTTCGTTTCTCTTTTTTTCTTTTTATATTCAATCTGTATTCATTCTTCTCTATTTTTATAGCTTAATCAAGAAAGAACATCATAACAAAAATCAGTAGTATCCTTTTTTTTGCAAATGTCTGTTAGTTCTATAAAAAAAAAAAAAACTTTCTTATCTCACATAAACATATGGTTAATTAGAAACTTATATTCACACGTAATACGTTTAAAAAAACACTATTCTACATGTCATTGACAATGAATGACTCAAGTATGACTCAAGTTGTTTCTAAATATTCTATTTCATATGTCTCTTATCAAACATTTTTTAAATGCTTCTTCTAAAAATAGATAAGACCTTTAGCAGTATATATCAACCGCTAAAGCATAAAAATAATCAAACTATACCAATAAAAATACAAGAAAAAAATTCGATTTATTTAACTCAAGAAAAATATATTTAGTTTTTCATTAATAAATCGCTTATTGAATTATCTTCACAATGCTCGAAAATATTCTTCATCGAAAACTTAATGATCATTTGTGCATAGTATTTTTATTAATAATTTAATGCTTGCTTAAAGGATTTTACTTTTACAGTAGATAACAGCATTTGAAGTTTTCAGATTATTTATTAAAATTTTGAAAAACACTTTCAAAAACTCAAAGTATTATTATCAACATATAGAAGTTAATCAATGTTCATTAAATAGTTCTTCTTGAATTATAAATTCCTTTCAAAAATCAAACAACTGGAAATTCTATTGAATTTTTTTTTTCAAACTACCTTAAGCTATAGAACGAGAAATATCGTTTCATTCTATTGGAAATCTCTATGTGGGATGGCATGTAAATCTTTTCATAAACGTCCCATCGAATAGGATAATTTCCCAAAAATTCTGTTGTATCCTATTCTATGATATATTTATGAAAAGCTTTACGCCTCATTCCACCCATCAGTTTCATGGGATAAACAACCACTTCTATAAACATTTTTTATAAGGGAAAATATCATTATATTTTTTGTATAGACGACGTTATTGTCTATTTCAATGGAATTAATAAAAATAATATTTTATTCTATTCTGTAAATGGTTATGCATATTCATTATTAGTGCACAGTAAAATGGGTTAATAATGAATAGATAAATAAACAAAACACACAATTCTTTCTATTATAATTGTTAGAAGTAACGAACCAATTTAGCTTTTAGTAATAACTTCTAAAATATCTTCTAAAGTTCACTACCATCTGCTATTAACTGACAATTTTATCCTTCTGATTCAAGGGTGACCGTAGATGTGAAAGAAGATAATGCTAACACCCACAAAAGAAAGACAAAATGAAAATGCATATCTAAGATAGTATGATCTAATTTTATCGTCAAATATCATAGCAAACAGCTCTAATCGAAATTTTGCTATTATAATATTCGTTGAAGTACAATAAAATGTCACAGAAAAAAAAACGTATTGTGTCTACTATCATGACATATAACGAGAAAATTATCTCATGCTTTCTATACAGAATTAACGTACTTCCGACAGCTTTTTTTCCAATTGCTCTCAATGATATAATATTTTGTATAATTAATCAATTGAATGAACATGTTAATCGATTTCATTTGTTTTTTTGAACATCATTTACTGAATATGACATCACATTCCATCCCTACACAATTCTGTTCTATAAGATGTTCGGAAGGTTTGTAGAAAAATAAAACTTGAATAACTCTGTAGCAATTACAATGAATATACCTGTTTAATTCATTGTAACAGCTCATGTATATTTTATAGTAATGACACAAGAAAAAGTTACTGAAGTTTATGTTGATAGTGGAAGTGTATTAGGATTAACTGTTCTGTTTGTTTGTAAAATTTATTCAATATCATATTAAATCATGATAAAACGAAACTTCTGCAGGTTTCAATTATAATTTACTTCAATATCTTAGGAACAACAGTTTTCCTATGAGTTGAAATTCAAAAACATGATTCTATTCTATGAACTTTCTACTCAGATGACTGATTGTCATTCGAAGTTTTTCTAAGAGAGTATACGAAAGACGAAATCTACTTTGAAATCACATTAACAATCGATAATGAAAACAATGTGATTTCACAAAAGAATTTAAGACAATAACAATGAAATTATGTAAAATAAAACTTCAAAAACGGTAGAATAAATCTATAGAAAGTTCAGAAGAAATATTGCTAAGAAAGTTTTCTTTCAAAAGGATGATTTAACAATTCAAGAGGGACTAACTCGATCTTCAGAGAGTTGTCATCCTATTAGCTTTTACAATCGATAAAACACAGTTTTCTATTTAAATATAACTTTTCTACTTACTGTTGATTCAAGAATATCATCTCTTTGATCAGTTTGAATAATAATATTAACAAGTAATTGAATAACATTATTTCGTATCATTAATGATTTATTTGATTGATTTTCACATGATAAATTAGATAAAATATCAACAATATAAATTTTTATTTGTATATCATTGTTCGACGAAAGAATTTGTATAAGTGTAATAATCAATGAATCAAAATTATCCTCCAAAAAAAAAAAACTAATAAAATCAAAAAATCATCCTATGAATATTTACCATATGAATAATTTGATCTGATAAATTTCTTAATGTTAACAAACAATAACGTTGAATTTTATAATCATATTTCATATGTAAAATACGTTCAAGTGTTGATATTATATTAAATTGTATTAAAATAGATTTTGTATTTTTATTTGATGATAATAATGGAAGCATTCGTATTAATGTAAATGATAATTTATTATAATTTGTTTCATCAAGTATGGTAACTAATTCTTGTAGAAATAATTTACTTGTTTGTAAATAAATCTAAAATAAGATATAAAATTATATTAATTTAATCTTTTTCTTTTTTCTTTTTGCTTTTAATTATTTACTTGTGCATCTGTATTGAACATTGCTAAACGTAATAAACAATCAGCAAGAAAATTCATTTGTTTATTTGAATGTCGATGAATAAGTAATGATATGAGAGTCATACAACCATTATGTATTTGAATTTCTTTCGCTGATTCATTATTTAAACCAATTAGACAATTACGAAGTGTTGTAAGTACAAAATTGATGACATCATCATTTAACAATCTATTAGAAGAAAAAAAGATAAGATATCAAAAATATCATTTTTATTTATACTCAAGTGTTTGAAGAAGAATTGGTATGACACCAGTACGTAGTAATAATCGGATTCCATCTTTTTCAATTGATAGATCATGAAATAAACTAGTCAATAAACGTGTTAGATCATTGTCGGTATTGAATAATTTTATTAAAGATGTTATCAACTAAGTTATGAGAAAATAAAATGAATATAAATTATAAAATGGATTGAAAAAAATTTTTTTGTTTTTTTTTATATTATTAATGTATCAAATAGAAATATTTCAATTGGGTAAAATTAATATTATCTTTCAAGTTTAGTATGAATAAATTTTTATTTTAATGCAAATTTTCTAATAAAGAAAAAGATTCATTCGGAAAAAAAACCAATGATTCAATACTTTTTATCAATTATTTTCTTTGAATAAGAGAATATAATAAATCTTACTCGATATAAAATCCGATTATGTATCAAATATAAGAAGCAATATTCAAGGTCGATCGTTCTTTTCTTCTGCAAATATTTTTTCTCAAAACAGGGAAAAAAAGAATTGATCCAAGATGACTTTAAAGAATAATTTTTCTTCATTATCATCACGTCTCTTTGCGTCGACGTGCTTAAACATAAAAATGAAGAATATTACTCACATTTGGATAAGCGAAAATTTCTTGTTTTCGACAACCACCTTGTTTTATTAATAAATGTACAGTTTTAGTTATTTCCGTAGCAATTCCTATATCTCGATATGATCTTTCATCATTAAGTAAATCAATCAATTCAGATACAATTAATTTGGCATTTTCTTTGTCATAATCGATGTTATCTGATGAAGTTTTCGATTCAATAGAACTTAAATTGTTTTCGTTCATTTAAAGATTGAAAATAGAAATTCATTAAAACAATGACTTCGTTTCATTCGGACAGTTTTATGATTTGTTAAAATATTCTCCAATCGTTTACAGAAAGAAATAAGTACAATTTGACATTATTTCTTCTTAAGAGGGCAAATAATTATTATATAGTAAAAATAATTGAACTTCAAATTTGTTTATTTTTTTATATTAATTTATTTATTTTAAAACTCATACAAATATTTAAATTTTAATCATTTATTTTTATTCAAACTGCTTGTATTATTTTTAATCTGACGAGTTTGTTCGATTTGTTTAAACATCACATTACGACAAATACTACACGGTTGTTTATAAATGTTAGTATTTTGAAATGGTCGACTACGTATAGCAAATTGTAGTGATTTACCGGTTAAACGTGATTGACAACAATAACATTGGTCTAAAAAAAAAGAAACAAAAAAGAAGACTTCTCTAAAACATTAATTCTAATTTTTCTTACTAAAATTTGATTGAACTTCCATAATATCTTGTTTTATCATCTTTTATATAGTAAATATATAAATATATATCTATGTGAAAAAGCTGCTTATCGAACGAGGTTTTTTCCCATATATAATT
This sequence comes from Rotaria sp. Silwood1, assembly GCA_905250075.1. Classification (NCBI taxonomy): domain Eukaryota; kingdom Metazoa; phylum Rotifera; class Eurotatoria; order Philodinida; family Philodinidae; genus Rotaria; species Rotaria sp. Silwood1. The sequence continues at coordinate 534,602 of CAJNOP010000044.1, forward strand.
AGAGATTATTTTTTTAAGCTCAAGGTTTTTTCCTCTTCTTCTTTCATTCTGTTATTCGATTAGAAATGAAAGAACGAAAAAAAAAAGAAAAAAAAAAATCTAAGTTTTGAGATTAAAATGCATTTAATATTTTTGATTTTTTTTTTCTATTGATATCTAATCAACGAAAACTTGACAATTAAAAAAAAAATAAAAACTTTTTATTTTTATTTTATTTTTTTCGTATATTGCTTTTGTAATCAATAATAATTAATGTTATCGATCTAGTAATGGAAACAATGAACTTTCTTCAACATCTGAAAAGCTTTGATGAAACATAAAAAAATATTCTAATCGATTGTTTTAGCTTAGAATCATATTGTACTCGAGTATATGCATATGAAAAAACTTAAAGAAAATTATAATTAGTTAAAAATTAGTTTTTGTATATTAATTTTTCTTGTTCAGCTAAAGGATCTGAGATTGTAATATGATCATTTACTTTAAAATTAATATTAGATGTTGCTCAAGATTATCATTATTCTGTTGATGAAATTAGGCTTCAAATAGCTGTTTGTTTAAGTTATGAATAGATTATTTTATCTTGATATTTTCTAAAAAAAACAAAAAGGTTAAGAAGTTGAGTCAAAAGGAACGAGAGATTAATTTCTCTTGATAGAAACTACTATTTCGACATAGATGCGTATCGTATAATTATAACCAACTGGGAAATAATTCGTTTTCTCCCTAGTGTTTTCATTCAGTTCGAAAAAACTCCTGAAATCAATACAAAAAAGAGAATGTCGTATTTCGTCGATAGTTCATATGAAAACAAGTTTACTGCCAATTGTTAAAGAGTAAATTCAAATCTATATATATATATATAAGTGATGACATTCAAACTGACATGATCTCTTCAATCTTGGATTAGTTTAGCTGAATTTTGGATCTGAAATAAGGCGCATTCAATGTGGAATTGTAAGAGAAACTCAATTTAAAACTTAAATATTTAAATTGATAGTGCATTGAGATTCTTATTGATAAATTCTAATGAAACAGATCGTATTTCAATTGATTTAATTATAGTTGATCAATTAAGCTTGAATTTGTGGATTTATGGATGATTTTATACACCAACACTGCTTTCCTGAAAGACTTTATTGCTGCTTCAACCTTTATTTAAGACTTCTCTTCTTCAAAATCGATGTTCGCTACACTGCATGAGAGCTTCATGAAATCTTCTGAAGATGTTTGACTAATGAAAATACATTTAAAAAGAAATTTTGACGATCTTATCGTTCAGGAGTTTTTCAGCCGCCATAATACATTATAGAACATTTCCAAGTAAAAATATTTTTTCAAAAAACTTCAAGCAACAGCGCTTAGATTACTCTTAATTAAAAAATAACTTCTGACCGCTTCGAATGAAAGAAAGGACTTTTTTAATTTTAGTTTCATTTCATTTTTGGGATCATCAAAATTTTAGACAATGTTTCCTAGAAGATCCATGATCACTTTTATATTAAAGTTCAAAAAGCAAAATTTCTTTCTCTCATTTGAAAGAGGATGCATTAATCTATAGAATAAAAACATAGCCATGAAGTTTACTAGAACGAACACTATTGAGAAAGAAATACTTCGGAATTTGACAATTTATGCAAATAACCCCATATCAAGAAAAACGTATGAACATTCTGTTTTTTGTATATGACATAAAGAATTTTCTGATATGAGAATCAAATATGATTATATTAGATGCCAATTAAAAGCTCATCTAGAGTCTTATCAAGTCATCTCCTAACTATACGTTAAGCTGGGATGGGAGCGGTAACTGTCATTATGCTTGTAATTTACCTATGGGTTTAGGTATTAGGCTTCCTATTAGAGACATCTAGAAAATCATCATGAATTCTGTAGAAACCTTTTAGAATTCCAAGTTATTTTTATGAACTTTTCAAACTGGACACTTTAGGGGTCATGCTTATATATTTATCTCAAAAAAAGTATCTTTCTTCAAAAAAAACAAATTCGTTTGAGAGAACGAGAGTGAAGAAGCATTAACTCATCTGTTAATGATTGTATTAACTGGCAAACCATCACTTCATCAAATTTGACCGACAAATATCCAAATTTAAGATCAATCTGCAGCCCAAGGTTTTCCTAAACTAAGTCAAAATTGAACGAAATCTTAGTTTGGACATTAATAGATATTTATACATGAGCAATTTATAAGCAAGAAGAAACAAAATTGTAAAATTTCGTAAGATATTCATTAATTACTGAGGTATTACACTCATAATCATTCTTTCATATATATTATTCAAGATTTTTAATACTAGTAATATTTTCTGGAATGATTCATCAATAACAAGAAAATAAATATACAGTAAAACTTCTATATGTGAGCACCTCTCAATAACAAGCACCACCCTATACTGAGCAGCCTCCGGTCCGTCTAAACGAATTTCGCTGGGAATGAGTCTCTGGAATATGAGCACCTCCTTATTCTGTTAGTGAGCGCCTTTTTATTGGTCCCATGAGCAACAACAATCTCTGTAATGTGAGCAATATTTATTCTATAACTCACACTTTCGACGAGAAAACGAATGATTTTATGTCGTCTGCTTTAATAAAAAAACAAAAGAGCACATATATGACCGACATAGACTGAACGGACGTATTAGAAGAGAAAAAAAGGCTATTTAAAAAAAAAACTTAGTTTTGTATCGTACAAAAAGTTGTTACTTCAGAAAAGAGAAATTCACTTAAATAAATAAATTTTTTGAAAAGTAGAATAAGAACAATTCGTCCAATTGGAAAGCGTTTTCAAGTGATTATCTCAGTTTTTCACAAAAGAAATTGAAAACTTCCCCATAATGAGCACTCCAGTAAACTGAGCACTTTCGGTCGGTCCCAATAGTGCTCAGATTAGAGAAGTTTTACTGTAAATCGATTTATTTTGTATTTACTATTTGACATATCACATTGAACTAACTGAATATGAATCTCTTTCAAATTAATTCAAAGCATCATCAGAATACATATATTTTCATTATGTAAATCATCTTGAATGTCATACTGTAGTTAACGCCTATTTATTTACATAAAACAATCATGGATATCTACTACAATGCAAAATGTGAAATTTTAATACTTATAAATCTTTATTATTCTTTATTTTGTTTTGCAAAAAATCATGATGATCATTGTATCAAGAATTTATGAAAACGCATTTAAACATCTTAATTATGACTCCCGTTTGAGCTTTTTTGATATCCATTTAGAAAACACTAAAACTTGCTAATTTAATCACAAAAAGTGCTTGAATACATTGTAAAAACGTAATTTTTTCAATCGGGAAAATGTCCAAAAACTTTTCTCACAATATTTTTGACATACGTCACGCACAAAACATATCGACATCTTGTAAAAATAATTTTTCTCACATTTTCCAGATGCCGAAAGCTGTATTTTCAAACGTGTGACATGTTTTACAGTCTGGAGTTTTTCATTTTGTATGCAGTAATGTTCTTTTCATTTTTGTTTTATTGTTGAGATAACGAATGTTCACCAGGCCCTAGCAACACATGACTATGTTATTTTCATTTCAATATATATATATATTATAATATTTCTTTGTTTATATTTTAATAAAATGTTTATTAGTGTCCTGCAGGAACGATTTTCTCGTCCCATTTCCCGTGAGACTTGACGATGCGATCAATATTAAAATTATACGAACTCACAAGTCATTTTTTTTTTTTATTTAAATATTCTTCAAACATCGATCTTTCAAACAAAATATATCGAAGTCAATCCGATGTTAGAATTGTTGAGACATAGATTTCGATATTCTTCCAAAGGATTTGGGCATTACTTATTAATTAAAAGAAAAATATTAAATACTAATTTATCAAAATTAGACAAGTGAATTCATTATTCATTAAATCATCATTCAACTAGCATAACTACAATTTTTTTTGATGATTATCATCTTCGCAAGGATTATTATTCAGATAATTTAACACTATATCATTACTATTATTATCTTCTTCTCTTGAATATTTTCGTATTTTGTTTTTGTTATCGGTTCTACCGATAAGATAGTTTCATTTTTTATTTCGCGTTCATGATGAAAATAGTTCTTCTAACTAGACTTTGATAAAGTTTGCTACAATAATTAATAAATAATTTTTTTTTTTTGTTAACAATTAACTATCTCCAATGATAATTTTATTTCTAATTTAAAGTTATCTTACGTTACGTAAAGTATGATATTGATAGAACCTAGTATTTAATAATGATGCTTTTTTCTCCAACTCGAAATATGGATTCATAATAGGATTTTAAAAGCATTATGGGAATGAGAATCGAGAAATATTCGTTCTCGCAAGACACTAATTTTGGTATACAAAGTAATAATTATGAAAATCAAATGAATATGTCTATTGAAGAAATGTTCTTATTTCATTAAACGTCAATACTTAATTTTGATTGAATATTAGTTTGAATAGGATTAGTATTAGATGGATAGATTGTATTAACATTAATAACTTTAGTATCAACTTCTTTTGGTGTTACATATAATGTTGTTTTTGATTGTGCTAATAAATCTAAACGTCTTGTATTTTGTATGTCAAAATAAATTTGTAATTTTCTTTCTAATGGTATATCATCACCAAGATTTCCAATAAAATTTTGAATACGACTACCTTCAGCAATACCATCAGCTTGATTTTCTTGTCGTTCATTTTCTTTTTTAATTTTTAATAATGTTCCATTTAATTTTTCTGCTTCAATTTTTCCATTTAAATCACATAATTTTATTTCATTTTCTGCTTCTTGTTTTTCAATATTTTTAATACGATTTGTTTTTTCATCAATAATTTGTTTAAAAATTTTTTGAATTTCAGGATCTTTACAACGTTTTTCTAAGACTTCAACACGAATTACATTAACACCACGTGATTCATAAAATGTATCATCTTTTTCAGAATTAACAGAATCAATTAATTTACTGTTTGGTAATCCCATAAATTCTTTCATATTATATTTTGATACTTGACTTAATATTTCAGAACGAGTATGATTACCTAACGACGAAAAAGAAAACGATAATTGATTATTTTTTTTAGAAAAGTTTCAAGTTTTGTTTTTTTTTTTATTTTGTATTTTAGGAAATGTAATACATTATCGTACAATATTTTTCTTGATGATATTTTATTTATTTATATTGTAAGATAGTTGTCAGTTTGATTCTGTATTGTCTCTTTGTTTAGGAATTCATTTTTTGGATTTCTTTCTTAATAGAAAAGAGTAGATAATCTCTCTCAGATGAGTGTTAGAAAAATTGCTTTATAGCGAAGGCCGCTGTACTCTTTACTCATTGTTAAATTCTTTCTCCATAATCAATATTTAAAATTCGTCTACTACTGCATTCAAATCATAATAGAGAATTGCATATACCATATGGAATTTTATTGCTCATAAACCTTTCAATTTAATCTTTTTGTCATAGTAAAATAATAGTAATAGCTTCTTCGTTTTATTTTTTGTTACCTAAATAATGTTATATATTTTATCATATAACGGAAAAAATCAAACTAGGAGCAAATATTTGGCTAAGACATCAGAAGTAGTGACTCGTTTTTTTTTTGGTACAATTAAAATATATCAGATAGTAGCAACAGATAAATCTGATTGTATCAATGAATTCATCAAACAGGTTGATCATTTCACTCTTGATATAGAGAATTGTTCACAGTTCCTATGCATAAGAAATATGTTAACAAAAAAAAAATGTTTTGAAATAGTACAAGTGACTTCAATGGAAAACAGTCAGCGAAAAAAAAACTGTACACTTTCGTGATTCAAATAAAAATTACATTTATTAACTATTTGGTTTCATATGTATACTATAGATGCATGTTTTGTTTCTCAGTATACTTAAAAATCTCAGTCACAAACATCAAGAAATTTATTGAAAAAAAAAACTATAAATATGTCGTATATAGTCTTGTGTAGTTAAAACAAAAATATGTTATAATTTTTGTTTCATTATCATTTCTTGTTATCTTTAAATTCTCGAATGCGGCTTAGTTCGCCATTTAAATAGTTTGAAGATAAGAATACGTCTGAATTTTCAATATTTAAATTAAATCAGCAATGATAGCAAGATAATTATCACAAGAAAATTTTTTCTTACAAGGAAACCATCCACGATAATACTTCGCCTTTAAAATGAAACCTTAGTTATTACATAGAGCTCCTTGAGATTGGAAGATACACTACCTTTTTGAAGTTATGAGTATTACACTAGATTTTTTACTTTTAGGATGATATTTATTTATCAGATCGAACAAGCGAGTTTTCACTTAAAGTTTTACCAATAGACAGCTCTGGAAGTTATTCGAGTCTTCTAACAATATCAGTCAACAAGAGTAGACACTTCTCAAGATGTCAAGTCTACAAAAAAAAAACTACATTTTGCCTCTCTTGGATAAAATATCATGATTTTGTGTGGATTTGATATCTCGAGAAGAGTTCACTTTTTTTTCAGCTGAAATTATTAGGAGATTCTAATTACAGCAAGAGCTGTTTATACGTAAATTTTAAGATCAAAACTCACTTGTCTGATTTTTTTTAAAATAAAGCTCGTCCGAAAGTTAAAAATCTTCGTGAGTCACATAAAAATACTTGAGATAGATTGACAACTTTTCCAACGAATTTTCACTGTTTATGTCTGAAATGATGAATGCATAATGTATTACAAAGCTTAATTTGAGAACAAACGATATTAGAATGAAAAGCTAATCGAAAAAATTATCTATGTTATTAATTGTCGTACCACGAATTTACACTTTTTTCTTTTACAACTTCTGAATTGTATTAAGGTCAACAGTAACACTTCAAACAATCTTAAGTAATCTATTTAATCATGAATATATTTATAAACTTACAAATATCTTCTGGTGGATCTTGTGTAACAAGAACAAGTTTATATAAATCTGTAATTTGCCAAAAAATAGAAACATCAAGAATAATTTCAACATTATCCGCCGTACGAACAAGAAATTCATAATCCATATCTATTGAAAAAAATAAAATAAAAAAGTTTTGTTAATCTAATTAATTTTACATTGATTTCTTGTATCAAATCGATCAACTTGAATAGTTGAACGATGATCTTTTTTAAGATCATTTGACCAAGATTGAGTATAAATTTGTTGATAAGGATAAATAAAAAATGATTTATCTTTTGAACCATTTTTTAATATATGATGACCATCCTTATCAATTAAAATCATATTTTCATCTAGAATTTTTTTTTTTTTAAATAGAAAAAAAACCAATAACTTTCTTTCTAAAAAATCAAAATAAATACTTACATGGTGCTAATTTAATTAATTTTCTTATTTCAATAAATCTTTGTGTAAATGATGGAATAAATTTTTGTGGTGTTGTTATTAATTCATCAAGACCTGTATCAAGATTTTTAACAAGTACAGCATTTTCTGTATCAATATTAATTATATCAAATATGGTTTGATCATGAACTTTCATTAAAGATTCATATGGACCAAGTGCAAAAGTTTTTGGACCTTTTTCAATACGCATAACACCTGTACGACTATCAATTATACGACAATATTGTGTATGATTAAGAACTATATAATTAAATATTGGTGAAATTTGATCGTATGCTTTTGGTAAAAACAATGTTGGACCTAAAAAGAAACACGTTTTGTTTTTCATAATGATTTAATTAATTTGAAAATTAAATTAAAATACAAATTTCAATTCATTAGAAAGACTTCTTTTTTTTTTAATAAACTAAATTTCAAATTTTCTTCGATTTTTAAAGAAATCTATTAAAAATTTGTACAAGAAAGCGAAATATATCTAGTTCAGAAATTTATAATAAAAGAGCTAAAGCTTTTTTTTTTTAATGAAAACTTCAATTTAGACGCATAAGCTAAACGAATACAAAAAAAGAAATTAGATGAAAGATGCTATTAACAAATTGTAAATCATTATAAATGAGCATATATTTTTCTAATACATGTAACATATGAACTAGAATATCTTGTCAGAACTTAAAATTTTTAGATTCATAGAAGTTATATTCAAATTAATTCTAATAGAACAATCGACCTAAGACAAAGAAGCATTTTGAGAACATAAATATTGGATGTTGATATGTGGTAGGTGCAAAAAGACCTATATCTTACATCTGCCATTATACAACCGAAAACTTTTGTTCTTTTATTGTAATTTTCTTGACTGATTTTTATATTAATCAATTATTGTAGACCTACTTTGCAGACTGATGTATTTCTACGGATATTTCATTATATATAAAAAAAAACAATGTGCAATATTCGAAACGAAGGAAAGCAAACGACATTTTTTTTAATTGTTTCTATTCAAATACCAATATAGAACTAATCAAAAACTCATACATGAATAAATATAATAATATTCAACTTCATGAAATATTCTCATATTTTGTTCTACACTTTGTGAAATACATTCTAAAAGCAGTTTTAAAAAATATAGGGTGAAAATTTGTACCCAGTCTTGAGTCCTTTCCTACAAGTCGTCGCAGACCGTCTCCAGACTCCAAATGTCATTATAGATTGTAACAGATATTAATGGGAGACGGTGACAGTCATTGTTACTATAACATTTTCTAATTGCAATTCTTGAGTATAAAGTAAAGGATGATACAAAAATGTAGTTCTACATAGATAAAATAAAACAATATTCATATAATTAGGAACAACAGCAATATCAAGCTTCACACTTTAATCCTGTAAAGAATTGTGCTAACACCTTTTTTTTAAATGAAGTGAAGTAAATTATGAAAATTAATTTTTGCAATATATCGCATTCATTCTGGTTTACTCTACTAATTGACAAAAAAAGAAATTCATTATATATTCAACACAAATATGTCTGTATTTGATACTATTTCACATTTTGTCAGACAAGATTAAATATGGATTGAAAAAATTTGCATGATTAAAAGCATCTATTTGCATAGACTGTATTAACTGTTGATCAATGATAATAATCATATAAATGAGCTAGTTTTATAAATGAACTATCAATAGAGATAATAAAAAAAAAATTGATGGATGTAAAAACTAATTCATAAAGATATTGATTTAATAATAAATCAAATCAAACATCACTATTATAACATACAGAAAGCAACAATATAATTCGTCTAATTTCAATCCATTGCTTGTATAATAATAAAAGATTTACCATGGATCCCTTTTGGATGAGCACGATTATTTACAACAACAACAAAAAATAGAAATTAAGTTTTATTTTTGTCGAAATTTGTATTAAGTGGATGTTTTTGAAACATAGAAAAACAAACGCCTGAAGCAGCATTATCACCGCTCTCTTGACATATGTTAATTAGATTACTTTATCACCCCAGTCGTGGTATATTCCACATAGAAGACAGACAGAGAGAGAGAGAGAGAGAGAAAGAAAAAGCAATTAGCGGTTACAATCAATAGACGTAGTAATGCTAGAGGAGTTTCAATAGTAGAAAAATAAAAAGGTAATGGAGAGCGTACTAATATTTTGTAGTAATCACTATACATGTAACTATATGAATGACAAGAGAAGTTAAATAATTGTCAAAATTTTGATTCTTGTTTCATAGAATTTTTTCAGAAAGAATAATTTTCGATTTACGTACTGATTATTTTGGAAGCGTTGAGTATTATTTATAAAAGTTTGAAGAAATCAAGAATATTTAAAAGTTTTGTTCTGTAATATTTTGTGAAATTATTACAGAAGTAAACATAATAAAAATACGAATCTTTGAAGTTCGAAATCAGATTTATTCGAACAAGTTCATACGATAAGATGATATTTTTCAATAACAAAAAAAAAAACATTGTTTCGATCTCATGAAATTTCTAAAAAGTTCCTTCTAAATCCATTCTCGTAAAACACAAACTAAAATTAATCTAGAAACCATACAATGATGACTTACATACTAGTAGAAATCCTAGCAATAATGAATTGACTTAAAAGTGAATCTATATAAACGTCTTTCATATTCAAAGAAATTATTACAACATCTATTACCAGATAGACATCTATTTAAGACTTTGTCCCACAATGACAGTAGTATAGAAAAAGTAATATTTGACTTCAGAAAAGCCTTTACTTTATGTGCTTCTTTCATATCAATGTTTCTATTGCTATGTTGTCCTACGTCAACATAGTATGTTGTTATATCATTGCAGAACAATAAACGACATTATTATTTCTAATGCCTCAATTTTCACGTATATAGAAGCTAATAAGGAAATGTCTTCAGATGTCCCGTTCTGATTTCAATGAATGTTTGTCTATAGATACTAAATAATATCACAATAAAAATCTGAAAAGAATTTCGCTTCCTATTGAAATTTAGCTAATCAAATTTTGATTCGAAATTTTGCACTCACAGAGAACCTAACTAAATTCATGGAAAAGAATCTATATCTCGAAAGTTTCATATCCAGATCAAAATTTGCAAATATGCATTTTCCAAAAAACCTGTTTATTAGAACAGCATGTGTTATCTACAGGCAAAAGGTCATTGAAATTGAAAGAGAACAGTTGAAGAAGTACTTTCGTCAATACTTAGTATGTTCGACCTATACATAATAGTTCAAATTATCATATATCCTAATCTTCTTGTACCTAACACAAATTAACGCCATCTATCATACGAAACATTTTTTCAGTTAATATACTCACATAGTTCTAATAATCAGTTAATATGAACAATACTACTACGAACATTAAATCGAAGATCTTTTCTTTGATAAAAATCCTCTTTGTATTTTCTGAAGCAGTTATCTTGAAAAATTGTCTATATATATATATATATATATATATCATGTTCTCAATCAATTTCATGTTTCTCATTCTTACCATTAATTGTAGCTCTTTCACCAGTTGATTGATCTGTAACGATAAGATATTCTGTTGATGATAGATTATACAAATTTTTGATTTCTCCAAGTTCATCATATGGTTTAGGACAAAATAATTGTGGACCACATTCAACTCGTTTTACACCTGTTAATTTATCTGCTACAGAAATATATTGTGTTGCCGATAAATTAATCATTGATTTTATTTCACTTAAACGATCATAAGGATTTTTAAGTTTATATATTTGTGGTCCACGAATTATTTCAATTAAATGCATTTCAGAATCATTTAATAATTCATCTTTTTCATTTGTAGTTGTTCGTTGTGTTAATGGTATATCATTACGTGCATGAAATGCATTTTTATCATCTGTATCAATAATATGTTTAACAATAATATATTGATTATTTTGTAATGGTATAGATTTCATAACTTGTGCATCCCACCAATTTGGAAAACAAAACCAACCAGGACCATAACGAATTTCTTTACCTGTTGGTTTATTAAGTATTATTGATTCATCATGATCAATAGCAATACAACAACCATATTGTGTTGATTTGCAACAACCCATATTTGAATAAAATAATAATAATAATAATAATAATAAGTCAATGCCGATATGAATATATTCTTAAATAGATAAGTAATACGTGCAAAAAAAAAAGAATGTTCCTAACATGAAGGAAAAGATTTTGATTGGATGGTTTCATATGAGTGATCTAGGAGAAAAAAAATGCCAAATCGGCCGTTGCTCATATCAACACAAGGAAAAAACGACGTCAGTGTGTACGATAGGAAACAAGAATGAAGAATGTCATACAATCTACTCTTTTCTTTTTCTCGACGAAGAATAAGAAAATTTATTTAACCAGACGGGTTTTTATCTTCCTTCTGAAGCGAACAGAACGGTTTGCTTGTTTTCTCTTCAGAAGAATATCTAGATATGACGATAGGTGGCACATAAAAAGAAAAATACTGACATCTATCAATGATTGTATACTTTAATAACATTAGGTACACATAATGAAAAATTCGAGTGAATTTTATTTTTCATTGACTTATATATATAGTTTGATAGAACTTGAAGAGCTAGTTGGCAATAAATGGTGAAAAATGCAACATGTTTGTTTTTTCTAGAATTAGCATTATGCTAGTCTTCCCTCCCACAGAACCATGCTGATATAATGCTGTTCTACTCTACACATATCAAGTAACTGATTTGTTGATGGTGTATCCTCTTTTCTTGTACAACAAAGTGATTCGATGCTGTGCAAAATGTTGCTCATGATTCATATGGTCTTTACGCATTGTATTATGTACTTTATCTTATATATAGCTTTAATTACTTACACTATTGATAAGCTACTTGTAATCAACACTACATCACTTTAGGCTCTGTTGTGGGTGGAAGGTTAAGAAAATCACTTAACGACGACTAACGAACTTGTATTCTCTCTCAACAATTTTCTATTTGACATAGATTTTGCTGAAATATATGCAATTCGATATAGATTTTCATGTTAACTTTGGATATATAATTGATTTTGTTTTTGAATTGAGTTTTGATCTATGAAACTTCAATGAACAAAACTATTGTCAGTCTGTAAACTACTAAAACAAGGAAATGTTCGATTTTCTCAATAATATAACAAAATGAGTACTTTTCTCGCTACAAATTGTCTCATTCCAATGAGAGAAAGAATTAGGTCTTATCTTCTGTCAAAGAATGTAGACATGTTTACAAAAAGGTCTATAAATATCTTGATAGCATTATTTTATGTTATTTAAGTTATGTTATATCTAGAAAAATAAGATTTTTCTATGGAATTTTTAATTATGAACTAGAAAAAATAACTATCTTCAAAAACTTGAGAAAAAATAAAAGATTATGAAAACTTACGAAGTCTTTCGAGTAAAATATGATTTTGCTTATATATGTGGCATTGAAAATATTTGAAGTTTTTTTGCAGCGAAGGAATAACTTAACTAAAATAAAAAATTATGTATTCGAAAGTAACAACTCTTCAAGTTCTATCGAACCATATATAAAAATTAATAAAAAAATAAAATTCACTCGAATTTTCTTTTTATGTATATTTTAATTATTATATCCTATTAAGCATACATTTATTTTTTTTAATGACAACACATCAAAGATATATAAAAAAAAAAGAAAAAAAAAGCGAAAACAGAAAATGACCAAAAACAAAACACAACTATTTAAAAGTAACATCGATTATTTGTTGCTATTGTTGTTGCTAAAGTAGTTTCATCATCATCATCTTCATCACTTATAATTTGTGAATTAGTCATAATGGTTGTTGTTGTATTTGAATTTATTGGTTGAGTATATATATTATCATATTCAGATTCAAGATTTGATATAATACTTTCAGATAAATTATCTGGTCTAGATGATGATATATCACTTAAATCTGAACGAGGCATTGATGAAGAATCAGTTCGATGAGGAGGTCTTTTAATTGAATTTGATTGATAATTATAAACTGTTTTATTTAATTGAGGATTATTTTCAAATGATAATGGTCTATTACGATATTTAAGAGATTCATGTCGAATAAGATTTGATGCTTGTGTTGAATTTTTTCGTAATGGTTTATATCTGACATGATTATATGGACGTTTATTTGATGATGTAGATTTTGATTGTAAACTTGATTGATTTGTTAAAGCCGTAAATGTATGTTCACTAACAGTATCAGACTCATCATCTGTTGAATCATTCTTAATAACAATAGTATTTGAAAATCGATTCGTTTTTCTTGTTATTAATGATGGAGTTTGTTTAACTTGATATCGAAATAGATTAAGTTGATCTTCAAGCCAACGTTGTAATAAATCACCATGAATTATTGTTGGTGATTGAATTTGTTTAGGACGATATCTAGAAATATTTATAAAACAAATAACCATAAAATATAATTGTTTCTTTTTTTTTCTCATTATTTTTTTAAAAATTTACTTTGATGAGTCATTTGTTTGTAAAAAGTCATGTAAATTACTATAACTTGATGAAAGACGTGTTCGTTGAGGATCTTTTGATTGATAAGCATTATTTTGTGTCCACGGCTCATGTTGATGTTCAATAGACATTTCTGAGAGAGCACTTTCAGATGTTTCAGCTATTAATTTACGTGCTAAATTAAATGGTGCTGGTCGATACCTTGGAATTTGTTGTTGGGATTGAGATGTAATAACAGTTGGTTTAGTAATAGATAATGGTTGTGTTGGTTGGAGCGGTTGTATTGGTGGTGGCGGCGGCGGCGGTGGTGGTGGTGGTGGTGATGGTAATGATGGTGGTGGAGGCTGTGGTGGGGGCGAAGTAATTGTAACAACAGTTGATGATGGTGAAGCAATAACTGTTGATTTAGCATCAGTTCGACTACTATTATCATCTTCAATTGTTGTCATATTAACTGTAAATGATAAATCACATGGACGACGTGGATAATAACAATCAACAAGTGGTGATGATGTAGGTTTAATAGATTCCTGTTGTTGTTGTTGTTGTTGTTGAATGTTTACATGATTAGATTTAACACTTGGTAATGGTGATGATGGTATATCATCCCAACCAGAAAATGATGATGTTGTTTCTTCATTTGTTATTGACAAACTTCGAGATGGATTGTTAATATCTTTTATTGATTGTTCTTGAAGTAATTGACGAAAATCTTCTTCTGTAAAACTTTTTCGTTCAATTGATAAATGACGATTTGATGATGACATTCGAGTTGATGATGGTGGTGGTGGTGGTGTTGATTTACATCGACTATTATCATCTACGATACACAAAAAAATAAAAAGAAATAAGCATTATGAATGAAAAACAAAGTGTAAGAAAAAAATTTTCTTTTTTTACCTGTTGATCCATTTAGCATTTGTTGTGTTAAAATTAAACATTTACTTCCACTTGTTTCTGATTGTATCATGGCTTCTCTTGATGACCAACAACTATTATCACTTAAATGTGTCATACGTGGTACATAAAATTCTTTTGCTATTGGTGATGGTGTATGTTTTTTTGTTATTAAACGATTAGATAATTTTTTAATAGGACTTATTTGATGTTGAATATTATTATTATTATTATTATTATTAATATTAGTTTTAGTTGTTGCATTTAATGCTTGTAAAAGTGTTTGACGATAGGAAGGATTTTCAATTGATGAAAGATGATTTGATATTCGTACATGTTTACGAGATGATGATGATGATGATGATTGTTTAAGAAGTGTTTGTTGTTCATTAAGAGCGATTGATGATGATGTAGTTGTTGTTGTTGTTGTTGATGCTTGTGTATGATTTTGTTC
This sequence comes from Rotaria sp. Silwood1, assembly GCA_905250075.1. Classification (NCBI taxonomy): domain Eukaryota; kingdom Metazoa; phylum Rotifera; class Eurotatoria; order Philodinida; family Philodinidae; genus Rotaria; species Rotaria sp. Silwood1. Next base: position 549,874 of record CAJNOP010000044.1, read on the forward strand.
TTTTTGAGAATTTAATTTACAATGAAGTTCAGATGATTGGGAATGATGAGAATCGTCTGTACTAGAAGATTTTTGAACAGTACCTACATTTGTATGACCTATTATTAATGGAAGAGCATTACGACCCTGAAAAAAACAAAAGAATAAATAATATTTCATAGATTTCTTCATAATTGAAAAATTAATATTAATAAATTATTGCTATTTGACTTAAATAAACTTTATCATCCGGAAAGAGTTTATATAGGATTGAACGTTTTGAGCTCAGTAAACTTTCTTTTCGATGTTGTTACGAGAGAAGATCATCAAATATGAATCTTCGGTTTCATTCATCTTTATATCAAATTGATGAACTTGATGATCTTCTTCATAGACTTTGTGTGAAATTTACATTGATCTTAACTTTCGAAAAATGAATGACTCTTTATAAATAAAATGATTCTAGAATATTTTTCAATCGATGATACTTATCAAATAAATTATTTAATAATATATTGAATATTTTCTTTTTAAAGTCTTTTTTTTTGTTTTTCATATTTTACCTGAAAGACATTATCTCCAATAAGACGACCAAGTAGATAATAAATATTTGTATTATTAGCCGTATGAATTTGTGTACTAACAATTGAACCAGCTGTACGAAATAAATAAAGATCATTTAATAAATGATATATTGGTGCAGTTGTTATACAATGATTAACTTGTGTTTTACTAATAAGTAATTGTAAAAGTGTAATATGTTCACTCCATAGATCAATTTTAAGTGATTTTTCAAAATGTATTAATATTTCATGTACACAACCAATATGTAAACAAGCAGCAAGATTTATTGTTGATGATGATATTTGTTTTAAACGTTCATCAATTTGAAATAATAATTCAACTAATTGTTGAAGATTTTTTATTGAATCATCTGTATTTATATCAATTGAAAACATTATTTCTTTAATTGTTGATTTTTTATGTATAACAATATCAATATATTTATCATTATTTTTTAATAAATATTCAATATCATTAATATAATTTATAAGTAAATATTCATGTTCAATATTTAATGGTAAAAAATGAATATATAATAATGCCATACGATCATATTTAATATGATAATGTTGTGATAATACTAAATCAGAATCATTACGTAAATAATAATTAATAACACGTAATGGTAAATATAATGATATTTGTTTAATAAGTTCATCACGTTGTCGAATAATAATTAAACGTTCATTATCAATTTGTTTAAGCCAAATAAAATCAATTTTTTCTAACCATTCACGAACATATGAAGATATTATTAAAAGAAAACTATGAAATATAATTAATGTAAATGTTGTATAATGATGTAATGGATGTATAGATGGAAAATATATATTTGTTGTTAACCATATATATTCAAATAAACATAATTGAACAATTAAACAAATTATTATAAAAAATGTTTTTATTATCCATGAACATTGATGATATATTGAACATAAATAAAGTGCATAGATTGGAGATAGTATAAGATAATCATGATATTGACGATCAAATGATGACGATATTCTAAACAAATTAAATATTTAATATTAGATTTGATAGACAAAATAGTATATGAATTTATTTTCTAGAATTACTTATAAGATGTTAATATCATTATCAGAGATGGACAGCTCCGGTTGCCGGCTTCGACGAAAGTTGGTGAACCAGCAACTCAGGACAGATTATATATACGTCGAATTTAACATCATTCGACGCAGAAATGTTTGCTCTTTCCAGCTATGTATTTAGCTTGACCCTTGTCTTCCATTGAGAAGAGTATTCATTGAGACAAAGTTGTTGAAGCCGATAGTCGGAACGGGAGCTGAGTTCGATCGGCTCCGACGACTTTGTTTCAACGAATACTCTTCTCAACAAAAGACAGCAGTTAAGTTAAATATATAGCTGAAAAGAGCAAACATTTCTGCGTCGAATGATGTTAAATTCGACGTATGTATAATCTGTCCTGGGTCGCTGGTTCACCAACTTTCGTCGGAGCCGGCAACCGAAGCTACCCATCTCTGATCATTATGCTAGAGTTTTGTTTTATTGAATTAATCTATAATATTCTTCTTCTTGAAAATAAACTTAAACATGAAATAAAATTAATTATATTCAATATCGATTTAAATTCTATTCAAATATAATTTAAATATATTTAGATTTCTAGATAGAGATATTCGAGATTTCTTTAGAAAAATGTTTTTTGTCAGAATTCAAAATATTTACAATTGTAGTAGTCAATTATCTGCCAGAAAAAAAAATCAAATGAATTCAATTTAATTTATATCTTTTAATCTTTATCGTTTATCTAACTTTAATACATTCAAATATCAATTAATATAAGTGTCTTAAACTATGAATATTCAATAAAACTATTGTTATTTTCAAAAAGAAAATAATCTATGTGATTATTTTTTGAATAACTTTGATTTTTCATAAGATGAGAAGTTTTAGTGTCAAGAAAAGAATGATGAACCATAGTACTGATTTTACTTTTGAATTTGAATATGAGTCTAAGTTATCACAGCATAGTTTTTAAAATTTGTTCTGTAAATCGCTTGACATCAAAAAGTCAAGTTTCGAAAAATTGTAATACTGACAATCACATTGAAGTTAACATAATTTTTAAATCTATAATCAAATTCAATATGTGTTTCTCAAGTGTAAAACTTTTGGATTTGAGATAAATCTCAACGAGTATTAGTATTGTTTCAAATTAATTTAATATTTAAATATATATTCTCTAACCTGATTATCGTATTATTTAAAGTTGAATTAATTTGACTAGATGATTCATTCATTATTGAAGTTATTATTGTTTTATTAACAACTTCATTTAAATTAAATAAATAATTAAAATTTTGTACTGAATGATATTGTGTAGCAACAATAAATATTGTTGATAATGTTAAACAAATAAGTATATTTAAATAAACATAAAATTTTCTATTAATTTTATTATTATTAAATTTTAATTGTGTTTGATCTGAACGTATTGAATAAATAAATATAATAATTAATAAAATAAGTCCAATAATTATTGTTGGAAATAATATTAAATAATATATTGTTAAATGATTAATAACATATGATTGACATAATGAACCAATTAAAATAAATAATATATAAATATAAATAAAAGAATTTGGATATGTTGAACGATGTGTTAATTGAAAATCATAATTAAAATTTTGATCATTCATTAAATATTGTTCTTTAAAATTTAAACTAAACCAATAAAGATGTTTTGTTGTTAATTCAATTAAACTACGTTTACGTAATGAACGTGTTAATGTTATTGTACCTAAATGTTTTTCAACATGATATTGTGCTTGTATACGTGTTAATTGATCAATCATACTAGAATTATTTATTGATGTTATTAAATTTTTATGTGATTCATACATATTTGTACTAAATAAAAAATATGTTAAATTATTTCCAAGAAAATTTTTATTTGTTAACCATGTATATGAATGAAATTCATAAAATTTATTTTCTTTTAATGAATTATATATTCTTGATGATACATGTATACGATTAATAATAAGACATTCATCACGTAACCATCGTGCATAGTCATATGCTAAACCTTGGATATATTCGGATGATAAAATATTTAATTCATTATAATCAATAGCTATTATTGTTGTTAAACACCATTGTGTAACATTATTAACATGTTGTATAAAACGAAATAATTCTATAGCTAAACGACAACTATTATCTATATTTATTTGTTCATTATCATTATCATTTAAAAGTATTATAATTATTGTTTCATTATCAAAAAAATATTTTGCTTGAGGTTGTTGTTTTAATATTAATTGTTCAATTTGACAATAGAGTACATCAAATAATGATGCTAATTCATCACATGTATGAAGACGTGTTTGTTCATTTAATGATAAATTACAATTAATTACAGTGCCAAATTTTTGATTAATATTATTTGATTGATTACTAGAATTAATTTTATAATAATAATTCAAATTTTTAATTTTATTTCAAAAATAAATGTACAAAGAAGAAAAAAAAAACAATTTGAATTTTTCTTTTTTTTTTTTATTTTATAAAGAAAATCATACTTAAGTTTATTGAGAAGTTTCAAGTAAATAATCAACTAATTAAGTTGATATAAAACATATGGTAAATCGTTAAGAACTATGTCTATTTATTATTACAAGTACTGAATAGGTCGAATCGATTCTAGAACATGTAGAAAAGTATACAATATGTCGCCTTTGGTATATTGACACTATCGAAATATAAATATGGTAAAGCCTCCTAGCTGATAAGTCTATTCAGATTTTGCTTTGTCATTCAAGGTTTTAGTTTTTGGCAATTTTACATCAACCTATGCAATACTGTATCTAGATTCTTTCTTTTTTTTTCTTTTGACGAAGTGATTTTAAACTTTAGAAGGACAAATATCTTTTTTTTCTCGAGGAAGTACAAGCACATAGATATGCGTTACAATAATCATAGATTCTAGTGACGGATGAACTCGATCTTCAGAAGAAGATCAGCGTTCTTACAATTTGCATACTAAATAAACTATTGAGTTTATGTATAGATACTTAGTGTCTGTTTTGCAAATTTTTGTTCAAGTATTTCTTTATATTATGGTTTTCATGGCTAATTTCTTGCTCTGAAGATGATATATAGCATACATAACAATCATAAAGACTAATACTTCTGTCTTGTAATGTCGTAATGTAGTACTTATACTAATACATATAACAATTAGTATACTTTTCACATTCTATTCCTATCTATAATTAAGAAATAAGAATAAAATGAATTTAAACATTCTCATATAGATATTTTTCATATAAAAGAAACATCCTAATATGTACAATCTTGTTTAATAATGAAAGCTGTTATTACATAAAAGAATAGACAAAGAACATTAGGATAATTTTAAATGTATTGTTTGTATTATATAACATCTACTAAACATTTTGTTATCTGTTTATAAACTTGTCATGTCTTTCACTATTGATCAATTCTATGATAGATTTTTGCCCTTTATCAATAACAATCATAAGCAAAACTTCTATATTAATGTACGATCATTTCTAATAGAATAAGAGAAAGAAAGAACTCATTGATCTAAATAATACATTAAGAAAATCTTTTGATAATAGTTTCCATTAAGAAAAATTACATATGATGCAAGTGTGTAATAGAAAAAAAAAATAATAATGATAAAAATGACACCCTAATTGAGATTCATTTTTATTAAAAGGTCGATTGATTAGAATACCGTAAGAAAATGTCATGTACACATACATTACTACAAGCTGTTGTTCATTTACTGATTTTTTTTCTCTCTTTTTTCATATTCTTATATTTAAAAACTAATTCTATTGAATAAAATAGAAAAATCTCTCTTACTTAATATTAAATCCACTAGATAATTTGGACAAACGTCCAATAAAACGTTGTGTTTGTTGACAATGTCCAATAATTGTATTTAATTTTTTACAATCAACATTTAATTTATTTTTTTCATATAAATTTATTTCATATGCATGAAAATGTTGACGTACATGTTTTAATGATCTTATATATGTATATAGACCGGATATATTTATAATAAAATGATAAAAAATTATTGATAAAAATTCTAAACTTTTCCATTGTATTTGATTTTTTTGATTTATTAATAAACTTATATGTAATAATGATATAGTAGAACAAATAATTAATGATTGTATTAATGTAAATGTTAATAATGAATAAATAAGTGTTATTGATATTGTTGAAAATAATATATGATATTGCTCTGTTTGATATGTTAATAATAATGGAATAATTAAAAGTAATATTAAAAAAATTCTTGTACAAAACCAAAGTGTTTTCCATTTTGTATGTAAACGTATAAGAAATAATAAAATGAATGTTAAAAAAATTCCTATTAAATAAAGTATTGTACGTAAATCAAATATAATTATTAATTGATTATATAATAATAAACGACAAAGAAATAATGTTAATAAATAAATTAATGGTAATAATGGAAGAAATATTTTTAAACATATTTTACTTAATTTATTTAAAAATTTTTGATAATATAAATCAAGATCATCACAATCATTCATACGATGTAAATAAAATGATTTTTCACATATGTATCCAAAACGATTTGAAGCCATACTAAAATAAATATGAAAAAATACAAAATAAAACTAAAAGAAACATTTTTTTTTTCGTCGTTTTTCTTTTGGTTTCTTCTGATATGATGACACAATAAAGTTGAGAGTATTGATATTCAATGATTTCATCGATTTTGATAGCTCGAAGGGTAATCTTATCGTATAGTGGTCAAAATTTCAAAGCGAATTCTTTGTTTTATTCAATCTCGTGTGACAACAACTTGAAACTTGTGTGTCGTAATCATAAAAGTTGAAAGACGTGATCTTATAGCTTTCGACTTATATTTTTTTTTCTTTTCATCTATCAATTTCTAACGAGATATTTTGGTTTAGCAAAAAAAAAAAAGAAAAAAACAGACAATAACACTATAACAAACCTTTAGAGACTATTTCCTTGTGTTCTTCACATAATATACATACATGATGGTACCTCCAGCTGAATGACTGATTGTATCTGTCTTACTGCTATGCCTATCTATATCGTTACTGGCGATGAATTGTACGTGGGTATGATGCATGTACGATTGTAGAGCAAAGTCGTGGATAGAGAGAGTAAGAAGGAGGGAGAGAGAGAGAGACAGTAAGAGAAGGAGACCAAATGGAAGAATTCTTTCTTCTTGTTCTCTTCTTATTCTTGCTACTGTGCTGCTGGTGCAGCGTCTTTTTTTTTCTTCTTTACTGTGTCCGCCCACCCTTCTATAAGTGTTTGAGTCGTGCGTCGTGCTGCTGCTGACCTCTGGTCAAAGCATTATGAGCTCACTTACTTACTTTTTTTTTAGTTTGTGATAGGGCATGTTGAACATGAAAAGCATAGAAGAAGAAAAATCGGAGGAGACTAGAAAGGGAAAAAAATGAAGAAGATGAAGAAAACGATGAAAAGAAAGAAATCTGGTTCGGTACCGATGGCATATATGATGCAATAAGATACGTAAAGAAAAAGAAAAACGACAAAGAAGTAGTTGAACCTACTTTCTTTTTTGTATATGTATTAAAAAACGCTACAAACAAATATCTCTTCACCTTCGATGCAAATGCAAACAATTTGACTATCCTTAAGCATAGTAACTTATATTTTACTGCTTGAGAGTTAAACATGCAAAGAAAAGAATGAATCTTGATAGGAGCAATATAAGTTTATATTTATATACGTCTCTTGATACTCATGAAATATTTATACATATATATATATATTCGATTATTAAAAGAGCAAAAAAGAAATGAGCACGAATAAAAGCTTCTGAATAAGCTTCTAGTATATATCGTATCATTCTCTATTTTTTTTATGTATGTGTTTGTTTAACCAACAATATCCAAGGTTCTTATCTCTTTACATTTTGGATGTCATACAAACTCAATCAGTCTGCTAATTCTGATTAACTGATGTCAGTCAATTTCTCATTGAGATGAAAATTATGTAATAATTGACAATGAGAAAAATAATTGAGAAGAAGAAAAAAAAACTGATCTTTAACATATTACCTCTTTTTTTCTTTTTTCCTTTGTTTTTGAGAATACTTTGAATCTTGAATGTAGATCATACGACCAGTCATTGTCCTTCTATCATACAAAAAAATTTCTTTTGTTAGATATTTAGTGGTCACAGCATGAGTCCTATATTCAACTATATAGTGACTTACTCATTCAAGAACACATTAGTACCAAACAAGCGACCTTTTCAAACTGTTTTTATGAGTGTATGTCATTGTGTATACACAACTCTTATTCTTCTTCTCTTTATCCGATCGACATGTACAAGGTCTATTATTCTATTTTAATCAGTTTCATTATTAAATCAATACCCTTACCTACTATTTTTTTTTTTCTTTTTCATACATTTACAAAGTGTAAGAAAAGATTCTTTTCTGTTGCATCAAAGATAAAAAGAAATCCCTACATGCATAATATCAATTGACGTTGTCTACGCCCCTTCCTTTTACTATGTTATATATGACAAAGAACAATTATCTCAATGCTTATACACAATATATATGTATATATATATATAGTGAGAAAAAAGACCAAATGAGAACGAAAGAGAGCGACAGAGAAAAAGAACAACGATACAAGATGGTTAAATGACAAACGAGCCTGATAGTTCATTACTGTTCTGCTCGGAAGAACAAAGTAGTCGATTGTCCCTTTGTAATTATCATCATCATCATCATCATCATCATCATATTGTACACGCGCGATTTCCTTTGACAAGAAAGAGACCATAAATCCCTATTATTTCCGTTGACTATATATATATGTCTTCATGTCTTTATATCTCTCCTTCATCACACTATCCATCAATATATATATTGCAATTGAAAACAAAAGAACTTGAATTGATTGCTGTGAAAAAGAAACCCGTTCTGTGTAAGGTCTCGAGATTGTTTCATTTAACATAATTACACATCATATTACATAATCAACCGTGAGATAGAGAAAGCAATAGTAGAAACAACAACAACCATCGTTCTTTTCAACGATGACGACGGCAACGAACGTTGTTCAGGACGATTAGTAATGTGCCAGTAAAATAAAATATATATATTCATTTATATATATATATATATTGCACTGAAGGCGAACGATTTTTGCGTATCATTAAATATACAATGATTAAAAACGATCTTGTTGAATTTCATTATTATATGTTTTTCAACACTTCGTTTTCTTTTTCATAAAAAGAAAATGAAAACTAAATTATTCGATATCATTTATAAAGATGAATAACACTCAATCAAGTGTGATGAAAGGGTGAATGAAAGCGATAGACATGCGCCGTTCTCTATCACTAGACTGGCATACGTCTGCTAGGCAAATTTGATGAGTAATCATCATCTCATCACATCCTCTTATCTCATATTGATGGGAGATGACCGATGTCATGCTGGTCAAGACAAAGGTTGCTATTAGTTTTTGTTGTTGTTTATCTATATCTTAATATTACTTTTCGTCTCATATACATACATATATGTATATGGAAGCTCAACAGCTGTTCACTACACAATGACGATTTCTATAGAATAAATGCAAATGAGGAAGAAAGAAGAAGACATGAACTTGAAATAACGACTATTGAGGGTGGTCAAATTTTTTTTTCCTTCCTCTTATTCATTTTGTTTGTCATTAGTACTTAAACAAGATCGGTCAAATATTTTTTTTTATGAGTATGGCAGAGTAGCACACAAGTCAAAATGAACATAATCATTATATGTTAACACTTGAATGAAGAAAATTATAATTTCATATATAATCTTTTTTTCTTTATACTATAGTATTACATACGTAATAAAAAAAAAAAATAATTACGATGAATAGTGACGTTCGTACAAAGGAAATCTACTAATTATCATGCAAATATTTTAGAAAGAATTTCGTTATCAGAAAATTGATATTCTACTGTGTACTAAAGAAAAATAAAATAAACAAAAATAATGATAATAAACGAATGTATTTGAATATTGATAAAACATTCCACTTAAATTCTTCGAAAGCAAAAGATAAATATTTATTCATTTACTATTGATTGAAAAATAAGAGATCTTGATTTTTTGTTTTTATAGAAAATAACTATTCGATGATTGCTTACTACTCAATTTCAATATTTTCATATACTATAATTAAGATTTAAGTATGTCTATTCTCGTCTTAGAAGTATCAAGATATTGAATAGATATTTTCTATCCTATAATGATATACATATAAGTTTCGTTTTCGTTTTCTTTTTTTTTTATTTTAAACTATGAGAAAAAATTTCGAATGAATAATATCTAATATAAAATATATTTTGTTATTTTCTTTTTACAAACATAATTTCCGTTCGGATTAATTATATTCAGATTTTCATCTAAAACAAAGACAAAAAAATCTTATTTAAAAACGGATTTACGCAACGAAAAATTTTTATCGTCTATACTATAAAAGCACGTACTTTTTTTCTTTAAAAATTCATTTCAGTACGTTTAGAAATTCTGATCATTACAAAACTAAGAGCAAAACAAACAATGACTTTTATTCAAATTATTTGCATACAAGTATATATAAACTTATGTTTGAATTCATTTCATACATATATATATATATATATGTTTTTATTTTTATTTAGTTATTAGTTATAGTAGTTTCACATCAAATTTTAGCAAATCCAATCATAGGTGAAGAATCATCCGATGGAATGATTGATAACAATCGAAATTTGGTTCAAAATCATGATTATATATATAATGATAATTTTGAAAAAATATTAAATGATTTATATAATCATGACCATCTTCAACATTTCTATGATAAAATATCTAAACGACGAGCACAAGCAAAAGCTAATCTTGCTGGTTTATGGGGTGTACCAACAAGATTTGCATAAATCTTCAATTCAGAACTGTTCTTTTTTCTTTTAATTCTCTCGCTCTCTCTCTCTCTCTCTATATATGATCATGAACGTTTATGTCGAAATAAAATATTATATGAAATAATTTATTTTTATGTTTAATTAATATTTATTACACAAATTCTTTCTTATCAGTCATCGACTAGAACATGAACATTTACAATAAAAAAAAGAAATATCATAAAACAATATGAAATTATTATATATCATAAAAGAAAAAGATAGATTAGACAATCGTATGATGTAATATTATATTAGAAAATTTTGTTGATCTTAGTTGACATTGACATAGAATGTTCTCACAAGAATTGATTTTAGCATATCTCATGAGTAATTCATAGTGAACAAGAATTTTGATCAAAAGAATGTCTTAACATGAAATACAAATACACTGATTGATCATATTAAATAGTTTAATCATCAGATTAAATTTTTTTCTCCTAGCTGTATAATTAAAATTTACAAGCTTTTTTTTTTTTTTTTTATTAAAGCTTCTTATGTTACGGTACTCATAATTAAAAACATTAATAAGAAAGGCAATAAAATAATTTATTTATTTTTATGAAACTATCAACAAGTTTCATTCGATTTAATTATTCCGATGAAACAAATATGAATATGAAAATAATCATCTTTTTTTAATGTTTTGAAATATTCAAAATATAAAATATAATAAAACTGTTTTAATTGATATCACATCGAATAAAACCTTATACAAATTTTTTGAATAAGAATTAAAAAATTTGTCCATTAACGTGAAAAAAATAATATAGTAAACCTATATGTGATGGCGTAATCAGAAAATCTCGTGGGAAAGGCTCGAACAATGAATAGTCTGCCAAGGTCAAATAACCAGACGATAAGATCTTACATGATCGTACATCTGATCTTGCATGATCTTGTAAGATCAGACGAAAAATGGTATGAAAATTGTGATCTTAGAATTCTTACATCAAGTCGTATCTTAAGATTCTTGACAAATCTTGTTATTTTATAAGATATTACTGTAAGATTATAGAAAATCTTATATCACGATAAGATCTTATACGAATCTTATAGTACGATTTGATGTAAGATTTCTGCAACTACGATTTTTTGTACAATTTCACCTGTTAGTACAAGACTTGATGTCTCATTTTTTGACCTAGGTAGCGACAAAACTGATTGTAAATGAGTAGCCATCTTGCAGTAACTACAACAAAATAGACAACATAGATGAGTATCACTCATAAAGCCGTACCAAGAAAAATTATTTTTTAAACTGACATTCGTATTACATTCATTCGATAATATTTATTTATCCAGCATTATATATTTACACAAATACTAGAAGCCTTTTAGACTTTCTGAAGTTCTTTCTGCTATGCTAGAGCTCAGAGTACTGCAATCACCAGTTGGAGACCTGTAGCCAAGTCCAAGCGTGAAAAATAGCAATTTGTCAAGACACAAACTTTATTTTTAACAGTACAATTCATAAAAAATTCGAAATATATGTTTTCAATGCTGTTGTATCATAGTGATATTCATGATTGAATAGTTGATTGGTCATTCTGTTAAACAATAAGCAATTTGTTAAAGTAATGTAATCTATGAGTATGATGTGGGTACGAAAAATTGTACCTATGTAGTTCACTACTAAGACTAAAAAGTTAGTCGTACTATACCCAAAAATAATGTCCGGTCAATAATTCAATTCTTTCAGAAGACTCTCTCGGAACTTTGATTATAATTTTCATTTAATATCAGGTAGAGCATGTCATCACGCAATTTCAGGGATGGTTAAACTGAGGAGAAGGAGAAGGAGGAAGGTGTTGAGGGTGAGACATCTCCCCAATAATTAGAAATTTTTATTATGATTATCAGTCAAGTAGACTTGAAAACAAATATGCCTTGATGATTCGCTAACTTTTCGCAAAAATACAGAAATAAATAATGTTTTTTCTTAAGATCGCGTAAATTAAAATTAGAAATTTTCTCACTGTTCAATGAGTAATGATTGTAAAATCATAGCTGATCTAAGAGTTCTCTGATATATAGCTTGAGTGGTGTATCACGAAGTTTTTACATCTGAAGGACTTTATTTATCAGACGGTCGTACCGATCGTGACTGTCTTCGCCGGCAAATATTTTAAAGCAGTGCCGTCATTCGTATTTAACGACAGTTTAGTTCTTCTAGCCAAACGATAAGAAATAGTGGCAGTTTTAATTACTCCACAAAAATAATTGTATTCAGAAGTATTGTTCCTTGCATAAGCGTAAACAGTTTTCAAAGACTTTAGATCTCAATTGAGCGAAATTTTAGTTAATTGTGGTTTTTGGAAGGGAGGAATATCAGTATAAACGTCTTCGTCATTGAAAGTGCTGAAAGATTTTTTGAAATTCATATGATGATTTTTTTTCTTCGAAAAAAAAGGAAGGTAAATTCGAGTATTATTAACTGTATAAAATGCCCTGGAAGCAAAATTTTTCTCAGATCATAATTATCGAAAAAAAATAAAAATGATCCATTCGGAAGATATGCGAATACTTCTTCTAATTTGGATCAACATGTATGTCTCGCATCGTTTTTAATATGTTATATTCATATGAAAACGCCAATCGTTCTGTATTCTATACACAGAAAATACTTAGAAATTCTTCAGTATTTTAAGCAGACATTACCTATGTAAAAAACAGTTAAAGTCAGACTATAATCAATAAGATTTCATGAAAATCAGTTGAAAATTTTTTCATCTATCACGAAGAAAAATCAATTTTAGTCAGTGTTTTCGTTGATATTAAATCAATTGTAATCGAAAATAATCGTAATAATCATCAATGAAATTGTGTTTTTTTCGATTAGTTTGAATGAAAAGTCGATTTTTAATCATTTTTTATATGTGATTTTAAATTCAATTTTTTACCCACACTTCGGACAAAATTTTTATAGATCCTTCCAAAATTTTAAGAGTCGGGCCAACCTTGTGCAGCTTAGTTGGATGTGCAAAGATACGGATCCAAACTCTTATAGAGATACATTATCCAGAATATAAACTTCAAAACAGGTCTGTTCTAATTGACTTCTACTATGATTATTTATCTTTCAGATTGACGTAGCTTCAAATAAATGATACAAGCTCAAATATAAACATTTTCAAAGTGTTTATATCGATTATTTGGTTCCAAAGACAATCTATAAATAGTTTCTAACTCTGAAATTATTATTGACTAACGTTTATAGTTTACAAAGGAGATTTCTCATGTACAAAATGAGTTTGGAATCAAAATTATGTTAATTTGATGAATACTAGCGAACGATGAAGTAGTCTAGAAAGATTTTGATTTCAAGATGCTCCCTCTTACAAAATCGAATTTTACTGAACTTCTTTGACAAAAGTCCCTTAATTTTTTTTAGTTCATTTTGAACGTTTCAATTTTTCTCGTTAGCTCTATCGTAAGACAAACGTTGGAAATTCTATTTTGTGACGAAACAAATATTGTGCTTGTATTTGTATTTCACAATTGAAGTAATTAAAAGAGCTGAAACTTTTACAATGAATAAGTCTAATTGAAAACATTATTTGTGTGAAGTTTCAAATCGAAACTGGAATTTCAACTTTCAAAATGACTTGAGAGAAACTACGCTGTTTTGCCTATCTATTTCTCCGAAACCTTACAAATGAAAGAATTTAAATAAGCACAGAGAATCAGTGTCAAGTGCCTAACATCAATACACAAACCACCAAGTTATTACCTACTCCAACTGTAGAGATGATGGTTCCTGATTCTTTGTGTCTGTCCACTATGGTTCGTCCCTGACTATGTTTTGTAGAGGAGCGAAATTCTCTGGTAACACTTCTAGAGAAAAATCGGCCTTGATAAGAGAGAAGGCTGAGCCTTCTCTAGATTCTGTCTGGACAAACTACTACCTTTGTGTAAAATCAATACGGAATGTGTAGAAAAACACAGATAGAATCTGAATTTTTAGTTTGAAAATAGAATACATATTACATCCCATATTTCACAAAACAATTACTTTTGTTATTCATTAGTACAAATTGAAAGCAAAGTTCATCAATGTGTTATATCGGTTTTTTTGCTCCAAAGATCATTAGAATATAATATATATTATTAAATACTATTAACTTCATCAGAAATTAATCACCGATTGACATGTCAGATTTTAAAAGAAATGCATTTTCTTTTTTGAGTCACGTATGCATATAATGTTCTTTTGGATGCTTACATTATCGTAGTTTTTTTTCATATTTGTATCACAGTTAGTATTAACGTTCTTATGATGTTCTAGAACTCGAAAGATAGATACAAAAAAATTGATAAATATGCAGTTTTATAAATGAAGTTATTTGTTTTTTTGTGCAAGTCATCAATAATTTATTTTTCATCTAAAAGATCTACGGAAATTATTAGAATTAACTATTTTTTATTGTAGTTATGGATATCAGATTATCCATTCAGGATGATTTGTAGCTAATCAATATCAATTACGATATATATTCATTTTACATAAATCTATAGATTAATCAACTGGATCGGTACTATTTATCTGGCAGAATACAAAAAAGAGTTTGTTTAGAAAAAAAAAATTTTTTTTTTTTTGAAAGTGACAAAATGGAACATAGTGAACAATGCTTGAGAAAGATATAAATAAAAATATTGTTAACTACGTCAGTGATTAACATTATTATTTTAATTGTAAACATGTATAAAGAAAACTTTTCAGATCGATAATTAACTAACAATGGAGGTGTTTGTACTGTCCGTGAGAAAAATGGGATATATTCGGGTCAAATGAAAGCTCTCACCGAGAAACTAACAAGGTTAAAATATTAGCTGCCCTTGGCTTACCTAGGGGACGATATTCGATTTTTCAGGAGATTTTCCCTGCAGGACTCCAGGTTTCCAGCAAAATCATATTTTCGAATTTCGACCTGAAACTTTGTACACATGAAGGCCTCGACTAGACTAGCTTAAAAAAAAAATTTTAGAAGTTTTGGACAATCTCTCACCGAGATATGAATTTCTCAAAATATACAATATCTATGGAAAAGCGTCTATATTTTGAGAAACTCATATCTCGGTGAGAGATTGTCCAAAACTTCTAAAATTTTTTTTGTAAGCTAGTCTAGTCGAGGCCTTCATGTGTGCAAAGTTTCAGGTCGAAATTCGAAAATATGATTTTGCTGGAAACCTGGGGTCCTGCAGGGAAAATCTCCTGAAAAATCGAATATCGTCCTCTAGGTAAGTCAAGGGCAGCTAATATTTTAACCTTGTTAGTTTCTTGGTGAAAGCCTTCATTTGACCCGAATAGATCCCATTTTTCTCACGGACAGTACAAACACCTCCATTGTAAGTACAAATATTTGTAGTATAGTCTGAGAAAAGAAAACAATAATCATAACACTGATTTTCCGTTTGAAAAAAAAAACAAAACTCAAGTTTAAAATCAATATTTATAACAATAATCTTGAAGTTGAAGAATGTATATTTTGTATGGCAAAATTTTTTTGACATTCTTTGTTTTGCAGTAACTTTGTTTACGAACATGATAAAATGTTGATTGTTTTTTTTTTCAAAATATGTACCATTGAATTTTCTATTGGGATCACAAGGCGAAGTCTTTATAACTATTTTCGAAATTTTAATGTGTCACTAACATTTGAAAGCATGTGTCATTATGTTACATCCCACAAGAATAAAATCAAAAAGTTTTGATTTTTTAAAAGACAATTAAGAGCATTGTTGATGAAATCAATGTTAGATAAAATTTTCAACGTATTTTCATGATCTTCATCTGAAGTCAACTTCTCATCGTATTATTTTGGAAAAATTTAATTAATTTTTAGTCATTTTTCTTTGAACAGTGAAGAAAATTTAATCTTACAATTTATGTATCGAGCTCACTGTTTTTAGACAATAGATTTGAGAGCAACGCAGCAAAAAAACACGTTATATTTCCAGATGAAGCATCCAGCTCAATTGAAATGAACGTTATTTTTCACTTGTATTTGAGATGAAGACGAATGATACTCCTCATGCTTTGAGAGTCAAACAAGATCTCTGATTGGTTTCAAATATTATACCCAAAATGAATGAATAAAATTTAACAATTTTTCAACCTTCTCTTATTTTTTTTCTTATAGGAAATAATACGACAATACACTTGTTCAATATTATCAATGTATTTTAATTTTGAAAATAGCTATAAAGATTAGATCTTGTGATTCAAATAGAAACATTCAGTGATGCATCTTTTGAGTAAAAACAAAAGATTAAGATTCTATCATGTTTCTAATTAAGGTTGCATGCAAAACAAAAAACGATAAAAATGGGTAAAATAATTGACAGGATTTAATATGAAAGTTGTGAAAAAGATGTAATATTATTGAATAATATTTTTCAAATATAAATCTACATTTCATTAATAGCAGAAATGTGAAATCAAAAAATGTTTGTAAAATTATATCATTGTATACTTGCATAATAATTATTCGATACTTGAACATTTTTGATTTGTTTAATCTATATATATACTTTTAGTATACAATTCCTGACAAACATGTATAGATACATGAGAGAATCATATTTGATTAATAATATATTATATTAGATAAATTATTTTTTATGTGTTTAAGACAATGTCGACAAGTTTTTTTTGTTTTTCTTGTTATCGTATTATTTTCTATGTCAAACATTTGGTTCTAAATCGGTTTATTCTGTAATGAAAGCGTTCGGTAGATGTTCTACAAGAAAAGATAGAAAAAAATTTTTCTTTTTTGAATTTTGTATTATGATCGTTGTTTGTTAGAAAAATAAAGAAAAGATACGAACTACATCGATTTGTGACATTATTTACTTATTCTGACTAGGTAATTTTTTAAGAAAAAGAAAATGAAAAAAAAAAAAGATATAAATTTTATCCCTGTTTAAACAAGGGTTTTTTTTTAAGAATGTTTTTCTTGTCGTGCTTTTATTTTGCATCGGTGATGAATCTTGTCAACAGAAAGATTAATTTGAATATAAAATAATTCAGTAAGAAATAAATTGATGAATATAAATGAAAAAAGAATTATTATATGTAACAAAACAAGAAATATATCAAGATTTCATCAGAGCAAAGCAAATTTTAGATTGTAAGTTTTATTATTCTGAAGAAACTGGTTTCATGGAAATTTTTTCAGGACATACGAAAAAAAAAACAAGTAGAAACTAAATAACACGGAATAAAAGATAAACATTGAGATAATAAGAGAACAATAGTGCGTCAATAGTGGAATTGTTGCCGAATAATAAGTCAAAAATTGCAATTAGACAAGTGTTTACCTTTGTTAACTGATGTTTTTATAGTTATAGAGAAGAAACATAAAGGAAGATAGACGAAGACTAGTATATATTGACTCAACCTACTTTTTTTCTATATGCATTTTAACTAAAGAAATTTTCTTACATAGGTTGATCATTTTTTAGATTACAATCATTAGTTAGTCTTTAATCAATTGCAGACAGCCATTATAATTTCAAGAAAATTGATTTTGCTATTTTACTTATTTAAGATCATCTCTAAAATCAATTCGGAAAGATCATCACGATGGTTCATAGAATTCATTTGAATATAATTTCTTTTTTTATTGCTTGCATCTTATTGAGTGTTATCACCGTGCAACAGAATACTGATACAACACCAATGCTAGACGAATCGTCAACCAGCATCACAGCGATAGAGGAAATGGTTACAGACTCAACGACTACTATTGATTTAATAATAATAACAACAAGTACAATTGATGCTTCAAATACTATAACATCAGATACAACTGTTGCTCCAGGTATTACAGAAAATATTGCAACGATTGATTTAGATACTACAATATCGACTTCAATTGATGCTTCAAATACTATAATAACAGATACAATCGCTACTCTAAGTACTACAGAAAATATTGCAATGATTGATTCATATACTACAATATCGACTTCAATTGATGCTTCAAATACTATCATAACAGATGCAATCGTTACTCCAGGTATTACAGAAAATCTTGCAACGATTAATTCATATACTACAATATCGACTTCAATTGATGCTTCCAATACTATCATAACAGATACAATCGTTACTCCAAGTACTACAGAAAATAGCACAATGATTGATTCATATATTACAATATCGACTACAACTGCTGCTTCAAATACTATAACATCGTATACAAACGTTACTGCAGACACTTCAACAAAAAGTACAACAATTGCTTTAAATTCTGCAATATCGAGTACAACTATTGTTTCAAATGCTACAATATCAAATACAAACATTGCTTCAAGCAGTACAGAAACAAGTGCAATCATTGCTACAAATACTACAGCATCAAATACAACTGTTACTTCAAATACTACAGCATCAAATACAACCGTTACTTCAAATACTATCACATCGAGTACAACCGTTGCGCCAAATACTACAGGAAACAGTACAGCCATTACTTTAAATTCTACAATATCGAGAGCAACAATTGCTTCAAATACTACAACATCAAATACAAGCGTTGCTTCAAATACTACAGCCGCTTCATGTGGTAATTCCCAACAAGAATTGATTTTTATGTCAATGTCATTAATTGTTAGTCTCTTTTTGTCAATAGTCATCAGAAACATATGATGAAAATAAAAAAAAAAAGAACTAATTCTATTTACTTACATTGTTTATTCGTTGCCTTGTTCAGTTTCATTGTTTATGTGATATCATTTCTCTTTGATTATTTTTATCACAATTTTATCTCTTCACATCCTTTTCATCATTTGTATTTACTACATTGTATTAAATTACATCAAAGTATTTAATAAATTTGTCATTAACACCAGCAAAGGTTTTCAATCTTTTATAAATATAGGTCTTTTAGTGCACATGTTTCTTTTATTAGATATGTTATTTTTGTACTTCATGGTTGACTAATGATGACGAAGCGAAGTGTATAAAAAAAGAAACTGATCATGTGGACAAACGGTGTGAGCGTACTCAACCGTATGTAATTATTGCACAAATCATTCCCTTAATACCTGGGAAAAATCATAAAACTAATGATGGACAATACTGATTCATCATCCATTTACGTAGTGCATTGATATCCCACCCATTTTACATTTTTAGTCATTTTATTACAGATAATAATGACGTCTTTGTTTTTTTTTATACATGACATACTGCCTATAAAAAGCAGAAAAAAAAAGTATCGTAAAGTATACAAAAGTTGCATACATATATTCATTGATCAAAAATTATCATTGACAAAATAAATGTAAGTATTATCCTCAGTTAAACTTTCCTAGATTATTTGAAAAGTTGTTAATCGTGGTTTAAAATAGTTGAAGCGATTTTCATCTGATGAGATAGTTATTTTCTATATTAAGTATTTACCTACAAAGAAATAAATATTCATTTTCTATAATTTTTTTGCTCATTTGTTCGTACAGTAATCTCTATAATTAAATAAGTTCACTAATATTAAACAAAGAAAATACATGAGAATATTTATAATATGTAAAAAAAAAAAAAAGGTCAAATTAGATTAATGTAATTGATCATACAGCAAAACAGAATCCACAACATAATTGTTTCATGGGTAAAATTTACTTAATCGATTTCACACTTATATATTGAAGCTGATGTCAAAGAAGGTAGAACAAAATTCTATTAAAAAAAAATATTGATTTGTTCGTCTTAGTCGATTTTTTTATTTGTTCGTTGTCTTATTTATATTTGTCCTAAGACATTTCATCCTGAAATTGTTACTTCTTAAAAAAATAAAAATAGAAAGTAATGTTCTGGAAACGTTATTTTTCTTCACAGTAACATCTTAGACAAAGTAATCCAAAAAAAACTAGTATCATTAAACGATTTTTCTCCCAAAAAGAGACAGAAATCATCAAAAATAATTATATATTACTCGATGACACTGCAAATTATCATCTATTTAGAATGTATATATGATTTGATATAGATTCAAGAATTCGTTACGAATATATAGTTTTTTTATTATTTCAATTAAGTTAAAACATACAGGACAAAAACTAAGACTACAGATATAAGAAAATTTATTTTTTTCTCAAAATAACTCTTACGTTTTTATAATTCTATTTCTAAACTTTTTTGAAAATTGGTTCTTTTTCTAATTTAACATCAAAAACTGAATACAAAAAAAAAGAAAATTTTCTCAGATATAAAATAAATAACGCAAGAAGTCGCTCACAATATATGTAGATTTACAGAATGTCTTTATAGATATTCATGTACACCTATCTAGGTTTTTTTTTGTATGATAGAAGATACAATCAAATTTTGTATTTCATTAGCATGAGACGGTTTCTAGCTTAAAACGTTCTCATTTTGTTTTATTGTTGAGAAAATCGAACATTTCTTTGTTTTAATCGTGAAAAAAAGACCAATAATGACCTTGTCTATTCCAGTTTCTATTATCAAAACTCGGTTGAAAAACAAAATAAATGTAATATTTGAAATTAGTGTGAAAATCTATATCAGATCACATATACGTTAGCAAAATTGCTTTTTCATGTAAAATGCAATTGTACTTGCCGTTGGCAATATTCTTCTGAAATTTTGCTTCTGAGAGATTTGCCACTTGCTATAGAATTCGCTACAATATATTTGGCACGGTATAGATTTTCATCTTGATTTCAATGTGTCATTTATTTTGTTTTCCAACTGAACTTTAATAATTGAAAATGCAATAAACCAAGTCCATGTTAACCTTTTTACTAATAATCAGAAAGAAGAAATGTTCGATTTTCTCAACAATAAAACTAAAAACTTACTTTTGTAACTCAAAACAAACTCATTCAAATCAGATAAAACATTTGATTTTATCTTCTGTCACAAAAATACTAGACAGGTTTACAAAAATATATGTAAATATGTACTTTAAATCTATATATATATATTGATCACGTTTTTTTACATTATTTATTTTGTACATCAGAAAGAAAATAATTTCTATTCAGATTTTGATGCTGAATTAGAAAAAAAGATTATAGGAACTTAAAAGTTATTTTGAGGAAAAAGTGATTTTGCTGAGATATATGGTCATATCAATATTTCGAACTTTTCGTGGCGAAAAGGTAATATAATTGAAATAGAAAGTATACATTCATGCCCTCTTCTTCAAACTGTATCAAACCAGATACAACTCAATGAAAAACAAAATGCACTCAAATTTTGCGTTATGAACCCTTTATGCTATCTGATTAGAAAATTTCACACTTGTCAATCGATTTAGTTGTTAGAAAATTCATTATGATCATTTAAAAGATAAGAACAATATTTTCTATTTTAACATATCTTATTTACTTAAATCAAATTTATCAAAGTTTTCTATCAATTAGAATTTTATTTCTAATCTATTTTCATAAGTTTGTTCTTCATAATTTCATGGTTTTTCTTCAGTAATTACAATCATGTTATATCGATTCAATAATACAATGATCAAGATCTTTTTGACTATACTTTTGGCTATATGGGCTCTACAAATTGATGCACAAAATGATTCAAGCATAGTTGTTGCTGCAAACACTACAGCAACTCCGTTACCTTATACCAATGCCACAGTAACAGATGTAGTGACAGCCAATAGCAGTACAACAGAAATAACTCTTGGACCGACAAGTCTTACATCTAATACAACTGTCTTGGAAAACTCAACTATGGCCACAAGTGTGTCAACAGACACAACATTCTCGACAGATGTAACTACAGTGTCAAATACCTCGACAGATTCAACAATCATTATTGTATTGACAAATTCTACAGCCATTATTCCTACCGTGGAAAACTCAACAGGAACTACAGATTCGTTTACAGATACAACTGGGTTGACGAATTTTACAAATTCGAATTTTTCAACAACAATTGTATCGATTAATGTTACTGGTAGTGTAGGTACAACAGTAACAACAAAAGTAACAACAGAAGCAACAACGGCAGCAACAACAGAAGCAACAACAGAAGCAACAACAGCAGCAACAACGGCTGCAACAACGGCAGCAACAACAGCTGCAACAACAACAATACCTACCACTATACGGACAACAACGAATCATGGTACTTTTTTTTATCCGAATAATTTACTTTATATTCTTATTATTCTCTTGTTTGTTATCTTTCAAATAAATATAATTTCTCTATAGTAATTTCTAAGTTTAATTCTTTATTTATTTTTTTTTGCTGATGTAAGTATTTTAAATTGAAAACATATAAGTAATAAATAAACAACGAAAACAACGAGTAAACAAAGATATCGATACACAGGTATCGAAAAAGGAGAAAAAGAACACGAATATACACACAGATAAATACGAAATTAGTCAAAAAACTACCACTGCACAAGAAAAGAAAAAAGAAAAATTTTGATTTTTTTTTCTTCCATAAAACCTGTTTATATATATATATATATCGATTATTCACTCTTCATTGTAAAATCTTTTAAGCTCATCTGTTAAACAGAAAAGCAAAAATGATTATAGTTTGACATATGAGCAAAAAGAAAACGCTTTGTTTTTTGTTTTTTGTTTTTTTTAAAATATCTATCCCTGAGAAGAAGAGTTGGCAATATGGAAGGTAGACAAAAACAAGAAAAAAAAAAAAAGAAAACACAAATGAAATTTATTGAAGAATATCACTGTTGTTGTTCGCTTGTCAAAGGCTCCTATTTAAAATAAACAAACAGAAAAAAAGATAATTATTGGAATTAATTATTTATTCTTTTTTTTATCTCACGATTCGTTTCGTTGATGATAAACTAAATGAATTTATTGCTTGAGCAGTTCCATTACCACCACCACCACCATCATCATCATCAGTTGTTCGTAAAAGATCATCATCTGTTGTACGTTCTTCATGTCTTTCATCATCATCTTCATCATCATCCGATGTTAAAAGTGATTCTTCATCTGTTCGACTTCCACTATCATTTTCAATAATATCATTTGGATTATTACTCTTATGATTACTACTAGTAATCGATGTTTTTCTAAAAATTTAAATAGACAACAATTTATTTTTATTTATTTTTTGATAATAATCTTTTACGAAAGTAGTTTATCATTATGATTTGTTTTATTTTCATTGATAGAATTAAATCCATTTTTAGATTGTGTATTAAGAGTATTATCAACTGTTGTTGGAAGAGATTCAGAACTTTCTAAAAAAAGTAATTGATATTTTAAGAAATTGAAAAAATTTATTTTTTGAACTATGTGTACCAGTATTTAATTGTTGAACAAGTGACGACATAGCTGATGTTAATGAATCAGCTGCTATAAGAAGATCAGTTCGTAGAGATTTTGTATGTTGACTTATTGATATTGGTTCGTTGATGGTTGTTTCTTCAAAAAAAGAAAATCAATAAAAAATTTTTCATAAAAAAAATAAGAAGAATTAAAAATAATTCATTGTATTATAATCTTTATAAGAAAAACTCATTCGATAAAGTTTTTATTTAGATATATAATGGAGAACAAGTCGAAAATCTCAGACTTGTTGTATTGTCTATTGAAACGAAGACAAAAAAAGAAAGATTATCATCAAAATTACCAGTAGGTGTTAATAGATCATGAAGAGGTGTTGGTGGTGTTGAATAACTACGAAATGTAACATTTGAATTAATTTTTCTTGTATTTGAAGTATTTCCATGTGTATGATAAACCATTCGTGATGGTGAAACACTTAAACGACCATGTGGACTCATTGTTGTTGAACGTTGTTGTGTATTAGGTGAATAACGTAAAATTTTACCAAGTGTATCTAATTGTGTTGTTAATTCTTCTCGACTTTGTTGTAAATGATCAATACGTGATTCTAATTGATGTTTACGTGATAATAATGTTTGTAATTCTTGTTCTAAATATGGATTTGTTTCTGTTGAACCAGCACGTCTCATTGAATGAATACGACTACGTGTTGATTGTGATTGTTGATATTGTTGATAAGATGATAAATCATGATGTGGACTTGTACGTTGATGTGGTAATGTTTGTGTATAACGTTGTTCAAGTCGATTCATTGATGATGATAAACCAGATGTTGATGGATAAAGACCTGTTGTACATGCATCTGTATCACTATATGCATGAAAATCATTGGGTAAATTTGAATTAGCATAATCAAGTGAATTACGACGTTTAAGTTGTGCTCGTAATGTATTTATTTCACGTAGAATACGTCTAAGAAACAAACAAATAATAATTCGTTTTGTTTGTGTATATTAGTAAAAATTTCAAAATTGAAACTATAGTTATTCATATTAAAATTGTCAATTCTATAGAAATATAAATAATTTTTTGAATTTAGAAGGAATCATTCGTAAAATTGGAAGTTTTCAATTTTTTTATATTTCAAAAAATATTTAAAGATTGAAATAAATATGATTTCGAACGTTTTTTACTTAAAATTTTCAAAATGAAACACTATAGAAGATCCAAATTCTTCTATTATGAAGAATAACTTTAGTATTTTTTATTTTTCTAATAGTTTATTCTAGTAATGTTCAGTGTTCGTATACATACACAAAGATCACTAAAGCATTGAACACAATGGTATTGGCGTTACTTACAGTATTGAAATAACAACTCTATTAGACTATGCTCTTTTTTTTTCTAGCAATATGTTCTAATGTTTTATTGAGCACAAGTGAGAATGTAGTAAGTAAACTCGAACTGTATCATTCTCATTTTATTCTAATTAATATTTATAAATGAAATTATATATTGATAAACTTATCTTTAATAATCAATTAAAGATCAATCTATTAAATTCTTCTATAGAATTATTTTGAATGTCATAAGAGATTTAAATAATTCATTACTAATGTATTTTTGTTTTATTCCTATGAGTAATCATACTTATACTTATTGACTTTAATAATATTCATTGTTTATTTTACCTATTTTTTGCTTCAAGTTTAGAAATAATTAAACGTTTTTCTGCACTTTGATGATCCATATGCATTGATCGTATAGATGACATAGGCACCATTGTTGATGGTGTTGTTGTTGTTATTGGTATTCTTGAATAATATTGATTATTTGTTTGTAAATTCATTGGACATGAAGAAAATCTTATTGGTGGTTGTATACCAGTTGGATTTTGTTTTTGTTTTTCATTAATAGATGCTAATTGTTGAGCATAATATGCTATTTGTACATGTTCATCCATATCAGCAGATTCATTACCATTTTCATCAATTTTTTTAATATCAGTTTTTGTTGTTGTTGTTAATAATGATCGTTGTTCATCAAAATTGATTGGTTTTGGTGTACTAAGTCGAATAAGTTGTGGTGATGAACATGATGAGATTTGTTCTTTTTCTATCATTAATGGACTTGATGGTGATGATATTGATACTGGTGGATTTTGTTGTTGTTGTTGTTGTTGTAGTACTGGTTGTGATTGTGGTTGTTGTTGTTGTTGATGTTTTATTAGTTGTTGATGTCGTTTTGTACTACTATTTCGACATTTCCATGAAAAAAAACGTGGTGATGATGAGGATGATGATGTTGATGAAGTTGTATTTGGACGACGTTCTTCACTTTTTGGCATACATTGAAATGATCTATTAAAAACAATAAATTTTATTCGAAAAAAAAAGAAATCAAGATTTCAGAATTTATTTTTTTTCCAATAACAAAAACATCATAACAATATCAGTGTGAATTAGTTTTCGAAGATAAAATTAATTGAATAGATGAATACCGTAAACGATTATATGACTTCGTTGGTATTTACTATTTAATATCAAGTTTACAGTTCATTGTAGGAAATGACTTTGAAACATATAGAAAAAAAGTTATTTCTTTGTCTTATAATACTATATGTCGATTAACAAATCATCAAATATTGACATCATCAGAATAAACATTAAAAAATGTCTATTGAAAGTTAGCGATGAATTGAAAAGAGGACTATTAAATAGTTCAGAATCACTAATTTACTGTTGGAAATTTGATAGATAATTGCCTCATATTTTTCTTTTCAAATCTACTATAATCAAAAATATCTACAGTAGAACTTCCTATTAATTAATCAATATAAATTTATTCTTTTGATATTTTATTTGAAATTTCATATTACCTTCGAATTGATTGTCGAAATTCTTTAACAGGTGATGTAAAAAACGTATATTCTTTCATTTCATGTGTTGGTAAATGTTGATCAGATACTCGTCCACGCCAAAAACAATCTTGACATAATTGATATGTTCGATCATGACATTGTTGACATTTATAACGAAAACCAGAAAATGATGCTCGTTGACACGCAGAACATTTAACACGATGAATAACTTTAAAAAAAAAACAAAAGAAAAATGTTCAATATCAAATATTAAAAACTAACAAAAATATTTTACCATTTTCTACACTAATTAAACGATGAAATATAATTAACCATTGTAAACAATTTGGTGTTGTATCATTATAAATTAATGTATCAAGAAAATCATCAAGATTAATTAATGTTGTTGATAAATGTGAAAAAATTAATTGTGCATTATTTGAACGATATGTTGAATATGAAATTTCTTGTAAAGCATATGGTAATGCAAGAATTTCATGTAAAAGTTCATCAATTTGTCCATATGTTAATGTATTCAATGATGATGATAAATATGATGTAAATAAATGACGCATTTTATCAACTAATTTTCCTGTACATAATAATACAAGTACAACACGAAATGAATTAAAACGTATTGATATATTATTATTTGATAATTCATTATTATTATTATTATTATTATAAACATATAAAAACCAAGCTATAGCTGAATGAACACAATTATCAATATGAAGAATTTGTTGTGATGATGGTAAACGTTTATTTAAATTTGTATAAATTGATGTTAAAAATGTTGTTAAACGATTTATTGAAAGATATTGATCATTATTTAATAATGAAGTTTGTATTGGTGTTGGTGTACGACGATTTGTTGGTGATAAACTATTTGAACTTAATTCAGATGATGGCCATGTTAAACATTCTCGCAGTGATTCAATTACATTTAATAAATCAAGAAGATGAACTAAATAAATGATTTTTATATTAAAATTTTTCATATCAAGTTCAAATTGTATTCATATTGTAGACAAGCTGCTATTCGAGAACTAACAGACTAAGCCATTCTTAGAATTATTCATATATACATCCATGAATAGACGTAACTTCCCCCCTCCCGTCTTAGTTCGACCATTCCTCCAAAAAATGCGGACATACAGTAATAGATAACTCTTAGAGGCTAGTAAATGAACCGTTGAGAAAATAGAGAGTATGAAGAACCTACATATGTATGGATAGTAATGACTTACTCAAGACACCTGATTAGATAAATACGGATGTCATTAATTATGCATGAGTGGGAGGTCTCATATCTACTATGCATAGTAACACTGTTTCTCTCTTCTACTGTAGATAAATAGGCTTAGTTTGTTAGTCCTTCTAATCTCCCGTACTTGGAAAAAAGTGAGCATTTTGTTTTTCATAATTGAGTGTGGAAAAAGAAACTGATTAGACTCTCATATTAGATGATTAAAATTTATTTAATAATGCAATCTTGATATTATTTCGATAAAAATTCGTTGTATAGAATTTGAAATTAATATTTCTCGCTAAGAACGAAGAACAATTTTCAATACAAATGAGATTAATATTGAATTTTACAGTAAAATAAAGCTCATTAATAATGTGATATATTAGTTCATAGAATGATCATGAATGACAAAATTACCGGAA
Source organism: Rotaria sp. Silwood1 (assembly GCA_905250075.1). NCBI lineage: Eukaryota > Metazoa > Rotifera > Eurotatoria > Philodinida > Philodinidae > Rotaria > Rotaria sp. Silwood1. Next base: position 578,228 of record CAJNOP010000044.1, read on the forward strand.
GTTTAAAAATGTCAAGCATATAATTAACAACAATGAATAGTCAACCATGAAAAACAAATAGGTCTCACGACATTTTTTTTGTGCCTATTAGATTTTGTAAAAGTCTCTTTATTGATTATTTCAATATATAACGATTGATAAAATCAAAAAAAGAAATAATTATAAGAGTTGTTTCAAGTTTTTCTTTTTTCAATATTTTAATTCGATCATTATTATTTATTGATCAAATAGAAAACAATCGTTTTTCTCAAAATAATCTATCTATAAAATTTTACAGACGAATAATTTTCTTAGGTCTACATATTTTTCATGGCTGATTATCCATGACCCTCAATCAATATGCTTGACATTTTAGTACATTCGACAAGCTTTCATATAGTATAAAAATTAATGTTGACATTATTTCTTTTAGAATCGTATGCATTTGCAAAAAAAAAAAAAAAGGAAATCTGCTTTGTATGTTGAACTTAATGTATAAAACACTCTTACATCATTTTTATTTGATGAAAAATTCCATAGATAATAAATTTGAGTGTAAGCAATAAAGAAATCGATTAAGATAAGAATAAAATAATTACGAGGGAATATATTCAACTATCGGATTTCTTATTGACTTTTGTTTTTTTTACGGCTATGCATTGATCTTGAAGATATTATGAAAAATAAACTGATTCAAGCCTATGATCTATTAATAAAAAGTTATAATCATTTAAACAAAAATTTCTACTGCGAGCGAAACATTTCTACAAAAAAAAACAAAAATAGTCAAAATAAAGTGGATAGTTCTAAAGTTTGTTTCCGAGATATTTAATTTTTAAATAGACTGAATTATTATGTCCTCTTGTGTTAAACAATTTTCTTTTTGAAAATATAATATTTCGATACAAATATTAAAATTATCTAAATGACTATTAAATTTACCTATGGAAAAAACTTCAAGTCAAAAGAGGTTTGACTTACTTTCAGTAAAAATCTCATTAATACGATCATAACTATTCATTAGTAGACTATCGGTTCGAATCTTTTTAGTTTCATTGTATCCTATTCATAACTACGAACTAAAGTTAAATGATGTCTGACAGTTACATATGGTCCTTTGTAAGAGTGTTTAGGGATTTAGGATATACATTAATTTAATTACAAAAACAATAGAATAAGATTAGTTAACATTTGTACAGATTAAAAACTTCTTTTTTTTTTTCTAAAATAAAAACATAATTATTAATAACGTATGATACATAAAGAATGATTCTTTCAGTATTTAGTGAAATAGCCTCATAACCTGTTCACATATTTTTGCCAATTATTAAAACTAAATTTTGTATTTTTTTTATAGATGGGAATTCTTTAAAACAAATTATTTCATATAAGAAGTTTTATTGGTTTCAAATTTGAGTTACTGTAATGTCATCTTTTTTCATTAATAGTTTATCCTTAGATACTATTAACATTTTATTAATCCTGATTAATAACTTATCAAAATAGAACGTATGCAATGAACTCTCACAAAAATCGATCAAAATATAAGTAAAAACAAAAAAAAAGATGCGTCAATGTAAAAATGTTCAATACAGTAAATTAAGAAATAAGTTAGTATTAAATGAGTTGATTATTTAGTTTCATCGAATCTATAATTATTTTAAATTTTTTTTTTTATCAATTAGAAATACATAATTTTTAAAAAGAAATAAAAAAAAACAAATCTATTGGAAATAAATGTACGAAAATACTATTAATCAAAGTAATCAAAATATATTTTGTTGATTTTTTTTTAAACTAAACTTACAGTTAAGCTTCTTTTGAATAAAACGTAATTTACACGCCGTTCGATATGTTGAAAAACGAATAATATCAAAATTTTGAGCACCTTAGATAAATGTTTTTAAAAAACAAAAAAAAAATTAAATTATAAATATTTAAAAACAATATAACATACGAAGCTCCATTTGTAATTGTTGTAATTCATTATTGAAGCTTGTATTCATTGTCACGTCCACTATTATGGACGGGCAAGCTTCGATATCAAATGGCTACTCTGAAAAAAAAAAGAATTACGAAGAAAAAATTATTGTCAAAGGTTATTCACTTTTAATATAAACAAAACAAAAAAGGAAGAGAAAACTGTATAAATGTTGATACAAACCAAGAAGAGATTACGAACAAAAGAACAATACAAAAAAAAAACGGTAACCGGAAGGCAAAAAAGGGCACACATATTGATTGGTTTGTTTTATTTGTAATGTGACCTCAAATAGACAAGATGTCACTAATTTACAATAGGTCTAATATATTATCGTAAGAATCAATATTACGAATATTGCACTTATCAACTTCAGTTTTATTTCAAGTGATGATTGAATAATCTCGATCAAAAATGTACTGACTCTCGCTTTTCTTTTTTTTTTACGAGCTATACATTACCAAAATATATTTAGATTGATATTAATGTACACATATGCGTATGACGAGATGATATTTCGTTAATATGTTTCTTTCTGTTTTCTTATTACTGTAGTTCTAGTATGTGCGAAATGATATTCTACACACGTCTACTGTCACCTTCACTTGATTATATATTCTATATTATCATGGGGTATACATCAAATGTCTCATCTCATGTGCCGTCTTGTTTATAAATGTTATATAGAGAAGTAGAAGAAAAGAAAAACAATTCTTACAAGGTTTCTTTAATGTTTTTATTATGTAGTATAAGAGCGATTGCAATAAATAAATTCTTATATGGTATTCGTTTAGTAGATATTCCATTATGTATATAGAGAAATATTATATCTTATAGTTTCTCTTAAGATAAAATGATGTTGATGAAAATGTACGAGCGAATTGATTTAATTTTAATTAAAATTATATCTCAATCTATTGGAATATATTGAAATATTTGCAATTACCAAAAATATTTTCTCCGAAGAAAAATTTTTAGAAAAATGTCAAGTCTGAAATATGATTTTGATCGAACAGAAATCATAAAAATCTAACAATCATTTTTTTATATTGTATAAGAGATTTGAGAAAAAAAAATTAATTTAGATCGAGTGTAGATTTAATTCTGGGACTGCAGAATCGAAATTCTGCGTCCATATGCTATTGGCTCATTTGGATAACGGCATTTTAGTAGGCCCAGAATCGCGGCTCGATCCATAATTGTACTTTGTACATCTGCTTCTTATGTTGTTTGTTTATTCATGTTGTGCAATTTTCGTTATGTATCTGTCCTATTCTTGTGAGGTAATATGTATTGAGATAGAAAGAAAAAAAAAATGAGTCAGCAAGTATATTTTGTAGACCATGATCGATGTTTTTCTATGTTATTTTGAATTCTTGAACAGAAAAAAATGGTTATTTATTTGAATACTTCCATTGTAGATCATTTCATAAAGTATGATTATTAATCGATGTTAGAATTAGGACGTAAATGTTAGTGATAGGAAGTAGTTCATAACCATGTTTACATATATCAACATTCAGAATCCATATTCTGAAATCATGAAAGTGGTGACTAGAATATTATCAAGTCTGTATTTGCTGTTAATATGAATTTAGTGGTATGATAACAAACGATTATGCCTAAATATAAAACTTTTTTTTTTCTGAACTATTTGTTTGCAACAATTCAATTTTTGATTCAAAAAACAGTCATCTTCATTAGTACTTTAATTAAATGAAAGGACACTGCCGAAAGAAATGAATGCCTTTATTTGAAAAACCATTTATACTGTTTTGTAGAGCAAATTCTGATGCATCGAAGGGTATATTGGATATTGCATCTTCATCAAGTTTTACTATCATATAATAGGCAAGAAGTATTTTAGCAATTACGGATAATATGATCGAATATTACGATTATATGTGTCTTCGAATCAATTAGCATATAGTTTTGTTTAGAGTGAAATCAATAGAGTTTTGTATGGTCTTCAATCATGTACATCTAATAATTCTTATAATAGTTTTTTTGCTACACAAAATCTTAGTATTTTTCATCGTTTCTGTAATTTTTGACTTCTTTAATATTTTAAATTCATCGATACAGGTCATCAGGATGAAGACGATCAATCGTGTTGCTTTCACATAAATTGTATATCATTAAGCTCAATATGTAGATATGAACAGATTGTCGTCTGAATTGAAGTGTCGTTTAGTCTTATCGACCTATTATTTGAGATCTAAGGATATAAAAAGTATATCAGTTTTGTGATAAATACTCTTTGAGTGAACAAGTTTCTATTCATGAATAAATCCGTTAAAAATGGCAAAAAAAGTTTTCCACTTTCAGATCTCTGAAAAGGGTATGAAGATATTTTGATATTTTCAAAAGATTAATATTAATGTCAAACCATGGTGCATGATGAAGTTATTATTTAAGGATAAAAACTTTTTCACTCAATAAGTATTTATCACTAAACTGATATACATTTTGTGTCATTAGATCTCGAATCACTTGCCCTTTTTTAGGTATTATTAGGCCGATTTAACTATGAAATACTTCAATCTAGAGGACAAGTAATTGGTATACTTATAAAGCTTGGTGACATATAGTTTATGTGAAAGTAACACGATTGATCCCCTTGGTTCTGATGACATGAGAATATTCTTATATATACATGACTAAAGACCAGATAAAACTGTTGAATTCATTTCAAAAAAAATTTTTGTATAGATTAATTTGAGGACTCATATTATTCACTATTGCTATAACATCCCTTACTTGATATAAGTCTTCTCATAAGATTGAAAGTTGATGAAAATGAAACTTGTTGTGTACCATGTGATGCGTCAGGAGTTACTCTACAAAACAGTATTTATAGCTTTTCAAATGAAAATCGTCGTCTTATCTAACGGGATCTTTTCTATGAATTAATTTTTACGAAGAAATTTTACTATTCTATTTCGATTTATGTCATAAGAGAAAATGTAAAAGATAGAAGTCGAAATCGGCTGATATTCTTTGTAAGAAAAAAATAAAATCTATTATTGAATTCGTTAGATGATTATTCAGTGTTGAATAATTTATTATTAGCAGCTATTTTTCATCAAATTGTTTTATAGTATATAACCATATAGGACGCGTTGGAAAAAGAGCCCGGTAAAATCAGGCAATGGACCCCGGTGTGCTTAATTGACTAAAAATATAAGTCAAAGAAGCCCGGAATTTTTCAACAGTTAAAAACAGGCAAAAGAGCCCGGTAAAAAAGTAATCAAGTAGAGAACGGGCAATAGAGCCCGGAATGTTTTTATTAGTCCTGAGAGAGACAATAGATCTGCAAGTAAAACATTATACAGGGTGGCCCAAAAGTAAGGAAACAAAAAGGGTATTCTATAATGACGGATAATAGATTGTTAATGATATTTTTCATCCTTTTTATTGCTATAGATAGCTGAAATTTTTATCACATATATATCTAGTTAAGATCTTTTATTTCTGAAAGTTTCAGCTTCCGACATCAACAAAAAATACAAAAAGTATGATTAACAATCTAGTACCCGTTATTATAGCATATCCTTCTTGTTTCCTTACTTTTGGGCCACCCGGTATAATAAGTTAGTTAACTTCAGACAGCCAAATTCAATAGAAGAAGTGAAATTACATAAATTAACAAAAATAAATCATAATAAAGGATTAATGCTCACATGAGTAGTACTTTAATGAAAATCAGTCTTTTGACAAAGCATATTTTGCTTTCTTTATTCTACCTTTATTTCTCCTTTTCCCAATGAGCAGTGGAATTTTTCGAACACCCCACATCATCATAAGACCAGTTGTGTGGACACAGTAATATTCCTTTAGGCCACATTTACAGGAACAAAAAATGGGTGGCAATATTTGTGAGTAATCTAAAATTCGAGCCGATTTGAGCCAATCTTTAAATTGATCATATGTTTGCCAATCCATAGAATAAAGGAGGCTCACCCATGTATTTGTATTCATTTTTGCATTTGTTGACGGTACAACAAATGTAAATACATTCAACTGTAGTATTTGTGCTTTATCAACTTTTTGTAACCATTCATAAGCTTTTGAATCAATTTTATCATCAAGAGTGATATGTGTTTGAAATGGATGCTCCAGAACAGAAATTGACCAGTCTCGTAGCATCCGTTCAGCAGTTGACATAAAGACACCCAAAGGTAACTTATTTCTCATCGTGTACTGTTGTTTAATACGTCCATTAAGACTTTCGAGTCCATTGTTCGTTGAGGGTGTCATTCGTGCAGCTCCTTCAAACCAAAAGCATAGATCTGATAGTCAGACTGGGTGATCAGTCATGACTGAAACTGGTGCATCCCTAAACATGATGTTTATCTTTATCTTGTCGTTTTCCTTCTACTGATCTACTTTCCTCTGTATACTAGATTTATATGTACATGTAAATGTACATAGAAACATTCCTGGCTCTTTTACCTGTTCTCTACTTAATTACTTTTTTTACCGGGCTCTTTTGCCTGTTTTTAACTGTTAAAAAGATTCTGGGCTCCTTTGCCTTATATTTTTAGCCAATTAAGCACACCGGGCTCCATTGCCTGATTTTGCCGGGCTCTTTTCCCATTTTTTCCTAACCATATACATATATTCTAGAGATCATCACCAAATTGCTCATGATTAAAAATTTCATTCTAAATTTGAATGGAACATCACAAATTATTAACCAGAGTAAAATAAATGATAGAACTAGTGTTTTATCCAGCATGAGAGCCAAGAAAATGTCACTTGTCCGAAAAGCAGATTTTTTTTATCGGATTTTATGGTTGTTTTTTACTTCTACTGTGTTTCTGTGCTTCTAAAAATAAGTGTTCTCTTTTCCAGTGTTCAAAATCATTCCTTCAAGAGAGAAAATTTGAATAAAAGACTGAGTATGACAAAGTGAGAAAGAGAAGTTCCTGTATTCTATGATATATTTGACAAATATTGTAAATAAAACAATCATCATCTTTTTCATATAATCATTCTATTTTGTCGAATTTTATTTTCATGCTTTTAGTTTGCCACATTATAGTAAATTTGATAATGATATACGAATAAAAAATTAATGATACGAGTCATATCCAACATAAAACGACCACATCGAATTTTATAGATCTCATTTTCAGAAGAATGAAATTGAATTTCTTGATATATTTGTTGTAATATTAAGATAGTTTTGTCCGTCTGTAAAAAAAAACAACGCTAGAGTAATATCATAACCATATAACTCTTCTTTTCTATAAAACAATTCTATGTAATCAAACAATATATTTGTATTACAACCTTGGGCAAAAGTCTTCCCTCCCCCTCTCCCTCATTCTTTTCATAATATAGAATTTATTTGGTCTGAAGTGAATGCTAATTACAAAGATGACTTAAGTACTTCATTACAATGTAGTGCATGAATGATGACAATCTGCTTTAATGAACACTATGCATCTTTTTTTTTTATATAATTAAAAAACACTACAAACGCGTCAATTGACGGAAAATTTCATGACTAAGTTTCATCTTCTTTTTTGGTGTATCTACTAACTGTTTTACTGATTTGGATTATTCAACTGTCTTCATTGTGCCAAGAATGAGGTATGGTCGATTATACAAATAGAGATAGAGTAAAACTAGTAAAACATCCAGAAAATAATAAGAAAGAAGAGATAACCTAACTATGAAATATTCTATCAAGCCGCTCATTTGTTGTGTTAGTCGATTGTACTAAATGACGCACATTCTTCATTGATGCAAGTCATAATCAATCATAGGCTAAACTGAAATGCAGGATCTAAGCCATTTATATAATTAATTGCTACTTGATACCAAAGGGATTCGAAGCGAAAAGAATGAAGTGGAAAGGGAGGGAACGACTTTGCCTATGGATGTAATTTATTGTAAAAGAGAAAAAATATATTTGTTTTTTTACTCAGATATTCATGTTCATCACCTGTTATTAATCAATTTTATTCAATAGAATTAATTTCTATATGGTTCTCAGACTAATAATATTCATATATAAAATAATACTTTCATACAACACACTTTATACTTTTGCAAATATATTCCTTGTGAGTTTTATAAGTTTTCCAATCATATTTTCAATATTAAGCTTTTGTTTTTTTCTCTTTTATTTTACGCATAGATTAGAAATTTTACAAGCTTTATTAAATTTATCCTACTGGATAGTGTTGTCAATTGTATAAATACAAAATAAATCATACGTCTAAAGTATGTTAATAAGATATTAAAAAAATGGCGATTTTTTATTAGATAAGCTTGTCAAAGATAAATATTTTGAAACCAAAAAGAATAGATTAGTTATCTTTTTTCTTCATTTTTGATCATCATATTCTGATTCTTTAAAAGAAAAAAAATAAAAGGATTAACTTGTTTCAATTTAAATATATTTTCGATACTCTTGAATAAACACATTCCAATACTTTATCATTGTGTTTAATCGAACAGCATATTTTCTCCTGTTCAATATTTATATATATATATGTGTATATATATATATAAATAGATTCTTTGTCTTTCTCGATGTTATTCATTAATTTTATCGAATTAATCTACGTAATTAAGTTAACTGTTGGATGATTGAAGATTTTCCTAATATGACAATATTCAATTAAATACATTGATTTCTTGCATATATTCTTTATGTAAGATTTTATCTGCGTTTTTTTTATTTCTTCTGTTCCCAATATTTATTCAAGTATCATTAATATGAATAATCTTTCCGAAGAACTAATAATGTTTATAGACATTAAAATAGAAATGCGGACAAACTAAAAGAGATTGGATGTTGATTTATAATGAAGGTAGTGAAAATTGAGCTTGTTAAAATAAAAGATTGCGGCTACGTGTGATATTATATGATTTAACATCGTCGCATATAAAAAAACCTTACGCCCATGACAACAAATGCAAATAAGCTTATTTTTCAAGCTTATTTACTTCTGCTAGATCGTTGAAAAAAAAGCAGAATAGACAAGAAATTTAACAAACGTAAGTAAGTTTTATATTTCTTTACTTACTTAAGTCTTATTTCTCTTTTACTAACAGAAAAGAACAGTTTTATTGAATATCATCTACTTAAGAAGAGAAGCATAAATCTCATGTAGTTCAATAGAATAAATGAAAGAAATATTACTACAAGTTCTAATAAGCAAACAAGAAGAAAAAAATTTATATGATAGTGATAAGTTCATTCTGTTTACCAAACATAATTTCTTTTTTTTTTTTTTCTAAATAAAAGAACGAAAGAGAAATTGAAGATAGGTAAAGAATATCACACTAAAAAATGTTTGTCATAAATACATATAAGATCTATTTGTAGAATGATGCGATGATCGATGAACCTTGTTTTTTTTCTTTTTCAACCAATAGAAAAGTATTTGTGCATAGATCAATTTCTTGTAAAATTTGAATAACAAAAAGGACATCAAAAATTTAAACATAGAACTCTTGATTGTAGACAACAACATGAAATAAACTTCTCAAGCAAATGGATAAGTTTGTAGAACAGGTGATATATATGTATAAATATTTCTACTCATTTGAATATGTCAATATTTGAAGTAACAATATTTTTCTTTTGATCAATACAAAATAGTCAAATAAACTAAACTGTGTCACACAATAGAAGATTCTCTTCATTAATTGTTCACTCGTAAAATTGCAGCTTGTATTAATATATTTACATAAAAAATATGTCTAATTTTCAGAGTTTTGACCTGAAAACTTTCATAGATTTGAAGTCAACATTATTTTAGAATTTTCGAAAGCTTAAAAAAACCTTCGAAATTTTGCGAAATCATTTTAGTTTTAAAAAAAAACAGTTTTAATTAAATATTCGGATCATAAGTCAGACATAATAGAAGACCAAGGATCGTCTACTTGCAAGAATGGATTTTATTTATTTATCGATTCTAATAGTAACTTGTTTAATTATAAAAGACTCTCTCCTCTGCTTCCCTTCGCTTACATTCATAGACTATTTCATGAAACTGTGTTCGAACTAAGAGAAATAGCTAAAGAAATTTCAAAAATTATTACGAATTGAAATGCAAATAGTCGGTGTCTACTAATATGAGGAATATGTGTTTCAAGAAAAATTTCAAGCCATAACTAGTGTTTCGACTCAAAACATTCGTATTATCTATCATTTCTACGTAGCATAAACTTATTTTTATTCTTATTCATGTATTTTTCTTCCATAATAAATATAATAATTTATGTTCATTGATGAAAAACCAACGATTTACTTCAGTGTAGTTGATGACACATTTGAATACTTCTACACTGAATACAGATTTAGTTGTCCAGTAGAAATATTCATAGAAACACATACTATTGTTGTGTACTTTAATGAAGGTTATATTAAATCATGTTTTTTTAATTTTCACAATAATCATTGTCACTGCATCATCACTATTTCGTTATTTCTCTAAGAACTTTTTCTAATACTAAAGACGAAACAAACATACTATTCAGTTAGTACTAATATATTAACGAAGTATTATATATAGTTAAGGTATCGGTAATGCTAACATCATGTTAATTATTTTTTTTCGTCTTTTTTACACATAGTTTGATAGAATACGATGTGTTCATATCGAAAAGCTAGTTCTTACTGTGTATGAATGCTCTTTTGAAGTTGAAAGACATCAAAAACTTTGAAAATTTTGTTTCTCTTGAAAAATAAATCTTTTCTTCAAAAACTTGTAACATATTTAACTCCAGTTTTCTCGTCAACTTCTGAGAAGATATTTTTCAGATTGAATATTAAAAACTGTATATCAACTACTAGATGTTAGACCAACTTGAACCAAAAAAAAAAAGAATCTTTTTGATGACAGTGCTTCGAATCGTAATCATTGGAAAGTATAGAAGTCGTTTTTGTAAACCTTTTTACTTTTTCGATTAAGTCAGAAAGTCAAATATTTGATGTCGTTCGATCGATCATACCAATAATCATACAAGTATGCATTGTTTTTTTGTTTTTGTTTCGTTGCTATGTAATCTCGATTTTTTTGAAATTTTGAGCCAAATAGCGAAAATTCTGTTCATAGCTTTGAATACTCTTCATAAAAATTAAATTTTCTTCAATAGAACTATCATGTTTGAAATTAGCATGAAAATATGCTTTCAGATGAAAAAAGAACATAAATACTCCCATACCATAGACAAATACATTAGTGAGCTCATAATTTCATACTGATTTTGAATATGATAGTTTTATAGAGGACATTATAATAGTTATGAGAAAATATTTTCGATATTTAGGTCAAAATTTAGAAAGAAAAAAACTGAAGTTTTTCAGCCACAAAGCAACATAGAAAAAAAAAAGCAGCGTTGCTTACTTTAATGATCATTAATATGATATATATCGAATGAGATTAAAAAGTTGATTTTCTCACTTAACTGAAAAAGTAGATTGATTTACAAATAACGACTTCTACACAATGTATGCATGAGGGACCATATTCATATATTAAACCGCTTTAGAATCAGGACCATTCACATCATGTAGATCCTAAAAAGTTACTGATTTATCGCTACCAAGATAATGCATTTTTATGAGAATTTTTAGTACAATATCGTGATTTTCCTCAGGAACACCAAGAAAATTGAGTTTCAAATTTTGATTTGAAACTTTATACAGAGACAAACCTTAACAGGAATAATTTGTTGAGAATCGAGTGGGGACTACGACTTTATACTAAAAAGTACCTTAAAAACGCAGTACTGTGGCAGCGATATATCAATATTGGGAAATATTTTTAGGATGTTCATAGCTCATAAGCATCTACATGATGCATACGATATTGATTCAAAAGCGATTTGACACTGGGATTGGTTTCATCGTCAGTGCGACTCAAAACTTTATAATCAAAAGTTCTTTTTTTTTTTAGGTTCAAGTCTGTCTAGTAGCTAGTAGTCGATATACATTTTAATACTCATTAAAAAAAAACCATCTCAGAAATTGACAAGAAAATCAAAGTTAAGTATGTTGCACATTTTGGAAAAAAGATTTATTTTTCAAGAAAAACATAAATATTTATCAAATATACAGAGATAATCGTATGATAGGCATTATGACTTCACTTTTCATGAAAATATTTTTTTGCTCATTTTTTTTTGTCTGATTCAGTTACTTAAAAACAAACACTGCAAGAATCTAATAAGAAAATCATCTTCATATATATCAAACAAAATTTATCGTAAATATTCTAAATGTTAATAGGAAAATCAAGCAATTGTCATTATTATTTTATTCAAATTATGAAGCTTATCTTCAGTTTTACAAAACTAAACCTCTAAATTACATATCAACAACAGAATGTTGTTTCATTTTCACAATGGTATGTAAATATAGATCTCTTGTTTTATTTCACGAATAAATTATTTTAATTTTTCAACTGATGTCCAGATATACAGTACGACATCTTATTTTTTCTTTTATCACATAACATAGCTATGAATTATAATTATCAAGACCTTTACTAATTAACATATACGATAGATGTATTTTATATTTTTGTACAAAGTCATATCAATGTTCTTTTTCTCTATATGGGCTAAATCAGCGAAAATGGGACATTTACCCGTTGTATTTGTATGCAATTCTCTATCAGTATAGGTTTTTCAAGTGAATTGTTTTTGCATAGACTTACTTAAAATTATTCGCTCTATCACATGATTATTAGTTAATTATTAACTAATTAATAATTAACTAATTAAGAAGTAATTAGCGAATATCTTGATAACCAAATGATGCAAAAACTGGGAAACTTTAGGATAGCCTCTAGGATATGAGCCACATATATAGTAAAATTTTCTGCGAGATCGGACTTCAAAAAGTTCCTTCCAAAAAATCGACCTCTTTCAGAGCCTTTAGACGGAATTGAAACAAAAACGTTCGTCTTAGTATTATTCTAGGGACTCCTACCGTTGACATGAACTCCTTGGAATCGATTTCGAACTTTTCAGTTCGTTACCAGAGCATTTGATTGGTAGTGAAGTCATACTCAGTCACGTCGCTAACACTGAATAAATTTTATTTTTTGAAAAATCTAGACATGCTCAAAATAATTGTACACCGGGATTTAGTAGCTTTAGGAGTCGTATCTAATATCGCGTATTAAATTTACGGCGATTGTGCAATACTTGAAAATTTTTGAAACCCAAAGTATATCAAATGACCGTTGATGTTCTTTTTTTGTGTCACGCCGCTAACGCTAGTTTTTCGTTAATAACTGCACTGAACGAGGCTCTGGAGTGCTGATTTTTTCATGGCATCTAGAGTAATTAGAGACTCGTACAACATACAGAAATCACACCTAAACCAGCTGATAATTTCAAGATATGCATATTCCAAGTTTGCGATGTCACGTCGCTAACGAATGATTTAGCCCATATAAAGAAATCATAATTGAATGACACATCTGCATATTCTTTTATTCGAAACAAAGAAAAGTTTGAAATGTGCATTTTATGTGCTCGTTAATGGCAATGCTCTTTTGTAAATTCTTTGTTAAACATGAATCATTATTCTTATCAGTGTGATGATCATTATCATTTACAAGGTTCAATCTTTCATAATAAATTTAGTAGAAATGACATTCACAAAAATTGGCATTTACTGTGTATATTTTATTTTTTTCGTTACAGAATAAAAAAGATTGTAGATTGTCAAGAAATTCTTAAAATAATTCTTTGATACTCATAACAATAAATATTTTAGTTTTGTACATCTGTTAATATAATTTTTTAAAAGAAAAAGTTAATTGTTCATAATTTAATATTTTGAGTGACATGAAAACATGTTTGTGTTTCAAATTTCATTTGCCATCTTGATCTTGACTTGCTTTATCCTCATTGTCATTCATAATCAATCTTCTTTGTCATCTATTCTATTTTCCATGTAATTATTGAAAGCAATACATTCTATTCGAGAAAAGACAAAATTTGATAGACTCGTTTAATAGGTTTGAATAATTAAGTTTTCTTTTGTTCATAATTGTTTAATAAAAAATTACACAAATGTCTAAATAGCTTTATCATAAGTAGTTTTTTAGTCGAATTATTCTCAAGAAGTTTTCATACATCTCAATTACAAAAAAATAATGATCTAACATTTAACCCTTTCTGGCCGAATGTTGCCATATGGCAACATTTTTCTCTATAGGAGTACGGCATTTTTCAAATAGCCGATCGAAAAGGGTAAAGCATGAAAAGTAATTACTTACATCAGTTTACGTTATTCGTAACACCTGTAATAAACTAGCTATAAGGCTTTGTCATAAAATAAAGAACAGAATGATGAAAAGTTATATTTTATAAGAATTTATTATAAAACTTTTAATTCAATTCATTTATCGACATTAAATAATACTACTCAAGCTAATGTTAAGAGTAAATATTACTTTTTTGTCTTCTCAATTATGTTGCGAATATTCGATTCTTTATGAGTAATGCTAATAATTATACGGCGAGAGAAAACAAAATAACTTTTTTTCGCTTTTGTACAGACACTCTTAGCATCATGATTCACAACATTCTTCATCATATCGATATATAAAAGCAAAAAGAAAACTTTTCTTCCCGTAGTTCGATCGCACATTTTGTAGTACGTTAAAAATGGCCTATTATTACAATATGTTCTTCCATTAATAAATAAAAAGAAATGGCATACATGGAACTATCAAAGATCAATAAGCAATTTTTTCTTTCATTCAATAATTTATACAATAGTATAAATGAATTTTATGACATAGACAAAAAAAAGGAATAAAAAGAGCACGAGAGATATTAAAAAGAAAATGTTATAATCATTCTCTTTATATTCTTACTATTTTAACATACTAATCAATGTAGAATACGTAACATTGGTTCATGATAGAAGCATAAAAAACTTTACCCTTCTTTTTTTGCTTTCGAGTGAATCAATGGTTATAATAACTTGAGAAACAAGATGTAAGTAGGTAAGAAAAGCCTATTATTTTATTTAGCACAATTAAAATAAAAACATGCATTTTTTTTTACTTAAAGCAATTATTCAGTATGAATATTCCTTTGAGATGTATAAAAAAAAGGAACAGTTTTTATTTTCTTTCCACTGATTTCATCGTGTTCCTTTTTTCTTCTTTTTATGTATATCATCGATTATTTATAATTATAAAAATTTCTAATCCTCGTGCATTCATAGTATTAAATTACTACTAGCATAATGCACGTAATACTAATAAAGGCAGCTCGTTTTTTCTTATTCTCCAGTTTATAAGACAAAAAAGCAGACCTTTATAGAGATTTTTCTATAGAAAAAAAAAGAAGAAAAAGGTGAATAAGAAACGATTTTATAAGAGATGAAATACCATCATAGCATTAATACAATTAACTTCGATTTTTTTCAAAGCAATCATTTTTCATAAAAGAAAGTAAAAAAAGACAATAACGTCTCATGTTTTAAACAGACAAGATTCTTATAGTGATCATTAAAGTGCTAAAAACTTCAGGTAAGTATTCTTGTCATCAAATAAATTTCAATAAATTTTTTTCGATGTATCAATTAAATAATAAAAAGATTATTATAGCATACTTTTTTCTCTTTTAAGCTTTTCTCATCAAAAGTTAAATCACTACGATCGACGCGGTTTGTGTTTTTTTATTCCGTATTGTTCGTCTTGATTTTAAATAATCGTCATATAAATTTCTTCTGCTATGATAGAATATCTTTAGTATTAGAGAAGATGTCTCTATCATAGGAAGTTCCTTTGAAGACGCAACGCTTCAAACAAAACAAATAAGTATTTCGTAGTGATTCAATTAATTCAGATATTGTAACTTTAATCAGAAATATTTCTAATTTTCATGATTCTCATATGAAGATTGAAGTCAAAAAGATTTCTTTGCTTTTCTAATTCTGAAAAGTTCTCTAAACGACTGCAACTTTCTCTAGAGTCTTTTTACTTATTAGCATTTAAAAAAGAGATATATAGTAGAACATATTATAGAATATTTAGCTGCTTAAATGTGACAGCAGATCCAAAATTTTCTATGGTTGGAGAATAGCGGTGGAGAATGTATCATAAATATATATCTATATAAATCCATGTTATTTCACTTATTATTAATGCTCGTTAAGTAGTAGTACAAATTTCTCGTTTCAAATACTATGATTATTCTCTTTCCCTGTCATGTTAATATGAAAAAGAGAGGAAAACTGAAATCCTAAGAAGAGAGAGAACGAAATGTTCTAAATGCAACAATCAAACAATAATATATAAATAAAGAACAAAAAAAAAGGAGAACGACAAAGTTAGTAAAACAAGAAATATATACCACTACTTATAAATATTTTTTTGATTTTCTTTTAATTAAGAATATTTGTATTTGTATTAAATTTAATTTAATAGACCATTGCATAAATTCTTTTTCTATGTTAAAAGATATAAGTACTGTCTTAAAATTCTCTATCTTATGAATTAACTACGAATATTTTTATTCTTATCGATGAAAACAATGTTCGATGAAAAAAAAGTAAGTTTCTGAGAAAATATAAATTAAGAGAAAAACGAACTAAAATTCAATGAAACATCTCTAATAACTTTTTTCCTAGTTCTTGCACCTTTCTTCTTACGCATGTGCCTAGTACGAGTGTAATGTTCTTAAGAAAAAAAATAATTTATTAAGGAAACAAGTAATCCTTTGTGATTGATGATGATCATTTAATACAACTTGAATGTTTTTCGAGTATTTAATAGCAAATCAAAAAATATTATTTTATTAGTAGACAGAAATATTTTTAATATAACATGAAGTATTAAATCTTCTGGGAATCATAAAAACAAAGATCTTTTTATGATAAAGATGTTAATCTAACAAACTTATCCCTTCTACACCGAATTGCAACAGTGTTACTTGCATAAAGGACTGAAGAAAGAAGAAAAGAAAGCGAAATGATAATAATATTTTATTAAGGAATTTACTATTATTTCTCGAGAACACTTTGTATAATTTATAAAAATTTCTCTTATTTTCTTTCTAGTCTTTCATCAGTCATATACAAAATGATTCAGCATTAATGTCAACTGTAACAACAAAAAGACTAGACTTATTATTTACTAGCAAAACATTAATTATTTTTTCACTTGTTATATCTATATTTAGTCTATATTATTTTGTTATAAAAAGTAAAACATCATCATCAACAATCAATTTTCTTGTTTCATCATTACCATCATTGTCATCAAGAGAGCTTAATTCTAATCCATGTCAATTATCTATGAAAGAATCTGATGATTGGTTTTGTGAATTAGATTCCGATTGGAAACGTCGAAAAATGCTCCATCATATACAAAATAAACGTAATCGGATATCAGATATGCGTCCATTATTTTTTCAAAATAATTGGGAACCAACCATACAATGTGAATTTGAACGACGAGTTGGTAATATTGGTGATGGTGGAAAATGGGTTTGTGATATACATCGTTTTGGACCTATGAATACTACAAATCTACTGGTTTATTCATTGGGTTCGAATGGTGATTTTAGTTTTGAACGTGCAATTAAAGAACTATTTCGAAATGCAGAAATTCATACATTTGATATGGGACTATTTAAATGTCCTGAAAATGTTTGTACATTTCATCAGGTTCGTTTAGGTAGTGGCAAAAATGATAGTTCAAAATCTTTACAAATGGTTATGAATGAACTTGGTCATCAAAATCGACAGATTAATATACTTAAAGTTGATATTGAAGGTAGTGAATTTAATTTTTTTGAAGAACTATTTCAGTCTTCAAATAATAATCAAAGTGATTTACCTTATATTCGTCAAATTCTTTTTGAAATTCATCTTGGTGCTGATAGAAGTGAAGCACCATGTCGACGTGCACATAAGTTATTTGAATTATTTCGTTCTTATAATTATGCAATATTTCATAAGGAAGCAAATTTATATGATGCACAAAATGTTTTTGAATATGCAATGTTACGTTTAAATCCATCATTCTTTATATCACCATTATGATTATGTAAATTTAATCCGAATGTTTTCATTTCATATCTGTTATTTGTTATAGAAATGTCTGCTTTGTTTTTTGACAGAATCGATATTGTTTGAACAGAGAAAGATGAATTGAGTTTTTATGAAATTTTTGTTTATGTTGTCTTTTCGTGAAAAAAAGTTGAATTATTTATAAATAAAAACAGAAAACATTATATCGATCCAATAATTGCATACATGTAAAAAAATGCGTTAAAATAAGTAAACCATGGCGTAGTTAGAAGTTTTTAAGTGATGGACTGTTTTCCACCTAAACTATTTTAAGTAGTAGGCAGTAATGGGCAATAAAAAAACCAATTGAAATTCACTTTTTCTAAAACTTATTACCATCACAAAAATCGATGTTTATTGAAGAGAAGTTTGTTTCTCTTAACAAATAGGCGGCTCGTTCACTTTTTTTGTATTAATTCACAAATGCACGTCTCAACATTCGTATATTCAAATATATAACGTTAACAAGGATAAATAAGCACAAATGAAACCGCTAGCGAATTCAAGTGGATCAACGAGTGTTTGGGCGAAAAAAAATCATTGCATGATGATCATTGTGACCATCGATTTTATAAAAAAAAAGAAAAAGATAGTCGATTGATCTTTCTCGATCACTTAACAAGATGACAACAAGATACAATGTAATAATGTGACGCCGCTTAGGCCTCTATACATGTATGTTTATCTAGATTTTTCATCGTTAGGAAATAAGTATCGTTTGGAAAATAATCCATGAACAATTACTTTCAAACTTGTGAACGATTGCCTAATGGCTATATTCTTGACTACGTAATTCTAAATGACTTTTTTAATGCATGATAATACAGAAAAAAGAACATTTTCAAAATATGTTCCACAGTAAATCTGAAAAGAATAACGAAAACACATGAAAACATAATAACACATCAACTGGAATCGTGATGATACTTTATTGAATCCGATCAGTTACAGATTGGTTGTTTATAATGATTCTCTCAACTTTGGCAGAAAGAAAAATGTCGAAAGGTAAAAACGTCGAAAGGTTAAACTATCGAAATGTAAAAATTTTCAAAGTAAAGTTGCTCAAAGATATGTTTTCTAAACATGACTCGCAAAGATGTCATAGCAAGTTGATTTTAATTCCACCGTGTTCGATTAAATTTCTTATTGACTCATTGCGTCACTTCTCGTCCGGTATAGCGTAGTAAATTGACTATTCAATAAAAATAGTCGATTATATACAATCGTATACAATCATAGGTACATATATATAAATGGCATCGGTCAATACTGCCTCAAATTCCAACAACGAAAAATTAGATTTTATCACCTCGAGCAAAGGTCAACCGTTATTAGTGATGAATAATTACGTATACAAGTGCACCAAAAAGACAATGAAAAAAAAATGCTGGATTTGTACAACGAATGGCTGTAAGATCTTTGTTCATACAGACATAAACAATAACTATTTATGTGGTGGTAAAAATGAATATGAGCATGCTGCTAATCCAGAATTACTTGAAATTCATCAAACACGTCAACAAATAAAACGACAAGTAATGAATGAGTTAACACCAATAGGAGCAGTTTATGACGAGAAAATGTCGAAAACATCTATGAGTTCAACAGCCATTGCTATATTTCCAACGGTCCGCGAAATTTGTAAGTGACTTTATCAGTACTTATAAAAATAAAAAAATCTGTTTTACTTTAGACCAAGGTTTTGCGAAGACTCGACGAAAAGCAATGCCACCCGCTCCACAGTCATGTATATTTGACATTCCCGAACAATATACATTGACAATTGACAATAAAAGATTTTTATTATTTGATGAAGCTCGTGTTCGATGAGAGCGGTTATTAATTTTCTCTAGTGATATTCAACTTGATTTGTTATTTAAATCTTCGATAGTTTATATGGATGGAACTTACAGTAAAACACCAAATCATTTTTTTCAATTATTTACAATGCACTCTGTGAATTTTGACATTTGTTAGTATAAAAATTTTTCTTTTATTTCTAAATATTTTTTAAAGGCATGCCTAGTGTCTTTGGACTGCTCATAGATAAAAAATCTGCTACATACAAACAAATTTTTACTGAGTTGAAAAATATTGCATCAAAAACAGGAATCAATTTTTCACCATCACTAATTGTGTCTGATTTTGAACCGGGTTTAATTTCGGCAGTGAAATCAGAAGTTAGTATATTATGTTTCAATTAAAAAAATCTTGTTTTTTATCAATTTGATTATTTTCAGTTTCCATCAGCTACACATAAATGCTGCTTTTTTCATTTTTGCCAGGTTATATATAGGCAAATACAGGGTTTAGGGCTACAACAACATTATTTATCTGATGAAAATTTTCGTCTTTTATGTCGACAGTTGATAGCATTAGGATTAATGCCACTAGACAAAGTGGTGAGCAGTTTTGAAGATCTAAGAAGTGCTGCTCAATGTTTATCCCAATTAGAGGTTATAGAATTATTACAATACTTTGAAAATAATTGGATATCAAATATTGAATTATGGAATATGTTTGGATTCTATAGTTGAACCAATAACACCTGTGAAGGTTAGTAAACATCATGTACCAACAAAATGAAATTTCTGTTTTTCTATAATTTAAGGCTATCATAATAGAATAAATAGTCGGTTGCAACGGAACCATCCAAATATATGGCAACTTATTAGCTTCATGAAAGTGGAAGAAAAACGTGTTCAAAATATACGTCTTCAATGGTCTTCTGGCGCATCAAATAAAAAAAAGAAACTCACTGCAGCATTACAAAATCGACATACTATGGGCTATTTAATTTCAGTCTGAATTTATCAAATAAAAATAATACTTGATTTCAAACTGAAACGTGAGTCTAGGAGTGAGGGAGGGGGGTGACTGATGGTGTGGGTGTTGGTCTGGGACCCACACACACACCCACACCCATGGTGCGGGTGTGGGCGCGCGAGTGAGGGTGAGGGTCTGCTTGTGGTTTTGTGTACTATAGGCTTTAGTCCCCTGCACAGGGGACTAAGCGGGGACTAAGCTTTTTGTGGGGGGGACTAAGGGGGACTTTGCAGGACTAGGGGGGACTAAGGGTTTTTAGTGAGACTACGTAGTATCAAGCGAGAAAAGTTTGATTCGGAAGAAATTGGTGTGGTTTTTTTGATTATGGAATTCAGTTTGAAATAAAAAAGCCCATAGACTCAAAATCGAATAGATGCTTTGTATCATCGATATAACAATTATTTACTAAGTGCATCTGATCTTCTTACTGGTCTGTCTTTCATCGTGGCGAAGAAGAAATGATGCGCCAAAAATTTTAATTAACTTTTTCAATTGACTTATCGAGAATTTTTGCTTGTCTTTGATTTATTTCTTATTTGATAATAAAATTGATTTATATTAAACTGTTGATTATTTTGCATACTCAGAAAAAAATCTAAATTTGCTTTGGTATTTTTTTTGTTCGCTAATAGCTTTACTTTCGACATTTTTATATTTAGATATTTTTCTATTTCGATATTTTTCTTTTTCGACATTTTTATAGTTCGACATTTGTATAATTTTTTTTTTCGACATTTTTTCCTTTCGACATTTTTACTTTCGACCAAAGTTCAGATTACCGTTTATAATACAAAGGGTGTGAGTATGGATGTAGATATTAATGCAGATCTTATCTTTATTCGCATCCACACTCCACAATCACCTTTATTTCTATACGAAATATGTTCTCTAGATAAACACTTCTAATATCTGTCAAACTAGTTTAGAATTACAGCGTTATCAACATTACAATAAGATAATATTTAAAAGAGTAACGATTGAGAATGAAGGAGGATTTTCTAACGAGGGAACTTCACGATTTCATACACTCTGTTTCAGTTCATATCAGAACTGCCAGCCTGCCAGGCCAGGCTACCAGGCCAGGCTGAGTTTTAGAATTTTAGCCTGGCCTGCTGTAGACCAGGCTAGATTCAGCCTGGCCTGCAGGCCAGGCCAGGCCGAAACTTGTGGCCTGAGCAGCATGTAGTCAAATTTATTGCGCCTTGATCTATTCTGATTCGAAGTGGCATTGCAGATTTAAAATACTTGGACAAAGTGATTGTAGTCATATTTTTATTTTTAAAATTCATAGCAAATTATAAAATGATAGGCTTTCATTTTAAAACAAACATCTGTTCGATGCTTCGATTTTCGATGTTTGATGTAAGTCTTTTTGTAAACAGAATTGGGAATGTGTAACCTGACCATGTCCTGCGATGAATGACAAGGATGATCATTAGTGATATTCAATTGTCTCATCCATTCTAATTCAGTATTTACAATGAAGATTCAAAGTGGCACCAAACTCGGAGAGTTTACATCAACTCACAAGGCTATATTTTCTCGTCAGAATAGATAATTTTTGTAAACTAATTTATCTGTTTTCGTATTTTTATGCTGACTTGTGATCAAGTTAGAATGTGTCTCAATACGGAAGGATAATGTATTCTTATAAAAAATGAGACTGACTAATTATAAAATCCAACAAGCATCATTCAGAAAACAAAGACAAGCAGCAACCATTTCTGACTTGGATTAAAACTGTTTGCTATTTTTCAATTTTTATTTTATAACTATTACAGTATACGTTTTTCACTGTTGTGAAACAACCCTGATGAAAGTAGAATGGATTTGAAGGCATAACTGTCTGCATAGGCAAGACGATTCTTTTTTCAGCAGTCTATCTTTTGGTTTTCTATTTTTGGAAAATTTCGCAATTTCATCATCTTAATTGAGGAGAAATATGCGATCACGACTAGGATGAGATAATGAAAAGAAGTCTGATGCACATTGTATAAATTTATCTATAAAAGTAGTAAAATATTTGATAAATTTCTTCTGTTCTCTCAAAAGCTTGCAGGCCAGGCCAGACTGGATCAGAGCAGGCCAGGCCAAGCATCTTATTCTTAGCCTGGCCTGCCATTCGTACTGGCCTGGTCAGGCCAGGCCAGGCTGAAAAAAACCGGCCTGTTGGCAGCTCTGGTTCATATTATACTCACAGAGAGAATTTACAGTGTAGATAAATCCACAATAAGGAATGATTTCCTTTAGGTCTTTGTTCTCGAGTTAGGATCATTTTACTGAATTTCCGATCCATTGCTGGATATTATAAGCAAAGTCAAATTACGGGAATCGAATCTGAAATTTCATCCACAACAGATTTCACGATTCTCATCATGTTCGGAAAGTTTCATCGACAATGAATGGATTCTCCTGAAGATGTTGAATGTTAAACGAATCGCACTTTCTCGACTGTATGAGAATAGATCTTTTTTTTCATATTCGTTAGTTCGGCAATATAGCACCTGTTTCAACTGAAATTTTAAGGATAAACTAAGACTCATAAGATTTATTTTTGGGTAATATATTGGATTGAAATTCTTTGATTTGATTTTCTCGTAATACCCCGTCTAGGCTGAAAATTTAGTAAAGTAATTATAACTCAAAGCAAGGATTTGGTAGAAAGAATCATATCAGGATTTTTACCTACACTATAAGCGCTATCAATGAGCAAAATACGAGCTAAAAGAGAGTGTACTAGTAGGTGATTTTTTCTCATGAAGAGCATCTTTTTCAAGGACGACATGTCAGGAACATATTTTACAAGCACGAAAAATCAAGGACATTTGTTACGAGGACGATAAGTTGAATACCTTTCCAAAGGGTATTGTAGGCTATATTCAATTCATCTTTTAATAGTTTTGTTTAAACGGTATATGTTTTGCGTCTGATATTAAAAAATAATTACCTAAACGGTAGCAGACTTCACCTCATAAAACGGCATTTGCACTTATAATAAGAATGTGAATATTTTAATTGGCAATAATTTATTTGCTAAGTAAAGTTATTAAAATGCTAAGCAGACTTTTGCCAAGTAAAATTTGTACATGCTCAGTAGATGAAATTGACTACTAAGTGATGATATTGAACACTCAGTTAGTTTATGGTTTCTCAGTGATAAAAAATATTCGCTAAGTTAGATAATTATTATGTAAATAAAAATTGTTTTTGCTAAGTTAATCAATTGAAATCATAGTTCGAAAATAAAATCGCTAAGGAAAAATTATTAGTACTAAGCAATTTCTCATAAAGATCATGTACGATTATCTAACACAGATTTAGTTTTTTTATGATGGTATGGTGTATATATTTTCTCTGTTTCTTTTCTTCTGTCAGTATTGAACTATCATCGTGATACATGTATATTTCACGTATGTTTTTCGTTTTAATGTCATGCGTCAAGGTTAGGGGTGCAACAAATCCAAACATTTGAGATTTGATGTAGAAAGATTTGAGTTTAATTTAGACTTGATTTTGGATTTAGATTTAGATTTGGGTTTGATCTCAAATTACCCAAATCCGATGAAGCGCCATAAGATAAAGAATAAAAAGAATGAAGAGAATCGAAAGTCTTCAAAATTGTTAAGAAATGGTTTGGATTGTGTATAGATTTGGATTTGGGTTGTAGATGTGGATTTAGATTTGGATTCGATGTTCGGATTTGGTTTCATTCTACCATAAACCAAAAGTTCAAGTCATGTTAAATTGAAACCAAATTCCAAATCCAAATCCAATTCGTAGACACAAATTCAAACCCAAATCCAAATTCCGAATTCCAAATCTAAATATAGTGCAAATTCTTAGTGATAGGTCCGAACCAGGTCCAAACGATAGCTGCAATCCAAATTCAAACGGAATTCAAGTCTGAAACCAAATTCCAAATCTCAGAAACAAAATCCAAATCCCAAAGATTTTGTCTCAAATTCCAAATGTGCTAGAGATTTGATGCACCCCTAATCAAGGCATACATTTTTTTCTTCGAGGATACTCCAATAAAATAATTTCTCTTTTCTGTCTCTTGTTTCTTTTCTGCGTGATCTGTATTGATCTCTCAAGATTTTTTTTTTGAGCTTCCTATTTCCTAGTGCTCCCTCTCCTTCTCCTCCCATTCACTTTGTTTTTCTAGAAATATTTACCATTGAAAGTTTACTTCAAATTTGGGGTGTTCGTGTGAGCGTAGAGATAAGAGTGTTTGTAAAAAGTACACTTTCACTAACATTCAGAACTACTATCGACACTCACACTCTGAAATCGATAAAAGTCTCCGTTGAAATTAAAGTTCCTGAGAGCTCATTTCAATTGATTCGTGCGCTAAGAGTGTAAGCGCATGTAAATTTAGAATGTTGGCGTTTGCGAATGTTAGCCTTCTTTTTAAAAACAATCCTATCCTCAGATTTCATTAGAATACAAAATCGAACTGTCCTATTCTCTCAGCTACTTCAAGGAATAGATTTTCAAACATGGTATTGATTTGAATATTGGGTTGAAGTTTTGAAAACGACCTCCATTAGCAAAGGATATGTCACGGCATGATAAAAGGAAACGAAGATGATTACGAAAAGCAACAGAAGTTTCATTATTACAATAACTGTACGATGAAGTCCTTTACCTAGCAAAAATCGTTTATTTATCCATTGACTTCCAATATTTTGCTTAGACAATCAAAATTATTTACTTAGAGTTTTAATAAAAAAACTTAGCAAAAATAGTTATTCTACTTGAAATTATTTTAAGTAAACTACTTAGCAAAAGTCGCAATTTTTTTACTTAGTTTTTATTTAAAATTATTTAACATTTAAATGGTAGCTATTTGAATTTGTTTGTAATAAAAACTGGTTTTTCAATAAGAAAACGTATTTTAAGAAAATGCATTCTTGTGTGTTTCTTAAAAACGAAGCGATTTTGCATTAAAAGAAAGCTTAAAAGATCGAGTTTATATGCATGAAAAATAAATGCATTCAAACGCAAAAAAGAAGATGTGTTAGAACGATAACAAACGTGACGTATATTCAGGATGAAAGAAGTGCCTCTCATAAGCAGTCTTGCATAGTATTTTAAGATGACGATTTAAACTGAAAAAATTTGTCGTAGATAAACAGGATGCGACTAAGCATTTTGCCGAAAAAAAGGCCGATGCATTTGAACGCGTTATAATAAAAAATCATGCATTAACAAGCAAATATAGAATTTTCTTTTCCTTGACAGTTGTCCTTGAACGTGGGACTCCACGAATTTTTTTATAGATATGTAAAATATACACACTCATTTTTTCATCAAAAGAGCGGTGATGAAACAAAGAAAAAAAAAGATGGTTACAACTCATTTGTCGTTATTCAGTCAATATGATATTTTTATTTATGAGGTTTCAAATGTGAAGTTGCACTTGCGAGGTATTATAGTTAAGCTTATTTTTTGCTTTCATCCATACTAAAACGCTAACATACAATGCGGACGAAAACTAAAGCAATGCAAGATTATTTTGATTTCTTCTCTATGCATAATCATTACTTTGGCGTCGAATTTGATCACTACTTTTCAGCTTATTACGCTAATTTGTATAATAAAGTATATTTCTATTGGTTTGTTTTTAATTGCTTTATCTTAAAGAAATTCAAAAGAAAAATATACTATCCAATTTACTCAGCATGGTGATCTGATCAAACAGAAAGCGAAAACGAAATACGACAAGAAACGAACAGCTGTGTTGCAGTCACACCACAGTATACAAGACATTGGTACGCTTTTAATCAAACTCTTTAGCTCAAAGACTGATAATATGCTGCGTTTTCGACTACCGCGACCTAATGTGTGTGTGTTTTACAAAAGTGATTTCATGATTCATATACAAACGCCAAATAGAAAAAAAATTTGTGTTTCCTTACTTTTCGTCCACCCTGTATAATATTATAGATTTATTTTTATTACTTTTTGCTAATATCATCCTAGATATCTCTCATTAGTTCTTCATGCGTAAATAAATTATCAAGAATTTTAATTGTTCTACGAAATCTCGATCTGAAATATATCAATTAAAGAATCTACAGTTAAATTAAACTTCAAAGACGAATTTCGTTAACCGTGTTGATTTCCTTGATAAAAACGAGAAATAATTGTGACGATTTTAGATAGAGTAGGCACAGCTCGAGAGCTATTATCCTAATACTTTATTAGTGTAAGTAAAATCGTGCGTATACTGTATTTTTCCCGCTACTTGTATACTATTTCTTAGCATAGAATGACCTTGAAGAATACAGTAAACATAATAACAGAAAAATACAGGTTTAAGGATAAATTCAGAGAAGAACAAAGGTTCCAATACGATTATGGTTAACACTATGTACGAAAGAACGATACGTCGAGAGTGTGGTTCCAAAGTACAGGTAAGAGAGATAAGCATAGCGGATAGAAAAGATATTGTGATTATTCCTTTTATGGATAACACTGTACGAGGCAAGGATACAATAAGCGTGTCATTCCAAAGTACAAATGGAAGAAGAACGAACGGGAAAGGGTATTGCGATTATCTCTATGCACTCGAGAAGAACAGACTAATAAAAGAAGTATGAATAGATAACAGATAGAGAAAGGCATCACACTTCTTTTAATCGAGGAGAAGCAACAACTTACACGTTATGCTCGGTTGTTACAATGATGAATGTTTGTTGAACGTAGTAAAAACCGTTCCAGAATAATACGTATAAAATTATATTTTCTTAGCTGATCATTGCGCGTGAATACGTGTTTTGCCCTTGAACGCAGTAATACTTCTTAAGTTTGCGCGTAAAACGGGTAACAACCCGTAAATCTAGAAACACTTTACGGCCTATACCGTGTTCTAGAATGATTAACACGTTTTAGTTCACTGATATAATCGCTAAAAATCCATTTTAACGAATTTTTAACGCGTCGTGAGGCTTTTGTAGGACTTGATGAGTTATATTAAGTTACTTTGTATTATTTGTCAAGAGTATTTTGCCTAATTTGTAAAACTGCTCTTATTTTCTTTCTAGTCTTTAATCAATCATATACAGAATAATTCGGTATCAATGTTACGCATAACAAAAATAAAACGAGATCCATCATTTGCTAACAAAGGATTAATTACTTTTTCACTGATTATAACGATATTTAATCTATATTATTTTGTTATAAAAACTAAAACACCATTATCATTATCAGGAGAATTTAGTCCTAATCCATGTCAATTATCTATGAAAGAATCTGATGATTGGTTTTGTGAATTAGATTCCGATTGGAAACGTCGAAAAATGCTTCATCATATACAAAATAAACGTAATCGGATATCAGATATGCGTCCATTATTTTTTCAAAATAATTGGGAACCAACCATACAATGTGAATTTGAACGACGAGTTGGTAATATTGGTGATGGTGGAAAATGGGTTTGTGATATACATCGTTTTGGACCTATGAATACTACAAATCTACTGGTTTATTCATTGGGTTCGAATGGTGATTTTAGTTTTGAATATGCAATCAAAGAACTCTTTCGAAATGCAGAAATTCATACATTTGATAAGAGATTATATAGATGTCCTGAAAATGTTTGTACATTTCATCAGGTTCGCTTAGGTAATGGAAAAAATGATAGTTCAAAATCTTTACAAATGGTTATGAATGAACTTGGTCATCAAAAGCGACAGATTCATATACTTAAAGTTGATATTGAAGGTGGTGAATTTAGTTTTTTTGAAGAACTATTTCAGTCTTCCAATAATAAACAAAGTGATTTACCTTATATTCGTCAAATTCTTTTTGAAATTCATCTTAATGTTGATAGAAGTGAATCACCATGTCGACGTGCACATAAGTTATTTGAATTATTTCGTTCACAAAATTTTGCAATATTTCATAAGGAAGCTAATGTAGTTAATGCACAAAATCTTTTTGAATATGCAATGTTACGTTTAAATCCATCATTTTTCATATCACCGTTATAATTAATAAAATTTTATCCGAATTTTTTCATTTCATATCTGTTATTTATTATAGAAATGTTTGCTTTGTTTTTTGACAGAATACGATATTATTTAAACAGAAAATAAAATGAATTGAGTTTTCATGCAATTTAAGTTTATGTTGTTTTTCCGTGAAAAAAGTTCCTTTATCGATAAATAAAAACAGGAAACTGTATATTAATCAAATGATTGCAGACATGTAGAGAATGTGTGAAAATAAATGATTAATGGCATAGCCAGGAATGTTTAAGTCATGGACAGTTTCCTAGCTAAATAATATTGAGAAGTAGGCGGTAATGGATAATTAAAAGTCAATCAAAATACACTTTTACCAAAACTTAGTACCATCACAAAAATCGAGGTTTATTTGAGCAAATTTCATTACTATCAACTGAAGAGCGGTTCGCGCTCTGTTTATTTTTTTCGCACTTTCTCGATTTTGTTAGAATAGACCTTTTTCTTGATATGTGTTACCTCAGCAATAGAATATCTGTTTTGGCTGAAACTTTCAGGATATTATAAGAATCGTAAGATCTATTCTTTTGGATAAAATTGCGAATTGAAATTCTTTGATTAGATTTTTCTCGTAATATTTCGCATTAGACTGGAGATTAACTAAAATTATTATAGCTCGAGAATAAGAGCCTATTGGAAAGAATCATTTTAGGAGTTTTAACTATACTATTAGTGCTATCCATGAGCAACATACGACCTCATAGAGTGGATAAGCTGGTGATGTTCTCTTGTGAAAGGCATTTTTTTGGAGGACGAAAAATCGAAGACATTTTACAGAGGCCATTGTAGACTATAATCAATTCATCTTTATAACGATTGTATCTAAACAGTATATTATTTAAGTCTGATATTTCAAACTGTTTGCCTAAACGATAGCAGACTGCATCTGATAAAACAACATTTGTTACTGATAATAAGAACATGAGTATTTTGAATTTGTGTGTCAGAAACCCTCGTTTTACAGTAAGAAAACGTATTTAAAAAACCATTCTGGTGCATTTGTTGAAAAAGAAAGCGTTTTTTTCAGTAAGAGAAAGCTAAACAATCAGATTTTAATACATGAAAAATACATGTGTCCAAACGCAGAAAAGAAAAGGTGTTCGAAGGATGAGTCACATGGCGTTTATTGGGGATCAGAGACGTGTCTCTCACAAGTACGCTTGAATAATATTTCTAGGTGATGTTTTAAGCTGAAGAAACGTACCGCAGATAAAAAACGACCCGATTAAGCGCGTTGCAAATAAATACCGATGCATTTGAACGCGTTGCAATAAAAAATAATACATTTACAAGTAAAAATAGGATTTACTTTTGCTTGACAGTTGTCCTTGAAATACAGGACGATACAATATTTTTTTTTATGAATATGCGAAGTATACACGCTCATTTTTTCATGAATAGAGCAGAGATGTGACAAAGAAAAAAAAAGATAGGTACACATCATTGGCTGCTATTCAATCAATATCATACTTTTATTCACAACGTGTTTCATATGTGAAATTGCTCTCTTACTGTATTACAATTAAGCTTGTTTTTCTCTTTCATTAATACTAAATCGCTAATATTCAAGATGGACGAAAAGTAAGGCAACTCAAGACTTTTTAACTTCGTCTCTATGCATGAATAATAAAATCTCTTATTTGAAGCAACATTATTAGTATCTGTGCTCAATAATCTATTCCCAAAAAAACACACAAATGTATCTTTTATAGTTCAAGGTGATTGGAGCAGGAATTCTAATTCTCTTGTCGCATTCCATTACTATTTTTCGATTAATGGCCCTGATTTGCAGAATAGAGTATATTTCTACTGATGTTTTGCATTTCTTTATCTTAAACAAGTTCAAAAACGAATAATACTATCCAATTTATTCTGAAAATCGATTCAATTAAACAAAAAACCAAAATACAACAAGAAACGATCAGTTTTGTTGCAGTCACACCACAGTATACAAGACACATCGGTGTGCTTCTGACTATCACTATGTAATAGGTCAGCTTTACATAAGACATTTTATTATTCATATCCACAGACCGAATCAAAAAAAAAGTTGTGTTTCTTTACTTTTCGACAGCCTAGTGTAAAATTATAGATTGTTTTTTATCACTTTTGGATAATACAAACTTAAAACAACTCTCATTAGTTATTCATTGCAAAGCGAAAAATCAACCATTCTCGCGCTCCTACGAAAACTCGCCCTGAAATATATCAATTAACAACTTTGCAGATAAACTAATCTTCATAGACGAATTTCGTTAACCGTGTTGATTTGCTTGAAAAAGAGAGAAATGAGCAACGGTTGTTGAACTTAGCAAACACTTATCTAGAAAAATACTCATAAAATATGTTCTCTTAGCTGACTATTGCGCGTGAGTAAGTGTTTTCTCCTTGAACCAGATAAGCTTTCTTTGGTTTGCGCGTAAAATAGGTTACAACCTGTAAAACTAGAAACACTTTATGCCATTTAGCGACTTCTAGAATAGATAACGCGTTTTCATGCATTGAGGAAATCATTCAAAACACTGCTTCAATGAAATTCAAACGCATTCTTAAGAATTTTGTCCGACTAGGTGAGTTTTATTAAGTTACTTTATATTATTTATCAAGAGTATTTTGCCTAATTTGTAAAACTGCTCTTATTTTCTTTCTAGTCTTTAATCATTCATATATAAAATGATTCAACATCAATGTTAAGCATAATGAAAAAGAGAAGAGATTCATCATTTGCTAACAAAACATTAATTACTTTTTCACTTATTATACTGATATTTAATCTATATTATTTTGTTACAAAAACTAAAACATCATTATCATCATCCGGAGAACTTAGTCCTAATCAATGTCAATTATCTATGAAAGAATCTGATGATTGGTTTTGTGAATTAGATTCCGATTGGAAACGTCGAAAAATACTTCATCATATACAAGATAAACG
>CAJNOP010000044.1:610066-643652 GCA_905250075.1 Rotaria sp. Silwood1
TCCGATTGGAAACGTCGAAAAATACTTCATCATATACAAGATAAACGCAATCGTGCATCCAATAAACGTCGAACTTTTTTTCAAAATAATTGGGAACCAACCATACAATGTGAATTTGAACGACGAGTTGGTAATATTGGTGATGGTGGAAAATGGGTTTGTGATATACATCGTTTTGGATCTATGAATACTACAAATATACTGGTTTATTCATTGGGTTCGAATGGTGATTTTAGTTTTGAACGTGCAATTAAAGAACTATTTCGAAATGCAGAAATTCATACATTTGATAAGAGATTATATAGATGTCCTGAAAATGTTTGTACATTTCATCAGGTTCGCTTAGGTAATGGAAAAAATGATAGTTCAAAATCTTTACAAATGGTTATGAATGAACTTGGTCATCAAAATCGACAGATTCATATACTTAAAGTTGACATTGAAGGTGGTGAATTTAGTTTTTTTGAAGAACTATTTCAGTCTTCAAATAATGATCAAAGGGATTTACCTTATATTCGTCAAATTCTTTTTGAAATTCATCTTGGTGCTGATAGAAGTGAATCATCATGTCGACGTGCACATAAGTTATTTGAATTATTTCGTTCCCAAAATTTTGCAATATTTCATAAGGAAGCTAATGTAGCTAATGCACAAAATCTTTTTGAATATGCAATGTTACGTTTAAATCCATCATTTTTCATATCACCGTTATAATTATTGAAGTTTAATCAGAATTTTTCATTTGTTATCTCGTATTTGTTTTGTTTTTGGTAGAACCTATATTATTTAAACAGAAAATAAAATGAATTGAGTTTTCATACAATTTTAGTACACACTGTTCTTATGTGAAAACAGTTGTATTATTTATAAATAAAAACAGAAAACAGTATATTAATCAAATGATTGTAGACATGTAAAGAATATGTCTCAATAAATGATATAGAATATCAGCTTTGAATGATTGTTTTATTCATGATATTGAAATAAGAGAATATTTTCACAATACCTCTCAAAATAATATGAAACGAATAACAGCAATACATGGAAACATAATAACATTCCAATTTGAATCATTATAATATTTTATTTTATTTGATCAGTTAGAGACTAGTTGTTTATAATACAATCACATGTCGTGTCATAATAAGCTTTGCAACTATTGTACAAGTCCGAGCAGAATTAAAAGTTAGAAAGAGGATGACAAAGACGTTTCCTTCGTAAAATTTTCGAACGTTTTGAAAGGCTTCTAACAGTCTCGCGAAAAATTTATGATAGGAAGGAAATATTAACTCAGCTTTTGACGGATAATAGTACGAAGATGTTTTCTCTCAGACAGAATGTCATAGAAAGTCGATTATTTTATTAACAAAAAATAGAAGTTCTAGCTAGATCTATATTCCGAACATATTTATAACATTTACACTATGGATATGCAGAATTCAACTATTGTTGCACAGTTGATTATGGTTTTCTAGAAATAGTATTACAACGATGTATTACTTAAAGTCTTGCTAGATGTCTTGTTTTCCATAGTCTATATTCTATTTAATTGTTTTTTTTGCATATATATACGAAAAAATACAAATAATAAGACAAGAAATTAAAATACGATTAATATGTATTTGTAATGAATTTCTTATATAGATGAACATATAGTTTGTATTAGATGAATTTTGGAAAACGAGTGAAATTCTGTACATCCGCAGTGTTGATGATATTGAAATATTCAAAGTATAGACATACGTACTTATGAGAACTTCAATTTATGTTGATTTTGTAAATATGTACAGTCAATTAAGATGCCTTCAATGTTAAAGTATTCAATATTAAAAATTTAACTAAAGCAAAAATAAAAATTTTCGAAATAACAGTTCATCATCATTTTTCTAAAATTAATATCGACCTAACTTCTCAAAGATAATCTATAGGAAAGAACGCATTATGCCATCGTCATCAGTTCATTAACATTTATAAATTTGACACATAGCTAATTGAAATCCGAGGATCACGTTTGGTCATGTGCACAGAAAATGCTAGATATTAATGAAAAATAACTTGAATATAAACTCGACTAGATCTTAGACGATCAGTTGTATAATCATTGTTATTGTATTATTAAATTTCGAATACATTTTTATTTTCACTTATTTATACATTCTATATCTTTCATTCAATTTAAAATCAATCGGAAAAAAAAAACTTTGAATAGTTTTAAAATCTATCTACATTATCAAACTTGTAGGAAAAAAATTAACAATAAACTAATTCAATTACTTCATCATAAGAATGAAATAAAATTAAATAGTAATAATAATAATTTTTTTTTCAACTTTGATATTCATTATTATTATTTTTTTTTTTTGTACAATCTTCCGGTGAATGTTTGTCTATATGTTTACAGAAAATATATCACAGCTACATTTGTTTGTTTTTTTTTTGAGCGACAAATAGACAGCAAAAACAAAAAACAACATGAAGAAAATGATTTATCTGACAAATACATTTCATCGACGCACACATACATGATACAATACGGTGCTTTCAAATTTTTATTCTCGACTAGGACAATGAATAATAAACGAACATAAACCAAGGTTAAAGAAAACAAGAAAAAAAAAAACAATATTTCGTTTGTTCTTTTTTTTTACATGAAATTTAATTATAAATAAAGTTGAATCGACTAAGTGCCTGTGGTAAACTTGATATAATTGGACCATAACCAGAAGCATTATCATATAATTCAAATAGAGGTGCAGCAACTAATTTATAATTACGTGGAACTGCAAACATTGAAGATTCACCAAGTTGAACAAGATATAATCTAATTTAAAAAAACAAAAAGTAAATATGTAATTTTCTTTTGTTTTACTTTACCGAATATGTTCTTTTGGTTTAGTTATATGAGCAGGTACATATGGATAACGTGGTGCTTCAAAATTTGGACGCCACCAATTACCAATAACATCTTCAACAAGC
Source organism: Rotaria sp. Silwood1 (assembly GCA_905250075.1). Taxonomy (NCBI): domain Eukaryota; kingdom Metazoa; phylum Rotifera; class Eurotatoria; order Philodinida; family Philodinidae; genus Rotaria; species Rotaria sp. Silwood1. The sequence goes on from CAJNOP010000044.1 coordinate 613,043, forward strand.
CAATTATTTTGTTGAGTAGAATCTGGTCGTCCTAATGTTTCATTTAATAAACGTTTAAGCCCTTCAATTGAATCTTCACCGGGATTAAGTTCTCCACCTGAAATTATTAAAAAATAGAAGAAAAAAAAAAACAATTTTTGTTTTGTCAATTTTATGTTTTCTTTTCTTTTCTTCTTACCAGGTAATTTAAAAAATGTTGTACCTAACTGAAGAAGTAATACATGAGGTAAATTATGTTCATGTACTAATAAAACAGCTTCAACACTACGTCTCATACCCATAGTTGTAAATTCTTCTCTCATACGTTGAAATCTTGCTTGAACAGAACTATCACGTTCATATAATGCATCTTTTGTACCAAATGTATAATTTGTTAATGGATATGTTTGAATTGTTCGTTCTAATGCCATTGTTTGAGTTGGATGAATAAATGTTCGATTAGTATTATTATTATTATTAGTAGTAGTAGTAGTAGTATTTGATGATCTTGGTGATGTTACCATAGAATTTGTATTATTATTTTGATCTGTTATTGTTGTTGACGATAATGATGATACTATCGGTGTTGTTATTGATACGGATGTATTTGTATTATTAGTAGATGTTGGAGATGATGATGATGATGTTGTTGTCGTTGAATTCATTCCTGGCCAATTAGTACGAACAAGTTGCGTAGAATTATTTGTTAAATTTGTTGCTACAGACATAATTTTTATAGGGGATAAGATATCAATAAATGAAATCAATATGTAAAGCGAAAAAAAAAACAAGGTTATTTTAACAATTGATTTTGAACTAATGTTGTATTACTGAACAAAGAAGCAACAGAAAAACACACACACACACAAATCAGTCAATCAAATAAAAATAAACCAATCATTGATAATATTATTCTCGAAATATAAGAAACTGTATAATAGTGACAACTATTGAAAGTTAAGAAAATTCAGCTCTTTCTAATCTAGATAGAGAAAAAAAAAATTCAGGAAACAAAAATTACATTAAGAATAGGGAAAGACAACAAATTACCATATTTTCTATATCTGTAAAAGAATTATTAGTATTGTAAGCATCAATAGATATAATAAAATAAAGCATACTCCAAAATAACAATATTATCTAATGATGGTCTCAGTTTGGAAAAAAAATATATTTCAAGGACTATTATCACTTACACTGTTGTTTTCAAACGTTTCGTTTCAATCTAGAGAATTAAGCAAACGATCTAAAACTAATTGAAATCAAATAAATAATAATCAAATCAATTTCTCATATATGAATAGCATTTCAAGAGTTTTCTTGCTTAGCTAAACAAACATATATGACTGAGGGCACTTGAAATAACATTCATGCATTTTTTTTTTACGTTGGAAACTAAAAAAATATTTATTTATCTAATAGAATAAAAAAAATCTTTATATATATATATTTCTATATTTCATCAATTATTATTTCTTTGATTTAGAATTTTTATTATCATTTTAATGAAATACATCGAATCACACGTTTTTTTTTATATCATAAAACGAAAACGATGAATAAAACATGCACACAAGTATCGGACATGATGATTTTCAATAGAAAAAAAATTATTCAAAATCGTTTTTTATTTAAGATTTGATAGTCCAATTAATTTACTAAGATATAATAAAATCCAAGCAGCATGCATCGTTAATGATATTACTTCATGTGGTACATTTCCAATAAATGCACATTTTAAATAAATATGATCACTAAATGTTGCTGTTGTAAAACAAATTGCCATTGCACCAAAAAAAGATCCAAAACCAATTAATGAATAAAAGAGCCAATCAAGATTTGGTATTTCTTGTCGTTTACTCATCCATAATGATAAACGAACACCAAATGCCATCGAAAGTATTTTAAATATTTGTTCAATACATAATTGACCAGTTACGATATTTGTTGTATCTAATCGAAAATCAGATGTATAATAAAAAATATTTATTAACCATTCACTTGTTAATGTTTGATATTCATTACAAAGAAAAATTAAAAGGAAATTTATAGAACCACATAATAAACCAGTTAAACCTGGTGGTAAATAATCTCCATGATACAATAAATCATATAATTCATCTGATGAATGTCCTGGTGATAATGATTGTTCACTTGTTTCAAATAAAAGTAGTAATAATATACTAATTGTAATTAGCATAAATCGTCCTATATTATTTAAACTTTGTTTATCACTTGATGTTGAAGCTAAAAGAAAAACATACAAAAGAATTTAATCAGTATTTTTTATTTTCTTTATTTAAATAGAAAACAAAAACAAAATATATCTTACGAGAATTATTATTTCTATTAATCTGCGAAACACTAATCCGACTAAATAAAAGTCCACCAAAAACATGATAAAACACATAAGCTATATAACTAGCTGCAATACAATAAAAGAAAATAATAGGATTTATAGCTAAATATATTGGTAAATATGATGGACAAAAACCAGTTAATATCATTGATATGCCTAATAAATAACTACCTATTTGTATATCCATTATATTACGATTTTTATAACGATTTTCTATCGATGAATATGCTAATAAATATTTATTTGGTGTGATTTTACTTAAAAGATAAGGTATACTCAAAAAAATAAAACTTGTTGCAAGATAAAATTTAAATAAATCTGTTTTCATAAATAAAATATTTCGATCAAATGTATATGGATAATAAAGCTTGCTTTTTTCAAATATAAATCCATGTAATGCATGAAGAATAATACTAAATAAGAATTTTTTATTGCAAATTAATTTTAAACTACCGTACAACATTTTTGATTTTTATTTTAAATTATTTATCAAATCAAAGACATTGACTCTTTCTGCGTTATTTCTTTTTTTCTTGGTTTTTTTTTCGTTCACTTGTCCTTTAATATTACGCAGTCATGCATGACGCATATGTTAGTATACTTATCAAGTTTTTTTTTTTATTGGTAAATAGAAACGAAAATAAATTCTAGTAATTAGATTAGAGCATATATAACAATTTTAAAATGCGTGCATATTTGATTTCAAATGAATAAGCAAGCTCTCGTTTCATAGAATTAGGATCCGATAAGATTGTCTTTTTAATCGTCAGTATTTTTTTCTAATCTCGCTCGTTGTAAACAGCATAAGATTCCAGCATACTTTATGATAAACACGAACGAGGAAGAAAGACTCCCGCCGATCTGCAATACTTGTCATTACTATTTCTCTTGTCATTCTTTCTTTTGCTTGAAGAAAAAAGGAAAGAGGATAGAGATAGCTAACGCCCAATCTTTGTATGTTAGCCTTGTATGCACGCTTCTAAAGTCTGCATACACAATCACCAACATCACTACCACAACTACCAGCATTACTCTCAGCACACGGGAACAAGAAAAGAGGATCTTTTCAGTTCTCTCGAGAACGATGCCGTGCGTCACTCATCATAGAACATTTTTTTTTCAAATTACGTTCTAAGAACGAGCATCGAGAGAGAATCGGAGAAAGAGAGAAAAACAAGAGGAAAACGAATCAAGCTTGCTCGTGTAAATGTGAGTGTGTGCAAGAACTACAACATATTGATGTTGATATTATCAAGTGCCTGTGACGTTACTGTCGAATCACATCACCATGAATCCTCAGGCACCGGCACCAACAGGAGCACCGCTTCGAGCATCGTCTCCAGATTTCTCTTCACTCTCATATGAAGAACTTGAACAATTAGAAGTTGTTCTACAGAAACAGGCTTTGATTGAAAATGAACAAACACGACGTTTGGCTGGTTTACGGCGTACTATGGTTCATCTTCAGCAAACAATTGATAATGATCAAAAACGATCACGAAATTTTTCATTATCTACTTCAAATAATTCTTCACCTGTACAAACAAATCAACCTATATTAACATCATCTGATATTGTTGAATGCTATATTTGTTTATCAATAATTGAAATTCAAACAAATAATTATAATCTTTCATCACCAATACTTTGTGCTGATTGTCATCGACCTGTTTGTCGACGATGTGGAAATTATACATCACCAGAATTTACTCTACCACATTATCCAATACATTCAGAAAATCAAAGTCAGGCATCAAAATGGCGCTGTCGTATGTGCATTGTACGTCGTGAAGTTGTTCGGAAGTCTGGTACGTGCTTGAATAAAGAAAAATAATCAGCAAATATATATATACATATCTTGAAAAAACGAATAAAGACGTCTTTTACATATATAAATAAAGTGAATCACAAAAGTTTAAGACACTTTCTACTTTATTTCTACTTATTCGATACTTAAATATCTTGAGAGTCATATGTGTGATGAAACATGCATTGTACAGGAAATTACAACGTATCATTCGATAGAAAAAAATTCTATTCTACAAAATACACTATTTTCCAGAGTTCTGAAGTTCTTATTTGAATCTTAATTTGCTTAATTATTAATAGACTATTACTGAATTTATAAAAAAAAGTGTTTCAAAAAATTCTATTGTAGTTATTTACTGCGAAACAAAAAATACTCAGCTTTGTTCAGTTTTCAATGCTCTTTCTAATGGTATAATTGAAAATTAAAAACCACGAAAATAAATTGTGTTAATTGACTAATTAATTTGAGCTACTCATTATTAATATTTAATTATTAAAATCGATAATTAAGAAAAAATTTCTATATCAAAATGTAGCCCGTTCAATTCTTTATCTAATGGTATATTTTAGTGGATTTTTTTCTGTTTTCAATAACGATAAAATCGATAACATACGAAAAGTGTCTTAAACTTTTGACTATAGAGAAAAAATTGTATTTCGCTGAACATTTTCAGCTAACGGCCAATTTGATGACGCATAAATGAGCCATGTAGACCTCAACCCTTCCTACATATATATATATATATATATATATATATATAAAGATATTTATTTTTTCTTTCCTTTAAAAAAAGAATTACAAAAAATAAAAAGTGTCTTAAACTTTTGTGACCCATTTTACGTTCAGATTTATTTTAAAATAAGATGCATACAAAAGCAAACTAGTCAAAATTAATTTATTTTTCTCACGAATAATTATGTTTTGCCCCTTTTCTTGGTTTTTTTTCCTTTTTTTCTTTTCCATTAAAGGAAAGAAGAAGACGAAGAAGAAAAAAGGTGTCTCATTGATGGCACCTTTACTTGGTTTAGTTATTCCTTTGATTAAGTCTTTTTCTTTTTCAACATATTTCACGAATAACATAAAAGACAAGAATGAATCTTTTTCGAGGTACATGGAATATGAATGATAATGAAACATCAAATCATTCGCCTATACGTTTATTACAAAAATTAGCTGCTTATCGTGCATCAATTACTTCAACATCAATGTCATCATCATCACCATCACCACTAAATGAACATCATTCATCAATTTTTAGTGAATCAACAAATTTTATTGCACGTCTATGGCGTCCATCTCCTTCACAATCAACGCCATCACCAACTTTAATTGCTTCACATGAAACAAAATCATCATCATTTGATCATATACCTGAACCATGTTCTACATCAATGGATGCATCATCCAGTTTATCATCACCAGCTATGTTAAATCGTCGTATGTCATTCATACGTAATGTATCAGCAAAAAATCCATCATCTAATCAAATTTCTGTGCAATCATCATCTATGGTAATAGCATCTCCAATAATGCCATTACTTCAAGCACAACCGACAACATCAAGTACAGTAACAGATCCTTCATTCGAAGATACAACATCTGAACAACAATATGATACCAATAGTGAATTATTATCTCAAAGTTTAGAAACAAATATTAATAGTAGTAATCCTCATTTAATTGATAATCAAGATAATGAGAGAAATTTTCGACAACAATCATTAATATATGATGAACAACATAAAAAGTTAGATTTAATATCAAAACCAATGAAATCATCTGTTGAACAATTATCATCATTACCGATGAGAGTTATTGAACAATATCATCATCATGATAGTCTTCCTTTATCAGAACCTAGTATCGATATTAGTACGGTAAGTTCAAGTCATCTTTAGAAATTATTTAAAAAAGCTTTATATTTTAACTAATTATTAGAATATTATTCTTATCTTATTACAGCTATGTAGTCACTAAGCTAAAAAATACTTCGTCATAGTAATAGTTATTTTATGTCCTTGTCCTGTCTATCATAGAAAGAAAACATACACACAAACAGGTACGCAGAAAGTCGTAGAAATTCTTTTTTTTACAGAGTACTCACGCTTGAAGAACAGGAAATAAAAGAGAAAGATATAATGATACAATACAACGTCGATGTTTCTCGTTCTAGATACTTATTTAAAATTAGTATTTATTTTTTTTCTGCTTCATAATTAGCCACAAGTCATCGAAAGAATGAAAAAGAAAGAGACAAGCAATCAAAAATATCTATACCTGTCTGTCATATAAAAAAAGCATTTATGTCATTTAAGATATGCAAATGAGAAATAGTCTCAAATGAATTCTCAGATAGTATTTATATTCATTTAGAAATTATTCTTTAAGATTTCTATACGAAATGAAGATTGACATAAAGAATAATATTAATCATCATAAGATGTTAATTTTTCCTATTATTTTATTTTATTTATTTTGTTTTGAAAGAAAAAAAAATCCAAGAATATTCGTTCATTGTGTTTTTATTACTTTTTTTCATCAGGCCATGGATTTTTCTTCTATTTCCATGTTAACAGAACAATCACCAAATAGTAGTAGTGGAGAACATTTATTAACAGAAAATGAATCCATATCTGCTGATATACCTAGGACAGATAATAATAATCGTCGACGAACAAGTCGTTCAAGTTTAAAAAATTCAGATACATGGGCACGTAAAAGAGCATTATTGCATCGTGGTTATCAATGGACGACAACATTAGATAGAGAACCTTCAATAAACAATAATAATAATCAAATAACAGAATGTCATTTACCGAATAATGTAAAATCTTTACCAAATTCTATAAATAAATCATCACCACATACAAATCAAGAAGACAATCTTTCATCATCTGAAATACCAATGTTAACAGATTCAAATTCGAATAATACTTCTTATAATTTATTTCGTCGACGACAATCATCTCGTCGTTTACCTGATTTACCAGCTATTAGTACAACTAATAAAAATTCATCAAATAATGATGTAATAAGAGCTGATTTAACATTAACATCATCATCACATTCATCAACTGAATGTCCATATCAACCATTACGAGAAAATTCTCTTAGTAATTATCCAAATCGTTCAAAAAGTATTGATTCAGAATCATCACTTAAAAGTCGTTCATCACATATAAAATTATTACATGCACATCAAACACAAAATGCCAAATCAATTGATATATCAAATTTAGCACGACAAAAATCTTTTCTTATTGTTAATAATACTTTATTACCACAACGGTCACTTGATTATCCATGTATTGTTCGTAAAGCACAAGATTTATCAGATATTGTTCGAACACGAATGTTATATTCAAAAATGAATAAACAACAACAAGGAAATCATTTTTCTATAAGTCTTGAACGTGAACATGTACCAAAAGTTCCAAGAAAAATTATTATACGACAAGATAATAGTATTGAAATTGCATTAAGGTAATTTTGAAATTATCGTAGCAATAATGATTTGTATTTTCTATCCAAAATAATAATGCTTTCTTTTTCCAAAAACAAAAAATACCAATTAATAATAGATTTAAGAGTCTTTTTATCAAATGTGTTGTATAATTTTAATCTTTTCCTTTTAAAAGTCAACCACCTAAACTTCGACGAAATACTGTATCAGAAGATTATTATTATGGTTATAATCCAGAAGCTGATTTTGGTATATCACAAACAGCTGGTACTACATCAACACTTGGCTTACCATTGTCTGCTTCGATGTCAGGTTCAGTAAGTGGTGATCGACGTAAAACAATAGAAACATGTGAAAATATTTATTTACATGCTGAAGAAAGTTCAAAATTACGTGCACGTACACCACCATCAAATCCACATAGAATATTACTTCATCGAGATAAAAATGATACATCAATACGAACAAATGGTCTTGGAATGCGTATTGTTGGTGGACAAGAATGTGAAGATGGAAGTCTCGGTATAAATTGTTTTTATTTTATTAAAAATAAAAATAAAAATTTTTTCATTTCATTTATTTTTTAAGGATGTTTTGTAACAAATATTTTATCCGGTGGTCCAGCTCATGTTCAAGGTAATATTGAAGTTGGTGATCAAATTCTTGAATTTAATGGCAATTCTTTAATTGATTCAACTTATGAAGAAGTTCGAATGTTACAAGATCAATGTGGTGATATTGTACAATTAGTTGTTCAACATAATAATATACGTTTACAAATTAATGGTGGACAAACATTATCATCTATAGAAGTTTCAAGACATTTTGAAACTGTACCACGTTTATCATCATCAATAACACGAAAACGACGAAATTTACCTCCATTACCATCTTCATTATCATCATCATTTCCTAAACAACCAAAACGACAATTATATGAAACAGTTGAAACACTTGAAGTACCAAATGTTAAAGAACTTAAACCAATTTTAATTAATCGTGGACGTTTATTAGGTAAGTTATTAGATATTTCAAATGAATTTATCTATATAATATGAATTCATTTTTTCTTTATGAATGAATGAATGAATGGATCTTTTGATTCTGAATAGAATTTTCTGTTTTTTGTTTTTCTTTTATTGAGGTAACAAAACAAGAACAAAACGGATTAGTCTTTTTTATAAGTAGATTATATCCTAATCCATTTATTCATAATTCATATTCAAAAATCTATTATGCATAGATTCTATTGAAAAAGATATTCATCTAATAAAAATAGTTACACCTCATTATCAACATGATTTAAATCGATTTTTATTCTTTTCATTGAGATAATTTGAATATATAGTTTGTTAATTAGTTTTTACAAAAGTCAACAATGTAGAAAAATGATATTTCATATCGAGTTCATATGATTAATCCTATCGCATTATTCATGCATATATACGTTATTAAAAAAAGAGAAGATAAATGAATAAAGAATTAGTATTATTATCTATTCTTTTGTATAAGAAAAAGGTTTTCATCAATCATATTTTAAATCAACTAAATGTCAAAAGCAAAAATAAACAAAATCAGAAAACTAATGAATCCGTATTCTAAAATAAAAAATGAAGAATCCAGTCAAATTGTATAATTTTCATCTGTCAACGGAAGTATGCATTTCCTAATTGATATCCGGACTCTTTCCTGTTGAATAGAAGTTCGTAAAATGTCGCGACATTTTTTGTTCTATTTAACTTGTTTCAGTATTAAAAACAATGGAAAAGTTCATCTCCTATTGATATAATTCTTATTTCTTTTTTTTAAAGCTCAAATTTGGCATGATATTGAAGAATTGAAATTAGCTTTAACAATAATTCAAGCAAGTAATCTTCCATTACGATCGAATGGTGATTTACCTTATGCATATATAACTGGTAAAATGTTATTTGAAGATCATGGTTTTGATATGTTTGAAACAAAAGTTATACATTCATCAAATCCAGTTTATAATGAAACATTTGTTTTTCATGAAGTTGAATCAATTGATGTGCTTCATCTTGAAATATATCTTTGGGATAAAAAAAATAATATTCAAATAAAAAATAAATCAATTATAACTACAAATATTAATAATGATAATATAGATGATTCTGATGATTTTATTGGTATGATAGAATTACCATTAAGTGAAGCTAATCTTGAAGATGAACCACGTTGGTATGAATTACGTGATCGTCAAACACGTAAACCATCAACATCAAGTGTAACATTTAAATCATCATCAGTAGAAAGTAATGAAAGTTTTCGTAAAATGCCACCATTATTAAAACCAACTAAACGTAATGAACGTACGAAATCATCAGCTGATTTATTAGTACGTGCATTAAATCGTTCAGCAACAAATAAATATGAAATAACATCTGATTTATTATCAACAAAACGAAAACATTCTGCTGTACAAATTCTTAATCATTCACCATGTAGAAAAAATTTACAACGTGCTAGTATTGCTGGCCCAATAACAACAACAATTACAATGTCAAAGAATGATAATGATAATGAAGATGAAGATGATGATGAAGAAGATGATGAAAATAATCATCAACGTCAACAACAAAAACGTCAATCAATAATAGCTATACAATCCGAAAAAATTAAACGTCAAATATCTAAAGGATTATTTAAATTATTTGATGTTCATACAAGACGTTTTAGTGAATCAACACCTAAATCAGTACCATCAAGTCCAATAAAAAAATTTTCTACACAAATATCAGCAACTATCGATCAACAAGATGACAATGCTTTATTAATGGGTGTTTCTATTGATAATTCAACTAATATTGTTAATAGATCACCACGTCAAAGTGTTATATCTACAACACAACAAGATGAACATCAATCATCATTAATACGTCCTATACCATTACAACAAATGCCTATTGGACAATTAATGTTACCATATATACCATCATCACGTCATTCATCTATATCTGGTTCAAGAAAATCTTCAGCTGCATCTTATTGTGAAAGTGATGAAGATATAGATAGATATTTTACATTATCTGAACAACAACGACAAGAACAATCAAATGAAAATAATAATATTCAAACACATATTGCTGGTCCAGGACAAGTAACACCAAGAAATTATGAAAATATGATTAATGATTTTATACATATGGGACAAATACAACTTGGTTTAATTGTTACAAAAGGTCTTTTAGAAATTGATGTTATTTGTGCAAGAGGTTTACAAAGAGTTCTTGATGATATTAATACGAATAGTACAAATATTGAAGATATTCCACCGGATACTTATGTTAAAACGTAAATACTAATTATTTTGCTTTTCTTTTTGAATTATTAATTTATTTTCTAACTCAATACTTCGATGAACTATTATAGACATATTTAGAATCGATAAAAAATAAGTCGAATGTCGAGTTCAACACAGAATAATTCTAGCTCTAGCTCTTCGATATCAATTGACAATCTTATGTTTTATTATTTGAAAATTTTAAATATATATCATCAATACGATTAAATATCTTTATACATGTTTTCAAAAAGAATGATTTACATCCTTGAACAAAAGTCTTTCTTCCACTTCCTTCTTTTTTTCTGTATGATATATTTAATATCGAGTTTTTGATCGATCGAAACAATGAAATGAGTACTCTACTTTGTATGGAGTCTATAAGTGATCGTCGTGTGATTCATTTAGTGTAGCAACATGGATATTACTATACTATCACCTAATACAATACTTAAGTAAATTGTCATAATTGACTACGAAATTTTAGTTGTGTTTTGAATACTACATACTTTCAATTAGTCATGTGTATATTCTACTAATTCACTTGGGAATATCAAGTCAATGATGAATATATAAGCGTCAAAAATATTCGAAGTACAAATAAAACTTTGTAGACGACTCTGTCAACATACTTAGTTGATATAATGAGCGATAGTATGATGCTACTCGTGTAACTATATTCAATAAATCAAATGATGATCACTTATACACTTTATGCAAAATAAAGTGCTCACTTCATTCTTTCGATCGACAAGAAATTCAGTAATAAATATGTAATAAAGCAAAAAAAACAAGAGAGAGTAGGCGGGACGATGGTTGCTCAACGATCTAAATCAGAAAATTTAAGTTAAACGAAATTTCTGGATATGATTGATTTCTATTCGAATGATTTATAGAATGAATCGAATTAAGTTTACTATAAACCTATTTATTAGATATGATAAAAGAAAAATAACATATTCGTATTTATTATATTGTCAAATAAACTATAATTATTTGATTGTTAAAATCAATGAGAACATCTCTCAATATTTATATATTTCTTATGTTATAGTTATCTTCGTACTGGTACACGTCGTGTACAAAAACGTAAAACACGAACAATAAAAACTAGTTATAATCCTGATTATCATGCAAAATTAAAATATCATGCTTGTAATGTTATGGGTAATGAAAATTTTCTTTTCTTTTCTGTTTTTTTTTTAATTATCTTTTAATAATCAAATTTATTCAGGTCGTCGTTTGCAAGTAACTGTTTGGCAACGTGCACGTAAATTTGAAAAAAATCAATGTATTGGTGAAGCATTTATTCAACTTGATAATCTAACATTAACTCAATTAACATTAGCTTGGTATAAATTATTTCGAGAAAAATTAGTCGAAAGTGAGTTTTATGATTCAAGCTAACTGTCAGATTATCGTCTATTTATCCAATGTGATCATATATACAAACAAAGCCCAAAAATAACACACACCTATGTTTTTATGCGATGTTAGTTTTCATCTAGTTCTTCCTTGTGTTGAGAGAATGAATCTGTTTCAATAAATTTTTCATTTACAAATGCATGTATTTTTTGTTTTATTTACTTATAAAATAAACAAATTTAAATAAACAACAAGTATTAAGCTAGATTAAACATACATCACATGAAATATTCATAATATCGATCAGGTCGAAATATGAGATATTTCTTAAATAAAATGAACAGTTGATGGCATAAATTGCGCAATTGATAAAATATTTGGATCAACATTCATTTCTTGAACAATAGTATAAAGTAAATTATTCATTTGTCGATCTATGTCATTCGCTAATGCAGTTAATGATGAATAATCTGTTTGTTTAATATCATATAATGAACGTGCAAAATCTAGTACTGTATCCTAAAAATAAAAATTTTTCTTAAGTAAAAATTTTCTTCATTTGTTTTCTAATATTTTTTTTTCTACTTTAAGAAATGTACACATTGGTTTAACAGAACTATCGGGTCCGAGGATACCCCAAGCAAAAACAGGTGTCATATCCTCGATTAATGTTAAAAATGTTGTTAAAAATCCATCTTGATGCTAAAAAGAAAAAGAAACGATTTAAAAATATTTGTATAACTTTTTTGAAAATTTGTTTTTTTGATTACTTTAGCTGTTGCTCGTCGAATTTTCAGAGCACATGAAACAGCTTTATTTAATGCTTGTTCACGAAATGTTTCAGAAAACCAACGATTTTGTAATATTGTTCGCATTGCTGATGGTGGTGAATCTAAGAGAAGATAAAATTTTTTTGGTAAAAAAGGATTTTTTTTTTTATTCAATAGAAAAACAATTTTCTTCTTACCCAAAATTTCAAAACCTTCTAATAACATAAAATCAATTCCAACATTATAAACTGTTGGATTTTTAACCTAAATATTTAAAAAAAGAAAAATAAAAGAGAAAAAGAGAAAAATAAATTTTACTCCAGCTGCAGCAAGTTCTTCAGTAATCATTGACCAATTACGTTCATCAGCTAGAAGAGCATTCATTTGTTCAAAAGCTCGAATAAAACGTGTTTTATCCTAAAATGACATTTTCTTTTTTTCTTTTCTCTTCATTATTCACTATTATTAGTTTTGTTTTACTATGTTTCGCAGTTTCTTATGATCTGTGTCATTATGTTCCAGACGTATCAATAAAAAGCAAAGCACTTAAAATAACTTCCAGACATTTTTGTTCTATGTAAAGAATAAATATAACTAGGCTTTCCTTTTTACAATCAACTAAGTTTTTCTTTTATTCGTTGAAGATATAAATAGTATCTCTAATTAAATTTTGCATACTATTTAAAAACAATGAAAGATTATTTTTCATATATATATATTCCCTTAGGGATTTTGTGAATGCTATGGAAAGATTCCATTTGGAGATGATTGCGTAGATTTATTTTTGATGTTATAAAAGATGTAGAAAATTAAAACGATTTTTAAAACTCACATTGAATATGGGTATAGATCTGAGAAAATAATATTTGGAAAGAAGTGGCTATATTTTTTTAAAAATATTGATTTTGTTTTCATTGTTTCACTGTATAAGATTTTCTGATTCTGACGAAACTTTATTAATTTAGAATAATTATTTTTAAAAATCTCGTAGGTTACGATCATGAAAAGTTTTCGAATTTAGTTAAAATTATACTTATGACGATTTTAAAAACTTTTTCTTCACTTCTCATGTTATAAAAATTTGGCTATAATTCAATAATAATATGTATATCGAGACATTATTTGTAATGATCTTTAGAAGTTTCGCTTTGTTGACAAGACTTTATTTTATTATCATGCGCAAAATAAAATCTAAAAAGTGATTTTAGTTATTTGAAAAAATTTTTAGATTATTATATCATCATACTTTTTGTGTAAATATCATTCTACACTACTGCTAGATACTAGAGCACATCTTCAAAAATTCATGTGTATGAAGTTTTATTCTTGATTTATTGCCATTTTTATGAGTAGCAGTTCATTGTGAAAATATCTACTTTCACTAGTATCTTCTATCCTCAGATAGCAATATTAGTAATTCGCTTATGTGAAACAACAAACTTCGTGCTAGGAAAATTTAAACTAAAAAGTCAATTTTTAACTGTATTCTAAAGAGGAACACAATACTTTATTGAACAAGTTATTAAAATAGTTATATCTGAAGAAAAAATGACTATATCAATATGAATCTTTTTTCGACTATCTCTACTCTCATTAGAGCTTACTTCATTTCGGACCACTATGATTTAGTAGCTACGTTTTCCTACACGAATTCACAAGACACTATGTACAAACCTCAATGCTACCAGCGACGGAATGATTCTGAATCAGTCAATAATGACTATTTGTCTCGAATTACTCGTCCGATAGCATGTTGACTACGTTGTTACATACACCTACTTTAGTACACTAGTATGTAGTTACTTGGTATGTACGGGGAGTTCAAGCAGTTTAATAAAAAAAACTTTCTGTCAAGTTGGCATAATGTTCAAAGCTACATCTAGTATTAGTTGTAGGGAAAATATCAAGTTATTGAATCTGTCACTAGGCAGTATATCATGCCGTAAGATAGCCGAAAGGCAAGACTATTCTTCCTATTTCATCTCAAACAATGATTTATCAATTTATGAGATGCCCTCAGTTCGGTTTACGATGGATATAGTCAAAAGAAGAAGAAACAAGTTTTTTTTTTTTCATTTAACTTTCAGAATGATGCTGAGTATCAATAGAAGTGACTATGTTAATGTTTAAATAAAAACAAGCCATAACATACTCTCATTGCTTTTTCAAGAAAACGTTCACAAATAGCTTTTGATACTTGTTTTAAATATTCTTTTTTCTCTTCACTACCAAGAACTTCCTAAAACATAAAAATAAAAATTTTAATTGAAGATTTTCTTTTTCATTATGATCAGACTAACATCACAAGCATTTCGTATACATGATAATTTGGCTAAATAATCTGTATCGGATGAACAACGAAGTAATTTAGTTCGTAATTTTTTATATTGAACTTGATTTTTTTCTGCTAAACGAAGTCCATATACATAGTAGGGTGGTAATGAATAATATGGTGATGATGGATCAAATATCAGATCACTTGTATCAAGCCATTCGGCATTCTACAAAAAAAAAAGAAATTCGAAGTTTTGTTTTTTAGTCAAGAAAATGAAATTGATTTTATTTTTCTTTCTTACATCTTCAGCACTTTCAAAACTATCTGTTGAACGTATTGATCGAAGTGAACGTCGATCATTAAATGTATTTAAATCTGTTTGTACATTTAAGACTGTTTGTAATTCTTGTTGAACACGAATTGAATCTGCTCGATTGTATAATATTGTATTATTATAATCATTTGTAGTAGTTGTTAATGGTAAAGATTCAAATGTTGATTTAATTTGTTGTTCATTTTCTTGTTCTAATATTAATGCTAATTCATTTGCATTTGAATTAACATCAATTTTATTTAATAAAAATTGTATTTTTTGTCTTAATTCAATTAAACGATTAGAATTTAATGTTTCATCATGTTGAATTAAATCAGGTTGGTTTGTTAATGTTAAAGAATTTGATAAGCTATAATTAATTATAGTTAATGCACGTTGCCAATAATCAATTGATATATTAAGATGTTCAAGACCATATTTATAAAGTTGTTGTGGAGTTGGTAGACTTTCTCTTATTGGTGTATCTATAGCATTTTCCCATTCTAATAAAAAAAAGAAAGTAAAATCTCAAATAAATCAAAATCTTCTTTTTTTTAATTAACTAACGATCAACAGAAGCTGATTTAGTTAATGGTGCTGTTTCATTTTGTGTTCGATTTTGACGTTGTATTTGCGTTCGACGATTATATACTTTCCAAAATAAAAATGCTATACCTAAAACGAAAACAAATTTTTTTTTGTAAATAAATATTTTAAAATTTCCATTGTAACTACCATATTTAGAGAATCTGTAATTTTATACTATTAAGTTGTACACTATTAGATGCTACTTCTTATGCATGATGACACAATGCTCTTTACTAATTGTTTTTTTTTTGAAAAACTGAAAAACATTAGTATGTAGAATTTTATGAAACACTTTTTTTTCAAAATTCATTACATCAAATTTTACATTTATTAAAATCATGTCGCTTTTTATGTATTGCTATAAAGGATTAAAATCTATTGTATTTCAAATAGGATAGTTTATAATTGTTTGGAGATTTTGCTTACTGTAATTTATGATTTGATAGAAATTTAAATTTCTTAGAATGCTAGAAAGTTGAAGCTATCTCAAAATCTCATTTGTAAGAGTCATAAATGACAGAACAAAACCTATTTTGCTCAGTACAAGCGAGGTTTTTGATTTATTTAGATATTTACTTACAGCTAATCTACAAGAATTCAACAAAATATCCGGAAAATATATTTAGAAATAGCATCACATTTTAATTGTAATTTCCTGCTTTTGATCTTCGTCAATGATATCTAAGTATCCGAATAGTAAGCAAACATATTTATCAACACATTTTAATTTAACATTTTGTATGCAAGTCATCTTTTTTTTTTTAACTCAGAGATTTGTTCTCAATAATCTAACTTTAGTTAATTACTTTTGATTTTCTCCAACGACCTATAAATGAACGAAATCGGATCAGACATGCTTTGCAAAAACTTTTCATGAATCATTGAAAACCAATAGTAAACCCATTCTTAAAGGAATCCGATTTCCGTAGTTTAAAAACTTCGACAATCGCTTCAAAACTATTATTTCGTAGAGAAATACCTTTGCCATATTTTCAATTCTTCTTAAAACTTTGGATATTTTTAATTACACAGAAAATAGAAACATTCATTACGGATGATCTTCTATCACTTTTTCACCAATAGACACAAAAAGTTACCGTGATCGTAACGGTACTTAAAAAATATTTTAACCTCTCTTACTGTGACAAATATATAGATTTCATTCAGTTTCATGGTATTACAGTCATAAGCATTAAAATTCCGTACGAAATTATACGATTTTATATTCTTCTCTAAGAAAAAAAATTCTATCATCATCGAGACATCAACAGCAATCTTATATTTTCTTACCAATAGCTGCAATTGTTGTTGACGAAATAATTCCCACTCTACGCATATGACTACTACTACTAATAAACGACATAATTATATAGCAGATCTACATTAAAATAAAGTATAGTCAAATAAATTTAAAAGAAAAATTTTAAAAAAAAAAGTAATAATTTATTTAAAATAAAACAAAAAAAAAAAAGAAAAGTCAAACATTTTTATTTTTTTATTGATGCTAATAATGGTCCATCTTTTTTTTCAAATAATTGTTGTTGAACATGTTTTTGTCGAAATAAACTTATTTGTTTACCAATATAAATTGCTTTTTCTAAATTTGTAACAATATTCTAAAATAAAAAAATCATAATGAAATTTTTATTTTCATTTTTATATAAAATCTGATAAATTACATTCATATGTTCATTACTCTTTGCTAAATTTTTTACAGCATCAACACTATATTCAATATCAAATATAAGACCATTTATTTGTTCTTGTAAATTTTTAAGTTCACATCTTTTTTGTATCATTATTGGTAAAGCTTTTTGTACATGTTCCTTAATTTTAAATTTATTTTGCAACAAAAATGTTTTTTTTTTCTTTTTTTTATTTATTTACTTGAAGTCGATAAAATGCCAAGGATGGTTCATTAGCATTATATTGTATTGTTTCATTTAAGAAAAGTATTGATGTATCTACTTTTGTTTGAATATCTCGATCTGGACGATTCATTAAAGATTTAAAACGTGATTCGATTAAATTTAATCAAGATACTAATTTATTTGAAAAAAATATTTTAAATAAATAGAAAAAAATATCGAAGATCTATTTATTTTTATCCAATAAAATTGAATTTATATCTTTTAACGACCTCTATGTATATCGATAGGGAAAAGATAATTTCTTTGTATAGAAGAACTTTTTTATTTGAATAATCATGACACAAAAATCACCATCAAAACATTATTTACTTCTTCCTATTGAGAATCATCGAAATATATGTCAAACAACAAAAAATTCTAGTATAAATTTTACTCATATACAAAATCATGTTGAAATTAATACAGAGCAAATTCAATTTAATCGTGATATTGGTACAAACACACCGAATTATGCTGAACAAATAGCTCGAGCTATTGATAATGGAAATGCTGTTGAAGAAGTTACTCAAATGCTTATAGAAGGTATCCTAAATTGAAAGTACAATACAAAATATTCCAAAATTTATCATTGACTTTTTAAATATGTAATAATTCAGTACTGATCAGTTTTAATTCAATATTGGCTTTTATATCTGCAAAACGATTAAGATATCTTACGACTACATTATTAGCATTGGTTCAACAATTTTTAAAAGCATTGACTAATTAATATATTAGCGGTGTAATGAGAAAAAGACTTGTGCAAGGCTCAGCCATCTGATCATACGTGTAGAGTAGCAGTAAGCAATAGAATCAGTCGATGATATGATTGATGAAAACTTTGAAAATCAATGATATGAAGATTCTAGTCCATTTCATGATTCTAATTGTTATTAGACGTGGCATCACTGTATCTTTGGTTCTTAAGAACATATTAACCATTCTAATTCTATGTTAACAATATAAATTAAAGGAAATTTACTAGAACAGGAACGAGAACGTTTTTATTTTATGACAGTGAATAAATATGACATTTTAATTTACAATCCGTCTCTTTCAGACAAAAAGTATGAGATTAAACTACATCAATAATGAAATCTAATACATTTAAAAATTGATGAACGAATTTTGGAACATGTTGTGTGTGATAATAAGTTAAGTAGACATAAATTCGACATTATTCTATAGATTTCTTAATCGATTAATCGAAAGAATGGGTTTTGATTATTTGTTCGCATAATCACTCACACCGCCATTCAAATCTTCAGTTTATTAACATGAAAAGTGATTCACTATGAGTTCAACAGACTACAGCAAAGCGTTATAATTTTACAAACGAAACAAAAAAAAATACACTAACTTGATTTTATTTCTTTTCAACGTCATAAAAGTTATTTTATATATTAGCTGAAGCATCTGAATCTTATTGGAAACTAATGACTGAACGACGACAAAAAGCTATTGAGGAAACAAATATTGAAAATCAACAGGTAAATTTCATAAAAATATATATATATATTTTATAACATATTCTTATTTCCGTTTTTTAATATTTTAGTTACATACTCTCATTGATGATTTAAGCAAAGAAAACGATAAACTTCGTATAGTAGCTAATCATTGTGATTATTTACAAAATCTTCTTGAAGTAATTTATATTTCTTTTCAATAAATTAGAAAAATTAAATTCTTTTTATTTGTTTTTCATTAGACTGTAACTGTTGAAAATGATAGTCTTCTTGATGAAACAACTACTGATGATAGTCCATTAGATTAATATGTGCAAGAAAAAAAATCATAAGATACGAACATTTATATCTCTGCTTGTTTGTATATATATATATATATATTGTTCTTATTTTATACTAGCTAGAATTTTCTGAATTGTATATCAACTAGAGATGTACACGAGGCTTTCTAGTTTCGATTGTAAAAGTCGAATATTTCCGAGAACAGAAAAAAATTAAATAAACATTCAATCACTATATTTTAAAGAGAAATGGAGTATTCTTCTATTTTCTTTTTCTTTAAACTATATCTAATTTGCTTCAGTTGAAATCATACATTCTCATGATCATTTCTAGTATCAACTTTTAAATGAGTTATTCTTTGTCAGATAGAAAAAGAATCATCTATTTTTTTTTCTAACTGTTTTCTTTTTGTCTTTCTGTTATTTTCAAATAAAGTTTTAGAAATAAAAACCATCTAAATATTGATTTTTTTTTCATTTTATGCAAGTTAACTTAAGATACATATCAATTATTATCAAACGTCAATAATGTAGGCGTTGCTTATGAGTAGATCACATAGATGCAAACATCTGTTCTTAAATCCCATTGATTTTATATGTGTATATATAATCTATGAAATATCATTTATTTATTTGTTGTTTTTTTTTTCTTCTTCAACAAAACATGTTTTATACATTGATCGTTTTTACATTGATTTTTGAAAGTATTTTATCAGTACCAACTAATGAATTATCACAAGGTCGAAATGCAGCATTTGAATTTCGAGAAATGATTACAAAGGTAACTGGTCGTTCAGCTATGGATTATCTTGGATATGGATGTCATTGTGGTCTTGGTGGTAAGGGACAACCAATCGATGCAGTAGATAGATGTTGTCAAGTTCATGATCAATGTTATGCTGATACCTCCACATATCTTCAATTTTGGAATTTATGTTCACCACATTTAGTTGGTTATGCATGGAATTTTAATAATAATGTTGTTACATGTACTGGAAACAAAGATACATGTGGATATAAAACATGTATGTGTGATAAAATTGTTGCCGAATGTTTTGCTCGAAATAAATACAATGATCAATATAGAGGATATAGCCAAGGTTCATGTTGATGAAATAAAAATTTATTTTTATTTTTATTTTTTTTTCTGTATTTCTTTATAACATCGATCAGTTCTTTATTTTATTTACAAAAGAAAAGAAATAAACATGACAAAATATATCCACGGGTCCAGAAGAAATACATAATTTCAAAATATGAAGACGGAAAACTGTGCGAAAAATACTGAGAAACTCTGATGCTGTCATGTTTATAAAACATTTGTTAGCCAGCCAAAATTGTATTTTCACGTTTACAAATGCAACTAAAAAAAAAATCATTTTCTTGAAATGGACTGATTAACATGGAATAATTTCATTGTTTCAATACAATTTATTGAATGAAACAAAATTACTGAACCTCTCTTAATTAGATATAGTACAAGAGTTGTCTACAATGGTACGAAGCTGCTATTCGAAAGTGATGATCTGAAGGTGTGAACAAGAAGAAATAATACCAGTGAAATGTCATGAAGTATGACGAGCATTATACTTCAGTCATAAGTCGAAGTACTGGAGTCGCGCTTTTCTCTCCTTGGAGTGTGGGTGGGCAAAAGAATAGATAAACGAAACCTACAGTCTTCTATTTGTTAATTATTCTTGTTTTTTGGAAACATTGTTCCATGAACAATTACTCAAGAAACTCAAAAGAACTATTCACTTAAGACAAACGGACTTGACATGATTAAAGTCAATCGAAGGGCAGTAGTCGAAGACAAAGAAGAGGGAACCCAGATATACTCTATATTTCGTCGCATACGACCGTATTTCCCCGTATTGTATACAGAACAACACAATCGTAATACTGAGCCATGGAATACATAAGTATTCGACGATTTACAGTTGCTTACGAGTGTGCTTTCGATTTATGCTTGCGGATGAAAAGAAAACCCACATCTAAATCCTGTTTTGCTATTGCATCAATTATTTCTTGATCTGTATGAATAATCAAAGATCATGCATGTAACATTATTCTATGTGATTTATAATCAATCAGTTCTATATGAACATGATCTTCAATAATAGAATGTTTCAAACATTTCATAAGTAAACGAATTTGATGTTGTTTACTCATTAAAATTCTCACAAGTACTCTCGACGCTTGTTTTCCATCAGATTCACTATTTTCCAAAATATGATAAAATTGAAATTGTGCAAGTTTTGGAAATATACAATATGAGTGGTTACTTTTACATGTAATTCGACCATAACATGATGCATTTTCTCTAAGTGGCACGTCGACAAATACTGGATAAGGAGCATGACAGGTGCTCATGAACAAAGGCTTAATAGTATTATAAAACATGTATTAATGAATACTTCATAAGCAAGAATCGGTAACCATTGCACGAGCAAAGCATATGCATTCATTTGTATCTTAAAGATTGAACTAATATATTGTGGAACGAGATTCCGGAACTTGACCAATAAGACTTTCGCCAATTGGCGAATTTCCAAGGGGTATATTGGCAGTAGTCCACTGAACCTTCGTCAATAGGCGAATATCCAGGGGGACAAATTGGCGAAAGTCGAATAGATTGTCATTAATGGTAGTGGAACATTCATATCGTAAGTGATGCACAAGAACTATACCTATCAGTATAAAAATGTACCTAAAGTCATATAGTTAAGAATATAGTTGATATTAATCTCTCTAATCAATACCACCGTTCTACTAAAATTCGAGAAACTTCATTGGAAATTCGCCAATTGGCGAAAGTCCAGTTTGCGAAATTTCTATTGGCGAACTTCCGGTAACCCTTGATTATGTTAGTAGCTGCATATCTCAACTGATAGTTATACAATTCTTAAATCGTTTTCACACGCACATACGTGTGGAGAGAATGTAGAGTCATACAACTGGGTCAGATCCGAATCGACTCGACTTGAAGTTGGATTTGAGTTAGACATTCAATTTGTGAAAATATCGAGGTTTTCAAATTCGAATTTCTTTAGAAGAACTTTTTCTGTTTGCATATTACAAAAGTCAATGTTATTAGTGGTTTTTTAACCATATATCACGAACCAAATAATATTTGAACAAGCAATTGTAAATGATCTTTTTCTTGTTGTTAAAAACAAAGCTTCCTATACTATATATTGGGTGGATTGCATTTTCCTTTTCAGAACTTCTTTTTCGGCTACAAAATTTTGAAAATTATGTTTTCAATCTTACAATTTGTGCGACAACTCTGTGATGATATGTTTCTTTTACAAACAGACTCTTACAGCTGATATATATCAAACTTTTCTACTGAACATTGATTCTGTGCTAATATTAAGAGATTAAATTATCTCATAGCTTTTGCTGACATGTGATTAATAGGTTTGTGTTCCTTCTAATCTACACATTGTAAAAAAAAACACTCCCTTGATTTTATCTGTGAACTATTCATGACATAGAATTAAACTTAAGTTGATAATCTTCTGAAGCAAAATAGTAATGTTCATTAATGTAATGCAAGGAGAAGAAAACAATAAAATTAATATAACTGGGATTTTTTGTATTGTATTGCTATACTACGCACATCTAAAACTATACTTGAGACTGATCAATGTCTAAACTCGACCTTTTCTATCTTTGTTTCAGAGTTCAGAGTAATCCTTTATCAAATTCAACATTTAAACGAAGGAAGAAAAATAATTTCTTTTAGCACACAAGATAGAACTCTTCGTAAATTAAATTAAAAATTCACTAGTACCCTATTCGAACATCTTGTAAGCAAGATCTTGAAATCTTGAGATCGGTAAGCAACATCTTATCAAGACCTTGAAAAGATAATTTGTATGTACACGTCCTGATTGTATCAGATAAATCTGTACCTAAGTACTTGGCAAGATCATGGAAAAGATATCGTTTACTATTATCTTCTCACAAGATCTTGAATAAAACAAAAACCAACATCATTAGTGTATTTATTGCGTGCTGACTAGTCATTCACCGCTTTTTTATGCAAACATAGCGGTATATAACCCTTTCCAGCCGGCTACTAGAAAACAAGTAGCAAAAAAATCTTTTTATGGATTTTCGTTGCTCCTAGACCATGAAGACAGGAAAAGTTTATTTCTCAGAACCAATAAGTGTTTCGACATCTAATGGCTTCATGTATCCATTTGGATACATCCGGCCACTAAGGGACAAATATTTTGAAAAAGTCATTTCTTTTTGTCTATCAAAATTCGATATTTTATGGCTTTTTTACGTAAGATATCTTAGGTCAGGATTCGAGTATTTCCGGAAAGAATTCACCCCAAACACCTTTCCAAGTAGAACTCAACGAGCTCTATCCAACCACATCATTCATTTTTCTCTAGCCCCACCTCATACTGAGAAAATTCCAAAATACCATCAAAAAACAGTGTAAAATGCAATCAATTCTGGAAAAACTTGTCGCGAGTCGTTCAGGAATGCTTTCCAACTTAACCAACGAGTTTCCAGGTAGATCTTGACGTGCTTTATCGAATACCCATCTTTGGTGCTCCATTCCATACTCCGCTCCTCCTCAAAACCTTCAATCCACACTGAAAACTCGGTTTTTCACAAAATCCTTGTCGCGATTCGCTCAGACGAACTTTCCAACAAAATGATCCAACTTTCCAAGTAGATCTCGACGAGCTCTATCGAATGGACACCTTTAGAGCTCAATTCGATACTTCGTTCCCCCCAAAATGGCCGTTCCGGGGCCTGATTCCTATATATTGCGGAAACGCCAATGAGGAATCGCCCAGAAGCAGTTTCCAAGTATGCTAATCAACTTTCCAAATAGATCTTAACGAAATCTATCGAATGCATACCTTTGCAGGTCGATTCGATGCTTCTTTCCCACCCCAAAATGGCCATTCCTGGGCCCGCTTCCTAGATTTTTCCGGAAACGCCTGTGACGATTCGCCCAGAGATATTTTCCAAGTATATCAACCAACTTTTCAAGTAGATCTTGACAAGTTCCATCCAATGGACACCTTTGAGCTCGATTCGATGCTTCTTTTTCCCCTAAAATGGCCATTTCTGGGCTCGATTCGTAGATTTGTGCGCAAACACCTGTGACCATTCATCCATGAATACTTTCCAAGTATACCATATAACTTTCCAACTAGATCTTGATGAGCTCTATCAAATGAACACCTTGGAAACTGAATTCGATATTTCTTTTCTCCCCAAAATGGCCATTCCGGGGCCCGATACCTAGCTTTTTTGCCGAAACACCTATGACGATTCACCCATGAATAATTTACATGTATACCACATAACTTTCCAAGTAGAGAGTGCGGTGTGGATGTGGGTGCGGGTGTGAGTGTGCGTGTGGTGTTCTAAAAGAGATACCGACACCCACACCCACCCATCCACACCCACACCCACACTCACACCCACATCCACACCCACACTCACACCCACATCCACACCCATACCCACATCCACACCCATACCCACACCCACACCCCACACCCACACATCCCACACCCACACCCACACCCACACCCACACCCACACCCACACCCACACCCACACACCCTCACACCCACACACTCACACCAACACCCACACCCACACACCCACACCCACACACTCACACACCCACACCCTCTTCTACCAATGCAAACAATGAAAACGTCAGTGAGAATGTAATCTGGAATCATCGTGGGGCAAGAGAGTTAGCGTTACCTTCTGTTGTACCTGCTCTTCACACGTATGTAGTCAGAAGTGTAGCACAGGTAACGCCTAGAAGGACAATGCGAACAAATCATCAGTGATAGTGACTAGATTCAACAGCAACAGTTAGCAACAATCTTAAAAAGATGCCAAAGAAAGTGAAAACTGCTTAAACAAGTTAGCAAGTAGGAAAAGAAACGTAGTCGTTTTAATCGTGAAGATCTAAAAATGAATAGAAAATCAACCACTTCGAGTCTTCGTTTGATTAAGATCTAGAAAAGTGACATTCTGAACTCTAGTTTTTCTTTTTAAAACACAGAGCTTGTATGAGTTTCAGTTGATTTGTGTTTGAGCCTTATGAAATTCAGCTTTTAATTGTTTAACACATTCGCAACTTTGTAGTACACACGGGTGATCGGTGGGGTAGGCTTTAGACCAAAATTCATAGGACATTTTTGCGTGTTCTAATGCTTCTTTGAGTTTGCCTTGCTGATGATATGAATCCGACAGACAGAGACAAGTTCCTCCTAGTGTGTAATAATTTGGTGGACTTGTTTTGAGTTGAAGTTCAAGTGAGCTGCTGTAATATTCAATGGCTTTTACGTAATCACCTTGAACAAAGCTTAAATTACCCTCTATTTGTTGAAGCCGTACATGAAATGCAGTGACATAAGGGTGATCAACAGGTACAGCATTTGAACAGATTCTGAAAGCAATTCTCATATGTTCTACAGCTTCTTTCAGTTTATCTTGTTCTAAGAGTGCCAGAGACAGATTGTAATAGGTTGGTGCAAATTCAAAATGATTTGGTGGAAGAGATTTCAGCTGAATTTGAAGAGTTTTGTTCAAATATTCAACTATTTTCTCATAGCTGCCTTGTTCCCAGCAAACTGCTGCGATGTTTTGGTAAGTGTTTGCAAGATTAGGATGGTTGGATGGTAGGACTTCGAGTCCAATCATTAGAGCTTTTTCGAACATCTCCAAAGCTTCTGCATATCGTTTCTGATGCATATAGGTGATTCCGATATTATTGTAGGAAGCTGCACGTACATATTGATTTGGTGCTGGCGCACTTAGCTCACTCTCGAATAATTTGTTGAGAAACTCCAGAGCTTTTTTCGAGTTACCTTGACTGGTGTACACCATTAAAAGATTGTTATATATTACGCTTACAGAAGAATTTGTTGCTGATGTATGCTTGAGTACGATTTCGAGTGCTTTTTCATAGTACATAATTGCTTTTTCTGGCTGACCCATATATCTGTAAACTAATCCATGTTGTTATTCACAAATTGTGTGTTGCAACATAACCTTCAAAAGGTTATATAGCACCTGTTTTAACCTGTTATTTGAATAGTTGCAAAGTTTGTTATAATAATGCGAAAGTGATTCAAAGTGGACACCACTGGTTGACCAAATACCAAGTAGCCACAAATAGTACTCTTCGGCTTGAGCATATTTTCCCATTTTGAACAACAAGTTTCCCCAGTCAATAATAGGACTTGATTCTATAATGTCTTTCCTCATGTGCTCAGTTAGCTGACGAAGTTCTTCATCTTCTTCATCAGTTAACTTCAATCTCACAGTCCATACACCTTTATCACCACTTAAATTGACTGACTGAATTCGGAAAACACTTCCCATTGTAAAGAGAATTTCCTGTTCATCCTGAAACTGGCTTTGTTCACTAACGTCGGTGAATGGTGTTTCATTTTCTTTAACGTCAATCTCAATCTCCAACACAACAGCGGCAGTATCTATGGAGTTCACTCCGGCGAAAATAGTGGCTACATTTTTATCTTTGGTGGTCGATAGGAAAGTTGTGGTCGACATGAAGCCGCCAATTTTATGTTTTAGATTTTCAAAATCCTCGAAAGGCATGAAGAAACCTCGGTACAGAGTTAGTCTCTGGGTGTTTTGATGATCAGTAAGCCATTGTGCATGTTGCTCTTTGATATGCTCGTGAAGATCTCGGAGGAAGAATCGCATTTTAAAGAGCACATCCACATCTTGCACTCTGAGGGCTTTGTTGAGCATTTTGTAGAGGAAGCAGTTTTTAGTGTACCATCCAATTGCTTTTTCTGGTGTGTACGTAGCTTCAAATTCATTAATATGACGTAACTCACTTGCATTATCGTTATATTGTTGTCGACAGAAGGAAACCATTTCTTCTGTGTCTGTCCTTATTCTGGGAAAGTCAAGCAGAAGTTCTTTCAAAATTTGTGCGTACATGAAAGAAGCTTCCTGTCGATGTATTTGTTCTGCCTCTTGATTAGTATTAGAGCTGCTCATTAGCTTAATTCCAGGTAAATAATTTGATGGCGAAGATATATCTTTTCTCAGTTGTTCACAGATCTGTTTGATGTCGGTATAGACACCTTTTACTTTGGCTGTTGCTTCAGTCCACTTATCACGATTAGAGTTGTCTGAGCAGAAGACGTAGATTAATGCGATCTGTGGCACAGCATGAATAAGGGAAATGATTGTTTCTTTGCACGAATCAGAGATAATAAGAAACACTTTTTCGTCTTTAATATCTGTAATGTAGTCGACACACTCATCGGGATTATCAAAAGTTTCGAGACGATTAACAATCTTTCGAAATTTAACTGAAGCACTTTGGTTCTCTTCTGCTATAGTGATATTTGCGTCGAGCCAAACAACAGCAAAGTCTTCGTAATTTTGATGCTTTCGCCCAAGAAACGGTCCAGTGACATTCGTAGTGGTAACTTCCGGCAAAGACTGCGCTGAAAGAGAGAAATGAACATTCAGTGTTAAAATGTAGATATTTTTCATTTTGAGAGAGGAACCGTCTTTGCCTTTTATCATTTTCAGATTACATGTGAAGTTTTTACGGTTCCTTCCCTCTTTAAGGTGTCTGAAACATGGCTCATTGACAAATTCTGAAACTTTCAAGGCAGATAGATATTGTAGTACATCAAAAGATGTGCTAGACTCGAGCTCGCATAATGCATCCTTCTATGAAATATCGGGGGGTCACAAGCGCGTAGAATGACCTGGATTTTTTCCCTTTTTCTACGCGACACTTCGAGCCAAATGAGCCGAAAATTTTTTGCGGCAACCTGAGGCAAATCCAAGCGTATGTCTTTTTTGAAAATATTGTATCATTCGCTGAGGACAGCCAAAATACTTGAAACGCTGTCAAAAACACGTTTTTTTGCTAGGGCAAATTTTGTAAAATTTATCAAAAATGAGCAAAATAATATTTTCAAAAAATCATGCGGTCTGATTTCACCTAAATTGCCACAAAAAATATTTTCAGCCCAATTGGTCGAAGTGTCGCGTAGAAAAAGGGGAAAAACTTCCATATTTCTCTTCAAAAGTTGATTTTGAGAAAAATGCAAAACACAATGTAATTCAAGAGGAAAGTGCTGGTTGCATTCATGGCAGCCACTATATGGTCGCTTGGCTGCCAGTGATTGTCATCGATTGCCGTTAACTGCTGTTGATTCTCATCGATTGCTGCTTAATAAGCATGGCAATCAACGGCAATCAATAGCAATCACGTGCTGCTATATTGTCACTTAATTTCCATTGATTGCCACTTGATTAGCAGTGGCAATTCAAGGCAATCAAAACAACCAAGAAATTAGTTTTTTCTCCTTGATGAATTTTCAATTTTCTCCCAAAATACTCATGGTTTGCCTCTTGACATCAACACTTTATATAGGTTATCGACCATAGCGCATCCGATGAAGATGTTTTCAAAGCCAGATAGTGCTTTTAAAAATTGACCCCTAATGAGAAAAACTACACATTTTGACAGACACAGTTTTCTATTTTCGCTTATATTTGTCTTCTAGCTAAATAGAAAGGCATGCGGGTGTTAGAGAGGGACTGTAAGTGATGTCGCGGATAAGCTTGACTCATTCCAACTAAAAAGCCGGAAGACAAAGAGAGGGCAGAAAAGATCGAAAAGCGTGTTTTCGACATGAAGGTCTCGAAATATCCGATCTTCAAAACTCAGACGAGGTGAAAAATTTTGGTTTTAGTGTAGATTGGTGCAGAAGACTTAGGAGTACTTATAGTAAAAAGAAATCTAAATTAAATAAAAACAACTTGTTTCACCTTGGAAGGAGAAGCTGTCCTTAGCAAAAACCTGTGCATTATCAAGTTCTTACCAGTCACATTTTGAATTAACTTGCCGTGGTTAGCTTCATTTGGCTTTTCCGTAGAGTTTTGGATGGAGATTGTAGTCGCTACCTCGCCCTGTTTTTCTTCGACAATTGTTGATTCTACTCTGCTCATTTTTTCAGCTATGTTTTGGAATGAAAACGTGAGTTAGCTCTCAGGTGTTATACTAAAAATGCAGGCAACAGAACTCACCAGTGAACAGAGTATTGTTTTTTCTTGCTGTTCTGTGTAAGCGATCACTCAACCGTGCATATTATATGGTCACGATGTTTTTCTTCCAAGAAAATATTTTTTCATTATAGGCAAACATTGAATGCCTTCTCTCGCTACTTACTGTCGTAATTGAGTCACTGTTAATGGGTCTCTTCCTTCAATTTCTTGTATACGTGGGAATACATGCGTATGTCTCACACGATGTTTAGTCGTAAGAAAAAAATAACTAAGAGAAGAACAACCACTCCAATGATAACATAAACATATACATAGGAATGAAAGGAGGCAGAGAAAAACAAAACACAGGATGTGCGGTGTGGGTGTGGGGTGTGGATGTGGGTCTGGGGTGTGGGTGTGTGGGTGTGGGGTGTGGGTGGGGTGTGGGTGTGAGTGTGGGTGTGGGGTGGGTGTGGGTGTGGGTGTGGGTGTGGGTGGGTGTGGGGTATCGGTGTGGGTGTGAGTGTGCGTGTTCTAAAAGAGATACCGACACCCACACCCATACCCACCCACCCACATCCATAGCCACAGCCACACCCACACTCCTACCCATATCCACCCACACCCACACCCACACCCCACACCCACACACACCCACACCCACACCAACACCC